>JAVJIF010007074.1:110000-195588 GCA_038442645.1 Agave tequilana
TTATAATTTGATAAACAAACATGCTTGAGTAAAATCAAGACATGTTACAAACAATTTGAACTATTTTTGTAACTTATAAAATTTGGCTAAAAACAAAAACCGTATTTTTTCAAATTGGTTTATCCAAAACTTCTCCAAATACAAAACAAGATATTTTAAACACTTTTAAAGCATGGTGTGTATGGATATGATCCACTACACATAAAAGATGAAATATCTATGTTTTTGATAATAAGCACTAAACATGATTTTGGTTAAAACATATATACTTTGAATTTCAAAACCCAAACCGGTATTTTTCCAAAAAGAAAACTCTTTTGTATTTTTCCAAAATAAAAATTCTTTTATGAAAACTCATCTAAATCAAGAGTGTGTGTGTGTATGATATTCTGAGCAATCCACCAACTATTCTATCCTTTACATTTTAATCTAAAATAAAATCTTAATAAAAACAAACCTAGACTCAAGTCTTGATCTTGAAGGTCTTCACTTGAAGTCTTCTCAACTTCTGACTTGGTCCAAACTTGATCCAACGAGCTAGACTCCTCTTGAGTACTTGATGTTGTCTTGATGCATAAGCTCTTGAATCAAACCACCTCTAAAACTTGATTTTAAGTCCTTTGTTGAAACTAAACACCAATTAAGATCTTGATCATAAATCTGAGACAAATTAAACACAAGATCATTAGTACTATAACTACATGAGTTGATCATCATTAAACTAGAGTGATGGGCCTTTGGGCCAACAATCTCCCCCTTTTTGATGATGACAAAACTCATGGAGTTATTTATGCATGGATTAAAGTAAAGCTTCAAAGAAGCTCCCCCTTAACTCATGCATCACAATAAACAATAATATATGGCAATGAAGCACATGAATCTAAACAAATATATGCATCAATAAGGTGAGAGACAAATGCATAAATCCAAAATCCTTTTTCTAAAAACTTTTCTCTCCCCTTTTGTTAAAACATTACATGTTTGTTTAGTTTTATGAAAATATAAGATGCATGAACTCAATATATGCAAAAACACATATATGCATATATAAACTCAAAATCTTTCTCCCCCTTTTTATCAATCATCAACAAAGGGGTAAAAGTAAACACAAAACAATGTTTTCCCCCTTTTATCAAAAACAAAAATCAACAAAGGGGTGAAATCAAATCAACCAATAAAGAGATATATGCGATATACATTCATGAAGAGGAAGACGCTAAGTTAACTTCCCTACATACATGCATTACATGAAGAAGGGATGACAAGCCCTAATTCACATAACGCATAATATGCAATGCATAAGAGGAGATGTGAAGCTCCCCCTATACACGTGTATCGCATAAAGAAGAGTTGTCAAGCTCCTCAATATAAGATACACTCATCATGAATCTATATGTAGAAGAGATGTTAAGCTCCCCTTGCATATAGGCAATACACATCAAAACATTTTTAATATTTCTTATTAAAACAAAATTTTGAATTTTCTCAATAAAACAAATTTAGAGATATCTTAGTAAATCAAATTTTAAGATACAAATTGTAAATAAACATTATAAATTTTGAATTTTAAACAAAAATAGAAACATATTGATACCAATTGAAATATATGGATACCAAATGAAATCAATAGATACCAATTGAAGATTATTGCACTTATTTGATATCAATAAAAATACCAATTTTAAAATAATGCATAAGATTAAAATATCAATTGAGATACCAATTGAAAATAAGGATTTGAATCAAGCTTAGCATAAACAATATTTGTGTTTTAAACATGTAAACCAATTTTAAATCAAGCACAAACAAATCATATATATGTATGAAAAATGATAATACCAATAAGATGAAATTGAAAGCATACATATATATAAACAAGTTTATGAGTATACAAAATATATCAATTGTGATACCAAAAGAAATTATGATACCCATTGAGATTATGAAGTGAAATTAGTGTATAACTCATAAAAATCCACCCTTTTTATGCACAAGATAAAAGATTTTCAATGAGGCTTGCAAGGAATACTCGCCCATCCGTCCGCCCATAGAAGGGGTTGGTAGGGGTTTTCAAAATAAGTGTTTGAAAATATATTATTTTGAAAAACACTACCAAATGAAGAATAAATAACTAGTTAAAGTAATTTTTAAAAAACTAGTTAAAGATCCTTCAAGACATGAAACCAAATCATATGTCTATCATGAAACATACTAAATACATAAAGGTTGACACTCGAAAATTTATAAGGCTCAAAACTAATCATGAAACAAGGTCATGAATAAACAAACAAAGTGTGAGTGTATAAGAATCATGTAATTAGCATTTTCCATGAAGATAGTCAATAAAGCTTAAAACAAACATGAATATCATTTTATCACAAATCATGAAAATTTATTTTTCATATAAAGATAAAAATCATAAAATTCATTTTTCATCTAAAAACAAACTTCTAGGTATATGTATGTTTTTATCCAAAACTAATAATATGCATACATATCCCAGGCATAAAAAGAGTCATGATATAATTTGCATGAAGGCAAGAGACTCAAGGGTATACATGTATATTTATTAGATTTGAATACAAAATACATATACATGAAGTAAAACATGAAAATAGGAAAAACAAGTGTAAATGATGAATTCATCAAAACTAGGCTATACATGTGCATATAGTGAGTACAAATGAACAATGAAGTGCAAACATATACGAATCAATTTGTTGCTCACTACTTGTACACGTATATACACAAGTTTTGACAAATACTACATCTAACCATGTTTTTACCATATAAAACACAAAACAAATAAAATATGAACATGCTAAAAATATCATATATGAAAAAGCATGTAAATAAACTAGGAGTTTTAGAGATAGTTACCAACACATGAACTATACTCCAAATTCCCAAAACATGGTGGTTGTCCCACCAAACCTCCTTAATAACGGTGCATCAAATGTGTGTCCATCTAGTCCATGTGCAACCACCACCAAGGCACCATTCCTCTCACGTTTTGTGAGAGCCCGCACCTACATCAAAAGCACAAGATGGGGATTTTAGTACCCATTTTCTTTTGGGTCCATGTGAGTTAGTCTTATAAGGAACCCAAATATTTTTGTTAGCAAAATTCATAGCATTTATCTTATCATAACAAAATTTTGCTAAATGGTCTTTGCGGCTACAATGTGTACACTTGTACACTCTAGGATGCATATGTGTATGAGTGTGGTCATGGCGTACAAAGTGTGCATATGCATGATGAGGGTGATGTGCATGAACATGTGGAGCTTGTTTCTTGAAAACAAGGACTCCAATCTAGAATGGTTAAAAGCACAATTGCTCAAGGTTGAGCTTAAACAATCAATTCTATTTTTCAAAAATTTAATCTCATTTTCATTAATAGTGGCATGTAAAGCATGGTGGGAATGAGAATCATTTTTCTTATTCTTTTTAGAAATATTTTCTTTTTCTACAATTTTTCTTTTCAAGGAAGTGTTTTCATGCAAAGCACCTTCTTTTTGTTTTTTCACCAAAACAATTTTATTTTTCAATGAAGTATTTCCTTCACATAAATCATTCAATTTAGAAAGCAAGGAAATATTTTCATTTTTCAAACTTTCATTTTCTTTTTCAATGCATGCAACTTTTTATTTAAAGGAATCATTTTCTTTTAACATGCAATCAAATTTCTTTTTCAAATTCTCGTTATCCTTTTTAATCATGTCATATTTTTCAAGTTGTTGTTGACCAAATGAAGTAAGCTCATCATAAGACATGTCAACATCTTCTTCTACCTCGGATTCGTAGTTACCTCAAGGGGGTTATCCCCTTGGACCATGTAGCACACGTTGGAAGCGTCACTTCCAACATCCGAGTCGCTCCACGCATAATATTGTTCTTTTTCGCCAAGGGAGAGTATTGTGTTCCAAACTACAAAAGCCGAGTCAATGTTAGCAACCCTACATAAATAATCATTATTTAGGGTTGACTTTAAAGCATGAATGGCCTTTGCATTAGCCTCAATATTTTTGCCATTTAAACAATAAGAATCTTTAATAGTGGCAAAATAAATATGAATGCCTAGGGCTTTGAGGTACAAAGACATTTTAACCTTCCAAGTTTGGATGTTAAGGATGTCAAAGGTGGGAGGTGACATGAAATCCATGGTGTGTGAAAAAATATTGTGATTAGCTATAAATGAGGATCTTTAACTCTAGGTTGTAAGACCCAAATCAAGAGCACGTGGCTCTGATACCAATTGAAATCACCTAGAGGGGGGTGAATAGGTGACTAGCTAATCTAATGGTCAATAAATGCGGAATTAAAACTTATTAATGCAAACTAAAAACTTCTTAAACTAAACACCACGTATAACACAAGAGTGTAACCGGATTTCCCGTGAAGGGCTCTGAACTAACTCCTCAAGATTCTTCTAGATAAGAGTTGAGGTGCCGCGTTGGCTCTCTTGGTTGAATACAAGTGTTAGCAAACAATCCCCAAGCATATAACAATAAGCACACAATATATCAAGCATATAAAGATAAAGACAATATTAGCATGTAAGATATAAAGACAAGTAAGAGATAGAGAGAGAGCAATCGCAAACACGGGAGATTTGTTTCGAGGTTCGAGCACACTTGCTCTATGTCCCCGCCTTCAACACTATGAAGGATTTCCACTAAAATCGATCCCACCGGATCACTTGGTGCCACAACACCTACAAGCTCTTTGGACTCTCTAGTCCCTCTCTTGTTCCCGCAAGAACACACTGCAAGCCCACTAGCACGCCGGGGCCGCACCTCAAACACCGAGTTCCCACTAGAACTCAAAACAATGCGAACACACACATTTGCCTCCTCAAAGTAAAGATGAAGTCGTTGGTGATCACAACACTTTGATCACCTAAAAACAATCTCACAATAACACTCCTATAGAATGAATGTATCAATGGATGGCTCAAGTGTTTGTGAGAAAAATAAGGATTGAAAATGTGGAGGAAAACACAAGAAATCACTTTGAAAACACTCTTGATAAACTTCCCTTTGATTGGAAATATTTTCTCTCAAAACAAGTGGAGAAACCTCTTAAAAGATGTAGGAAAAACTGGTGCAAAACCCACTTGAAAACTTGTTGAAAACAGTCCATATAAGCCCCCCTTTATATAGGCTAGAAAAACTAGCCGTTGGGGCAATTTTACAGCCCAGACGGCTGTCGGTCGACCGGCCCGGTCGACCGCCAACGGTCAGATTTCTGACCGTTGGAGCCTCGGTCGACCGGCCGGTCGACCGTGGCCTGGATACAGAGAGCAGGCTCTCTGTCCGGTCAACCGCCCGGTCGACGGGGCCTTTCCAGAGAGCAGAGCTCTCTGGACGGTCGACCGTCTCGGTCGACCGGCCCTCCAGCCAGACTGGCGTGCACGTCTGTGCACGTCGGTCGACCGAGTCGGTCTACCGACTCCTAGCTCGGTCGACCGGTCCAGTCGACCGGCAGAAGCCAGGACAGATCTGTTATAGGGATTAAAAACTTGGTATTTTGACAAAAATAAAATCCCATAAATTCACGAAAAATCTATAAAAATAGGTTCAGTATTATACTTTGATAAACAAACATGTTTGAGTAAAATCAAGACATGTTACAAACAATTTGAACTATTTTTGTAACTTAGAAAATTTGGCTAAAAACAAAAACCGTATTTTTCCAAATTGGTTTTTCCAAAACTTCTCCAAATACAAAACAAGATATTTTAAACACTTTTAAAGCATGGTGTGTATGGATATGATCCACTACACATAAAAGATGAAATATCTATATTTTTGACAATAAGCACTAAACATGGTTTTGGTTAAAACATTTATACTTTGAATTCCAAAATCCAAACCGGTATTTTTCCAAAAAGAAAACTCCTTTGTATTTTTTAAAAATAAAAATTCTTTTATGAAAACTCATCTAAATCAAGAGTGTGTGTGTATATGGTATACTTGAGCAATCCACCAACTATTCTATCCTTTACATTTTAATCTAAAACAAAATCTTAATAAAAACAAACCTAGACTCAAGTCTTGATCTTGAAGGTCTTCACTGGAAGTCTTCTCATTTTTTGACTTGGTCCAAACTTGATCCAACGAGCTAGACTCTCTTGAGTACTTGATGTGGTCTTGATGCATAAGCTCTTGAATCAAACCGTGCTAGCTCCAAAACTTGACTTTAAGTCCTTTGTTGAAGCTAAACACCAACTAAGATCTTGATCATAAATCTGATACTAATTAAACACAAGATCATTAGTACTATAACTACATGAGTTGATCATCATCAAAACTAGAGTGATGGGCCTTTGGGCCAACAAATTGTGCCTTAGGAAGTATGATTAATCACGCCTAACGATGGTAAAAAAATAAATACTTTAGCTTCATGATCTTGCACACTTGAGTACTTGGACCTGAGGGATGTATTCTCATCTAGTGCCCTAGTACTTGGACCTGAGGGATGTATTCTCACCTAGTACCCTAAGACTGTCTGATCTGGGAGTCATTGGTTCAAGACTTGATACATGAGTGGACTAGAAGCCTAATGAAACTAAAGGAATAATATATATATGTATATGTGTGTGTGTGTGTGTGTGTATAAAGGTATCATAAGTCCAAGTTAAAATCTGCAATACATATAAATGCATACTTTTTAGGTTTAATAAAAGATCAAATAATAAATTTAATCCTGATCCCTTGGCCCTAATTGATAACAATCCCTTGCATAGAGACTTGAATTAAGAATGAATAGTTAAAGATTAACCTAAAATCATAGATCACTTAATTTTTGCAAGAATGGATCATAAACTTTTCTCTTTTTCAAAAAGAATTTTCAAAACACTAACATTTATTTTTCTTTTTGAATTTTGTGGGTATAATCTGCTGAAAACCATTAGGAGACAACACTCCTCCTCTAGGAGAAACCTAGAGGTTTAACGGCTTGTTGTCCACGTTCAGTGCAATCGCGTCACCTGCGAAAGTGGTGTGATAACATCTCTAGTTTAGGCTTTCTTCTTTTCTTATTTTGCTCGGGGAGGAACAAAAGATAGGTATGGGGGTGATTAGTATTCATTTTTGCATTATTTACATCACATTTTCTCATTTATTTGTTAATAAAATGCTGGTTTCTATTGAATTTTTCTCTTGATTTTTAGGTCCACATTTTAACGGAGAAGAAGGCCCAAAATCCGAATTTAATTGGGATTTAATGAAGATTATTTGAAGCCTAATCTATGAAGCCCAGTTCTCTAACGAATCAGAGGATATTCAGAGAGAATAAAAAGGTTCTAAAGGACACCTAGGAAGAGATAGGCTGTCAGAACAGGCGCTCGCACAACAGTCGAGATTCCGCCAGAAAAACACGGCCGTGTTTTCATGGCAGATCTCTGGCCGTTGATGCATCACTTTCTTCTACAGCTGCGATTGATTGGACCTAGGGTTTTGAGGCTATAAATACCCCTCTGATTCTGCGAGAGGAGGAGTTACAGAATTAGAGAAGAATTTTAGGAATTTCTTTAGGAATTTCTTTAAAAATCTTTTGTAATTTTCTTTTCTTTGGTAGTCCAGAAAATAGAGAGGGTGGGAGTTCTGTAATTGATCTGTGGTAATCAATACAATCTCCTTCTTCTTCCTCATCTAATTTTCTTGTTATTTTTACAAGCTTTTTTCTTTTCTTGCAAATAGTGTAATGATGTTTATTTCCTTACATTTCAATTCCATGTCTAGCTGACTTATCCATTGGCATGGCTAACTAACTACTATCTCACTAACCTCTAACTATTTGATTGATAACCCACATGAATCAATAAGCCTCACAAAGAGCCTTATGCAAGTAAGAGTTATAGATGGCTAACAATGAATGGTTCTAACTCTAACACACTAACATGCAAGCTAATTCTCATATTTCATACTTAACTACATGTTATAGATGATCTATTGACCTCACTTGCTTGTTATTAGCAGCTTTACCACAATTATGATCTAGTCTCAAGGCACCCTACAAACCAAGACAGCAAAACATGTTGCACCCTATAAATATGATGTTCTAAAAACAAATTATAACAAAACAACTTAATTAAACAATTAATTCACAATTTTGAACTTTCATATGGACCACAAGCAGCACTAAAGAACATGCCACTCAATTATTTTAAAGAATAGACAACCCATCTGTTTTGGTCTCCTCTTCTTTTACAGTCACTGCTAAACATTCCACCCAAAATTTAATAACAAAACTAAAATTTCCACACACTACCCAGCATTCCACCCAGAAAATTTCAAGCCATACACATTTCAAACTCAAAGACATTCAAAAAAAAAAAAAACAGTGTCGAGGCCCAAAAAAATCTCAAGGAGATGCTAAAATCTGAAGACACTGTCGAAGGCCAAAAAACTCACCTTTATAGCCTTCAACCGTGACTTGGCCCCACTTATGATCCACTTTCCCTAATTCTCCCATCGAGCTCAGTTCTTCTCCCCACTCCACTTCTTTTCTCCAAAAGAAAACAAATTAGACAAATCTCTCTATTCAGTAAATTTCAACCAATCGACTAGAAAAATCAAAATTTCTCAACCCATCAACTGAAAAAAAACTTAGATCATCTCTCTACTCAAAAAAGTCCATCGACTCAAAAAAAAACCCTTGATCCACTTACTCCGATCTACCCTTTTTGGCCGAATGACAATCGTTCTCGACGATCTCGAGGTGATCGACAGAGGAGATGAGGAGACGAAGAGGGGAGAGAGGGGTCGGGTAGGTGGGTGATTGAGCGGGTTTTGGAGGAAAAAAAAAGTAATAAGAATTTGTTTTAACTGTTTGAGGTCAGGGTAAATGGGTCATTTCGCGTGCCTGTTAACAACATTACTGGGGGTTACTGGGAAACATATAGTTTATGGGAGTATTTGGGATTTCTTGAGTTTAGGGAGTTTTGTGGGAAAGCCCAGACAGTTTAATAGGGTATTTAGAAAATAAGCTCTTATTATTAAACTTACAAATTCATCTTACATCAGGTACATGATACACCTTGTTTTGTTAATGTACTGGGTGCTTTCTCATTATAAGCCTCATTATGTTAATTGTTAATTTCCTATTATAACTATAACTCTTTTCATTAGAATTCTAATTTGGTATTGACTCACTTTCATGTCACATCCAAATAAAATCTAGCCATATATTTAGGAACCTTTATCTAAACTTGAAATCTAGCAATGTATTTTCATACATATCTCCAAAAAAAAAGTTTTCTATAAAAAATAGCAGCATTTGTTTATCTCAAAAAGAAAATCTGAACAACAATTATAAGAGAGAAAACATGATACTTATTAGAAAAGAAGACAAAAAGTCACTTACTTTTTCATCCTAGAGTTGCGTAAAATATAAAAAAGTACAGATAAAAACTCTTAACAGATTTTTATTTTACACCATTTTTTGCTTGTGCCAATGCATGTGGTAAAAATCTAGTACCAATAAGAATACAAATATGACAAATGAAAGTACGGCTGTTTGGTTAGGGGAAAGTGAGGAAGTGAGAAAGTACAGGGCTGTTTTGTTAGAGAAAAGTGAGGAAGTAGTAATAGTTCTCTTTAGAACTTGAAAATTAGTTAATAAGTTTTTCAGTGTTTGGATATTGTTGGGAAGTGTGATTTGAAAAATGTTATATGTATTCTGATATTTGGATGGTAATGTGAAACTGAAAGTAGAAAAGTTGACCAAAAAGTTGATCGTAAAATAATATTTAAATAAAATTAATTAAGAAAAATAAAAATTAGACTGTAATTAGAATATAAGTGAGAGTTACATGATCACAAAATTAACTATTTTGTACTCCAACTTATTTCAAATGAGATTTGCATAACCACAAGATTAACTGTAGCACTCTGAAAGTGAGAAAATGGTCATGTAAAAGAGAGAAAAAGAAAAAGGGTTTTTCTCATTTTTTTTTTTCCAGTATTTGGATAAATTGGGAAGTGAGAATGACACATCCCGATTTCCTTACTTCCGCCCACTTCCTTGAATCCAAACAACCCGAAGTTGGAATCTTGGGGAAAAAAATGAAAAAAAACACAATGAATTCTCTTGTTGGAAAATACAAAAGGAAAAGAAGATATCATTTTTGACTTACTTTGTTTCTTGCATCTTAGTCATTATTTATACTTTAATGTCAACATTACACTTTCTTTTCTTGTGAGAGATCTTGATTCGGATCTTTCGATTGATGGGTTAGAGGGAAATTTTTGAATTAAATTTGTAAGGCGTACTAAGAAGAGTTTAAGCAACACTTCGATTTTATGACATATGAGGGTCACTTGGCTCAACTAGTGGTTCGTGGGGATTCACTCACAGCGTACGCACGAAGATTACACATAAAAGCTATTAGTAATTTCATGGAGGCTATTGATGTAAATCATAAGTATGCATCAACATTTTATTCTCCCTCGTAGGAGTTTATTTTCCCCACTACGGTGGGGTCCCTTTCCCCACACGAGGCTATGATGTAAGCCTACGGCCTACAGGTCTTTCTCAAAAAAAAAAAAAAAGAAAGAAAAGAAAAAGAAAAAGGAAAGTAAAGTAAACATTCATAGCACATTAACGTAGCGATTAGCAGATACTATTTGTCGAACTAGATGAATTTGTTTTCTTGGTCGTACAAATTATTGGTAACTTTCATGAGGACATAATTCTAGGGCTTTGTTCATCACCAAGGACATAATCAAGTAGAGAAGGCATTGGCTTTGTTACACCAACATGCCTTGATCTTCTACTCACAAAAAGATTATATACAGCAAAGATAGGGAAAAAAGAAGAAGAAGCTGTTCTTTCCAAATTAATAAACATTTATAATTGCCCATTGAATCAACAATGCACACTGTCATATCATCAAAATGGAGCAACACATGAGAAGAAAAGCTCCACAAAAGGGAGTTAGGAAGTTACATGAACCAGCCTCTTAAGCACTGTATTTGAGTTGGCATTCAAGAAGGAAGCTATGACTTCAACTCATTGCTAGGCTCTTCAACCATATCAAAATGATTACAATTTTCCATGATCTTCAGGTAATTTAGAGGAGAATACATCATCAATGAGCTCGCAGATTGGTCAGTTAACTTTTGTAACAATTCCTTCATCTGCTTTCTTTTTACTTGGGAATATTTCTTACACCTACAATTTTAAGAAGATGGGGTTCAGTCCTGCATATCCTCCTCTGCAAACTCCTCTCTGTACATCTCTTCTATCATCGGCTTCCATAACCGGACACGAGCATTTATGAACCAATTGGAAATCTGAGACACAGACAACCATTAGTCCTAGATTTCAAAGAAATTAAGGTCTAATAACTAGTGTTCAAATAGATTGTTGTTAGAAAAAAATTTACTTGGTTTCTGGTTAAGCCAGTCTCTGAAGCCAGGATAAGTTTCTCATTGTCAGTCGGATAACTGTTTCAGTACAAAGGTCAGTATTTATAACAGTCTGATGTAGGAAACAAACAAGTGATGCAATGATGCAAAGTTTTGAAATTTACGGGTGAAGAAAATGCTCAAAAAGCCAGGATCGAAGGTGGGCTACTGACTCTTCTGGTAGTCCTCTTAACGGTCTCCAGACTTGTCGGATTTGTATCATGCCAAGCTGCTGAAGAGTTTCTCTCCTCTGTCTACTGCCTTTATGAGGAAAGTGTCCCAGGCTTCTTGATATATCTTTGGAAAGAGAGTCTCTTGATGCATTAAGCTGAGTGATTATGGCATCCCTGAGGTTGGAGAAGTGTTTAGACATTGCTTGGATTGTTAGGGCAGTGTAAGATGCAGCAGCCCCTGCGCCAGCTACTGCTTCAAATGATGACACTACTGTGTCGATTTGATGAAAGTATTGCTCATATCGGCTCTCAAGCTGAAAAGGACAAAATCACGCAGTTAATATTTTGTTGCTTATTCAAACTGCACTCTGGTGTTCTTTTTAAATCTTTACAGAAAATCAATCCTGCAGTTCTCCTTTTATGAATATTTTGGGAATTGACTTATCTATATAACAAGATTCAATCATCAATGTCAAGTTTATCCAAAGTAATTTCTATTGCCAGGCCAAAGGATCAGAAATTAGCATTGAGCAATTGGAGGCAGAAAGAGCATGGCAGATAATTGACATTAATCTATCTATAGAGTAACTCTCCTTTTCAATTGGAGGCAATAAGTGAGTATGAGAAAACCATAACTTATTCATTCAGCGTGCATTGAAGAAATAAATCATGGAAGCTCAAAACAAATCAAGAATAGCATTAAGACCTCTGAATGGGACACTTCTGAATAGTCCACTATCTCAAAGAAATAGGTTAAGTGTTTTTCTCCACAATTCTTAGGGAGGAGGGCAACAAAGGGCATGATGTAATGCTTGGGTAATTAAATCCTAATTTAATACTTTAATCTTTGATTAATAAGATTATGCAAAATAATTAGAAATTTTTATTTATTTGTTTTTTATATCAAACTTGAAATTCTTGATATTTTTGGAGTGGAAAGAAAATTTACAAGTATAAATATGTATGTGTGTGTATGTGAACACTTTGAAATACATGTCTAAATATCAAGTAATTGTATTTAAATACAATTATATATTGTTTGGCAATTTGTGGATGATGAAGTGACATGTAGATATACTTGTACAAGATAATTGGTATATGCGTGTGTGTGTGTGTATTTGTATTCAAGTGAGCATATATATGTATGCATACATTGGAGTATGTGGATTAATATATGTATTATATTCAGATACAAAACAATATATATTAAATAATGGGTGAATTAATGAGGGATGGGGAGCATGTTGTGGGCATGGGAGTAGGTAAGAGAGAGATGAGTGGATGATTTAAAATGAAATGAAGAGAGAAAAATATCTCTCTCTCTCTCTCTCTCCCCCCCCTGCCCCCTCTTTCTCTCGGGTTTCAGATGGCCAATAAGAGGCGGTGACGAGAGGGGGTTGCCTGGGGCGGCAGATGCTCCACCCCCTTCTCTTCTCTCTCTTCCTTACTCTCTTCCTCTATCCCCCCTCTTCACACTTTCTTCTTTATTGTGTTGGCAGACCAGTGGTACACCGACGGTGGCATACCGGCGCCCCGCCAGATGGTGCATGACAAGAGTAGCAGCAACAACAGTTTTGTTGTTGCTTTGTAGAAGAAGAGGAAGATCGGAAGTGTGTTTTTGGGTTTGGATTCCAAGAAACCTGACCTGTTATGCACCCGCCCCGACCCGTTTTCATATTAGAAAGGTAAAATTTCACTTTAGCCTTGCTACATTAATTAATTACTTTTGGGACCCTATATAATTACCAACAACCCCCTGAATACTTTCAATTATTACGTTTCTAACCCCATTTTGTATCTCGTGGGTAATGGAGCGATATCTCGACCATCCGGATTCCGATTCGCGTGATTTTGGAGAGTTGGATTCATGAGGATGAGAGCTACATGTCTACAATATTAATAATATGGATTAGGTGTTCAGAGAATCGACAAGACAAGAGGTGGGTAGAGTCTGTCTCTGATTTTAATTAAAAATTATAATTCATGCATTAGTGTGTATTATAATCATGATTATAAACAAGATAAGGTTAAAAGTAAGTTCACATGATTCAGAACTGTTATGCAAGTAGTAACTATGGTTAATAATGGAGAATGTTAATGAATTATGTACAGTAATAATACGTGTGCGGTAATGAATTTTGTATAATATTGAAATATGTGTGGGCATGTTAAGTGAATGTTAATGATTTGAATCATAAGTAATGAGTGTTGACTTAAAATATGACATATATATTTACGGGTGTATACCCCGATAAAGAATCAGATAACCAAGAATGACATGTGTGTGTGCAAATAAATGAATTGAATGTCAGATAAGCGTATAGAAATAAAAATTTAATATGGACTGTAAGAGACCAATTTGTCGAATAATTGATAAATAAATATTTAATTAGAATCGATGAGAATAAGTGACAAGTAACAATTGGTTAAGCATGACTAAGAATATGAACTTATATGAATAGAAATTTAATTGAAATTTATCGTAAACCCTAAATTGAAATTATCGTGATGATAATTCGTAATGAGAAACCTATGAAATTATTGATATATGATTAAAGCGAGACAATTGCTTGTACAGAGTGAACTCTGAGTAACCGATGGAGTAGATGAATGTATATGACTAAGAAAACTAATATCTTTATTGGGATTGAAACCCAATCTCCATATGAAATGAGTGGAGTTTTCTCCTCAGTCTTACAAAAGTTGTAAACTTTATGTTTCAAAATTTGATGCTAATAATGATTGTAACCAAGAAATTTAAGGATAAAATCGCGCAGTATTGAGAAAGTGTTGTGCAAATCAGTGATGGTATCAGTAGAAATTGGTATCTATTAGTTAACACTGGTTAAGAATAGTAATTAACTAATTAGCAATAGATAGAAATAAATAAAATTTAGTGAGGATAAATCGCTCAAGGAATTAATAGTTGAAAATCGGTAATTGTGGAACCGGTATTATGATAATCAGTAGTGGTTAAACCAATGCTGATGAAATACGTGACTAACACCAGAACTGAACAAATTGAACATGATTGAAATCAATGTTTGAACTGGTTCATAAAAATACTAATCTAATTTCAATAACTGGTATATATGATATAAGAATGTAAGAGTTTTTTAAAATTGTAACCGATAAATTGAGAATAATATAGATGGTGGCAAATGTTGGAATGAACTGATTAACATATAATTTCAGGCAGTATCTGGTTAACTCGATAAATAATTATGATATTATAATTCATATAGAATGAATTGAGAACGTAACTAAGTGGTGACTAGTAACTGCGAACCCTGACTTAGATATTGCTAAAAACATGAATTGGTAGTTAACTTAACTACATTTAACCTGATCAAGAGATTATGATTAAAAACCAATAATATTGTAATTTAAATTATTATAATTATACATGTAAATGTGGATATTAAATGAGAAAATCGGACATTCATATAGGTAACTGTAAATTTTCTTCAAGCAAGTGATTAACTAAGTATTATATCTTCCGATGAATTGATTCTCATGATGTGTATACATAAAAAATTGTATGAATTTGATTGTGTGTTGACATATCGGTATGTTTATAAGTGTACATGTGAATGTGATAATTGAATACCGGTTATGATAATTATACTGGATCAACAAGCATGTGGTTAAGTATTGATACTAAACTTGATAATTAAACTTTATGTCGTATATGAATTTGAAAATACATGAATATACTGGTATATAACTCATTGACATATAAGTGTATGAACGATGTTAATAATTAAGTAAACTCATGACAACACTGATTGTGAATTTTGTACAATTCTATAAATGTACATGTATATGTAGTATTTATATATGTGTACTCGTGTGTATGTGGATATGAAATTATAAGGATACGTGTTTAGGTGATCAGTGCGTCGCCTGATGTGATTGTGATTGTGAAGTATGTATCGACACGTAAATAGAAAAGGATATTCATGATTGTTATTAATATTACAAATATAAGAGCTACATACTTGACCATGGGGTAATGGTGAATAATGTGGTATAATACGAAAACGTGATAAATAATAAAAGAAAGTTAAAGAAACAGATAATTTAGAGAATTGTATTTCCCAGTGGTATTCTGATATTAATTGTTTTGAAGGTTATTGCATGTTATTTATTTTAATTCTTACGATGTTATATGCGGAGGAAGGGGTCGATGAAAATCCTGACAGGTGCGAAGATTGTCTAATTGTTATGATGTTATACGCGGAAGAAGGAGCCGATGAGAATTCTGACGAGTGCGAAGACGGGGTAAATATTATGATGTTATATATGGAGCAGAGGCCGAGATGAATTCCGACAGGTGCGAAAACGGGGCAAATTATTTGGGTTACAAATATGTGATAGATTATGAACTTTCATGTGTATATGCTGCATTTGGTTGATATCTAGTAATATGATTGGGTGATCAGTGTATCACAGATTTGTGAATTTGTATCTGAACATATGATTATGATTGTGTACCACCAAGTGCGGTATATAATAATCAAGAATGTGATGTTGTATATATATAGAAAATAAACTCAATAATAAGCTAAAAGCAACCTGAAGTAATTGAAATACATATTATATCCAGGAATATGTGCATAAGTATAGTACATAGTGTTGGCCCAGAGGCCTTCCACTCTAGTTTTGATGATGATTAACTCATGTAATTATATTTACTAATAATCTTGTGATGTTTAGTTTCAGATCCTTAATCAAGATATTAGTATGTGATTAGCTTCAACAAAGGAGTTTTGAAGCCTTTCACATGGTGATTCCAGAGCCCGAGCATCAAGATCATATATGGTCCAAGGGAATGACTCCCTTGAGGTATACTCGGAAACTCAATTAGATAGTGATGATGCTAGTTCTTCATGTGATGAAAATATTGATGCCAATGCTTTGAATGAAGAACTTTCTATTGTTTGTGAAAAATTTTAGAAAAATATAATCTTTTAAAGAAGAAGAGTTTTGAACTAAAAGATGAAAACAAGAATTTATGTTCAAGACTTGATTTGATTTTGCAAGAGAAGGAAGAGATATCAAGTGAACGTGACTCACTTAAATCTCAATTAGACCTTGTCCTAAAGGAAAATGAGATTTTGAAAAATAGAAATGATTGTAATGATGTTTTGAAGAAAAATAAAGTTTTAACTTCAAAACTTGATTTTGTTGTAAAAGAAAATGAATCCTTGAAAATAAAAATTGATTCTATTTCAAAGGACTTGGAAGTTTGTTTAAAGAAGAATACTATTTTAAAAAATGATATAGATACACATGTTTGCCATGCTAGTGTAGGTTCACCTAGCTCACCTATTGCATGCCACACTTCTTCTTTAATTAAAAATGATATAAATGCTTTAAAGAAGAATATGGATTGTTTGGGCTCCACTTTGAGCCATTTTGTTTTGAGTCATACACGTTTGGAATCCATGTTTCGCAAGAAACAAATTCCATCTTTGCATGCACACCATCCACGGCATACACATGCTCCTCACGGTCACATCCATAACACGTTGTATGCTCATGTGTACACTTGTACACATTGTGGACGTAAGGGCCACCTTGCTAAGTTTTGCTATTATCGTATTCTTGATGTAAATTTAGCAAATAAATTTGTTTGGGTTAGGAAAGAAACTAACCCCCATGGACCCAAAAGAGTATGGGTACCAAAGACAACCCCTATTGTATTTGATGTAGGTGTGGGCTCTCGCATGACGTGAGAGTTATGGTGCCTTGAGGTGGATGCGTTCCGAGCTTAAAGAATACTATTTGGATGCATCACTTTCAAGGGGAGTTTGGTGGAAGGACCACCGTGTTTTGGAGACATGGAGAGTTGCATCTTCGATTTTGGTAACAATCCCTTTACTCTCATTTATTCTTTACATGCTTGCATATCATCGTTTATAGCATGTTTGATGTTTATAGCATGTTTGATGTTTATAAATTATTATGATAATACCATGATTATTAGATCCTTGACATGCATGTATAGCATTTGAGATCACCCATGTTTATTATATGGACCCATATATTGTGTTCTCACCATTGTTTAGCTATTATGTATATCATAGTTCTAATAGCATGTGGATTTACAAAATGATCGTATTTATATTTATCATGTTGATTTATGTCTTGTTTTATACTTCATGATTTGATTACATGTTTAGATGTTGGTTTTCATTAAAACTTGGATATATACTTGTACATCTAGTGAGCCACAAATAGACTTCTATATGTTTGTACTTAAATGCTCATTTGTGCTTATTAAATGTACTAGTATAGCCTAGTTTTGATGATTCATGCATTTTAACTTGTATTCCCCATCTTTGAACATGTTTTATGATCATGTGTTTTTCACTTCATGTATATGTCTATTTGACCAAACCTTAAGATATACATGTATACCTGATGTAATACCAACCTGGATCGCAATCGCCTTCAAATCGTAACCAAAATTTGAAATTGAGATAAGATAAAATTTTGGGTTTCCACCCCTTACACGGGCTTTTCACCCCAAAACTCGAGAGCAAAAGACTCAAGAATTAAGCCAGATAATTTGTAGAAATTTTAATCATTCAATAATTTCCCCATACAATAGTTTAGGGGCCTTATATAGGCTTTACAAAGAGGACTACTGGGAAATAACCGATGTGGTACTAAACGCCCACAAAGGAACACAAATAAAGCTAAAACACCTACTACAAATAAAGCTGAAACAAAATACAAAATCCTCTGAATAAGCTAAGGCATGAAAAGATAAATGGGTACTGCGTGATGTCCTCATCAATTCCCTCGGGGTGGGAGAAACTCGACCCTGTCGAGTGAGGACTCTCCTCATGAAGTATCTCAATCAGGCCAAGGTGGTGGTCGTGGAAGCAGCATGGGTACATCATGTCGAGACCATGGTGGCGGAGGAGGAGCTGGTCTCCATGACAGATCGGTTGTGGAAGATAGCAGCACGATCAAGGCACAGAGAGTAGAGTGAGGCGCATCATCCTGGCTGAAGACGGAGCTGATACCAGGATCCCACGGGCTATCCAACTCGTAAGCAATGTACACAATCCTCTTAAGAGTCATTTCGAAATCTTTACGCCAAGCGTGCAACTTTCTCGTGGCCTCAGAGTGACTCGTAACCATCACCCTATTATCAACTGTAAATTCCTGCAAAATACTATATGGGTATGCAGCAAATTTATAGGTGTTATTGCCAATTGCTATCAGCCTAGTGATATCATCAATATGTGCAACAGGCAGATGCAATGCAGTAGGTATTCTAAGCATAACTCCTAACGATGAGAGAATGAGAGATATAATATGCCTAGAATGACACACATCTAACGATGGAGGTACACGGGACTCGGACACAAACTCTAAACAACCCGAAAAAGAAGTATTAGAAACCATTTGCTGGACCTTGGTAAGAAATTCAGGTGACTCCCTAAAAGATGAATTGACAGGAATAACCATAAAATTAGGTTCAACACAAGGAGACTCGAATGGCTGACTAGGCACAGTGGGTATATGAGGTTCAACTATCTCGTCCACGTCATCATTGGCACTGGCAGAAGACATGTGAATTTCATCAATAATCTGTGTGATAGAATCAACTGCTATGTCTTCAATTATATTAACAGTCTTAGGAGAAAATTGGACATCCCCAATAACCTTCGAGTCGTCAACTTTATCAGTGGGCACAGTTATAACATGTTGACTCTCTGAGGGGCACTGATAATCATAATGCCCATATCCCTTACATTTAGAACATCTGACCTTGGCATTGACTAGCGTTTTGAAAGTTAAGTCCAATCTCAATGCAACATCAAAGGCATCTTCAACAGTGTCTAAGTCATAGGGGCCAGTAATCATAGCACGTTTTATTTTAGGCCGTAAACCCCAAATAAACCTAGTTAGAGTCACAGAAGGGTGCTCTCTCACTTCACTACGATGGGTTAAGTCCTTAAATATGGTAATGTAATCATGAACGGACATATGACCCTGATGGAGATTGTGTAGCTGGTCTAAGTGGAGGTCCCTATACTGCTGACTAGTCATGATGGCTCAAGCAAACAAGCAGATGCAGTGGAGAACCCTAGAGTCAATTAAACTAAATGTATGCACTAAACAAAAAAAATACCCTAAAGTTTAAGCTTTTAATGTACATAAAAATGCATTCCTAAAATGATGAAAAGATGCAACCACTAGATTGAAGCAAATAGCATTTTAACCAACAAATTATAGCAATCCATATAGTAGTTGCAAGTAATCTAACAGTTAACGAATCAGGTCAAGTTATGAGATCACCTGAGGGGAAGTCGTTTACGCCCAAACGCAAAATTCTTGAAGATTCCTTAGAGAAATACTCACACTGAAGAGTTGAGATTGCCCACAAGACTCTTGGACAGCGGTGATAAGAACTGGAAGCTGGATGCCTCGAGAATAGCGCAAATCGGGCCCGAATCAGGGCAGAAATAAGCTATGAACTGTGGTACGCTGATCTACTGAGTTGAATCTGGAAGACGATCGGAGCTTGAACCAGATTGTGACTGCTGTAGGAGCGTAGTACTGGTTGTCACGAATCCACTGCCTCGAAAACGGATCGATTTGGACTTGAAACGAGCCCTGAACGGCCGTCAGAAGCGATGCTGCGATTCTGGACTGAGTCAGGACGAACTGGATCTGGACTGAGTCAACTCAGTGGGTTAACCCGGTTGCTGACGTCAGCAGTGACGTCAGCAACACTGTTACACACGGGTCGGGTCGTGACGGGTCGGGCGGTCTGGATCCGACCCGACTCGTCCAATAAGAAAACCCTTTAACGGGTTCAGGCTCTGGATCTTTCCCCTTTTCACCCGAATTCCCTGTTCTCCCGCTTCGAGCTCTGCTAGGGCTGCCCACCTCTCACGCTGATGACGAAGGTGGATGCGGTGGATCCCGGTGCCGGCGGAGATTGATTCGGTCAGAGGGGCTCTGAACGGACGCGGCTGATGACGGCGACGACTGTCGACGATGGCGTAGTCGGGCAGAGGTAAGGATGAAGACGAGGACGGCGATGTTGGGCGCGGCGTTGGAGATCTACGACGACGATGGCTTCGTCGGCAAAATCTAGGGTTCACCTCGGGCGAAACCTCGACGACGACGATTTGGTGATGAATCACGCAGGCAGCAGTGGGCTCCGGCAAGGCTCTGTTGACGGCGGCGGAGCACAATCGGAGGAGAAGCTCTGGCGACTCTTTGGGCGTCGACGTCGGTGGTTGACGAAGACGATGATCGACGGCAGGCGAAGCTCTCCGGCGAAGGCACGACGAGGCGTCAGAGATGAAGAAGGCGACGAACTGCTCCGATCGTGGCCGAATTCTCTTCGCTGGTGATGCGGCGGCGGAGGAAGGTGTGGGAAGCCCTGATCGAGGCTGGATCCTCTCCGTTGACGACAACGTCAAGAGTCTAAAGGTTCTAGAAGTGCCGGGGAAACCCTGGAAGCGCCGGCGAGGTTGAAGACGAACCGTAATCGCTTTGGGGGAGCTTCGTCGGCGATGGGTTTAGATGACGATGGACGGAGGGGACGATCTGACCGGCGACGTGCCTCCGTTGCGTCGAGGATTGGTCGGCAACAAGGGAGACGACCCGGATCTGAACCGTCTCCTCTGATCCAACCCTATTCGCTCCGATCAGCTCTGATCAGCGTCGGCGAGGGCTCAATGATGATGATGCTGATGTTTGGTGGCGATGATGATGGAAGATGGTAGAGGAAGGGGCGGCGGTGAGTGGTGATGTTGCTGCTTTTGATTGGAGGCTGAAGATGGTCTTGTCGATTGCGTTGGACGATGGCGGTGAGGGAGGGAGGGCGGAAGAGGTCTTCAATGGAGGAAGACGTTGACAGTTTGATGACGGCGACGGGAGCGCACGATGGTGGCGGCAGTGGGCGTGGATGTTGATGAAGAAGGTTAGCGGCGACGGCTAATCCCGATGTCGTTGATGAAGGAAGACAAGGGCAGTGGTGGTGCTGCTGTGGGGCGTCGGAATTTGAAGGAGACGATGAACAGTGGAGATTTCGAATTTTCAGGGATTTTCGATGAGATTTTTCACTGTAAATTTTTTTTTGGAACAGTGAAATCTTTTTCTTTCTTTTTTCTTTTTCTTTTTTTGAATGGATCTGGAATATAGATCTAGGGTTTGGAGACTAAAAAAAAATTTGGAAAAGGAAAATTTTGAAGGGGATTGAAAACCAGGGCTCTGATACCAAAATGATGTAATACCAACCTGGATCGCAATCACCTTCAAATCGTAACCAAAATTTGAAATTGAGATAAGATAAAATTTTGGGTTTCCACCCCTTACACGGGCTTCTCACCCCAAAACTCGAGAGCAAAAGACTCAAGAATTAAGCCAGATAATTTGTGGAAATTTTAATCATTCAATAATTCCCCCATACAATAGTTTAGGGGCCTTATATAGGCTTTACAAAGAGGACTACTGGGAAATAACCGATGTGGTACTAAACGCCCACAAAGGAACACAAATAAAGCTAAAACACCTACTACAAATAAAGCTGAAACAAATACAAAATCCTCTGAATAAGCTAAGGCATGAAAAGATAAATGGGTACTGCGTGATGTCCTCATCAATAGCCCTTGAGTCATTTGCTTTTCATGCAAATCTTCATCATGGACTCAATTGTGTTTAGAGATATGTATGTATACTTCTTGTTTTGTACAAAACATACATATACCTTGAAGTATAAATTGTTTTATTGAAAATTTAGTTTTGACGATTTTCATGTTTTCATGTTTAAAGGAATTTCAATTGAGCTTAATTGCATATTTTCATGATAATGTGTTTCACATATATCGTGTACACTCACCTCACTTATTATTTTCTCATGATTTTGTTTTCATGAGTATCATATGGGCTATATAGATTTTGAGTGTTTGATGATCATGTGATCTACATGTTTTTCATGAAATATAATTTTGTTTTATTCCTTACTTGAAGGATTTCATACTAGTTTACAAGTTTTTACATATAACTAGTTGCGATATTCTTCGTTATAGTAGAGTTTTCAAACAAACTATATTTTTCAAATCTATTTTTGAAAACCCCTACCTTCTACGGGCGGTTGGTTGGGCGATCATGCCTTGTATGTTAATATTGAAAATCTTTTAAACATGAGCATAAAATGGGTGGAAAGGATTATGAGTTATACACTTGATATTTTTGTTGTTTCAATTGGTATCATTGGATCTTTTCAATTGGTATCAATATTGACATTTTTTTGTATACTCATATATTTTTTTATGTATGTATGCTTAGACTTCAATTAGTATCAATTTCGATTTGTATCTAATTTTTCATACATATATATGTTTTATCTGTGCTTACTATATATATCTTTAAGCACAAATTTTAATTATGATAAACTTAATTTTTAATGACTATCATGTTTCAATTGATTTGTTTTTAATTGGTATACTAATACAAGCTTATGCATCGTTTTATTTGGTATCAGAGCCTACGCACCTGATATTTGGTTTAACCACCTAGGAGTGTGATCTTGGTTAGCTAATCTATCATTTGCATTTTGCACATATATTATTTGCACACACCCATGGATTGCTTGTCACCTCCCATGTTTGATGTTTCCAACATTGACATGTGAAAATTTAGGATGTCCATGTATTTGAAAACCCTAGGCTTGCATGTTTTTCTTGCCGCTACTAAGAAATACTATCTTGGTAATTGCAAACATATAAAGGCCAATGCACAAGCCCTTGAGGCACTTAGAAGCACGCTTACTAAAGAATATCTTATGCTTGTTTCTAACTGTGATTCTGCCTTTGCAGTGTAGAATACGTTGACCACCTCCAAGCTTCAATTGTCAATCCAAACGGAGGATGAATCTAGTGGAGAATCCGAGTAACAATGCTATATGATCCATTGACTCTAAACTCTCTCTCTCTCTCTTTATTTGTGTTGTGTATTGATTCATATTGCTTATCATATACATGCTTGTGTGTTTGTGTGCCTCACTTGTGCTTAATCACGAGAGCTTCATATAGCACCTCAACTCTTATTCAGAGGAATCAAGAGGAGTTAGTCCAGAGCCCTTCACGGGGAATTCGGCTACACTCGTTGGTTGCACTAAGTGTTGTAGCAATTAGTTTTTAATTTTCGCATTTAGTTCATTAGATTAGCGGTACACCTATTCACCCCCCTCTAGGTGTACTTTCACATAGGGGAAAGAGGTAAATAACTGAAAAGACTGAACTGTTATAGCTGTGACTCTTGTATTACCACGGGTGGTGAATGATATACTAGTATGATATGAAGTATATGTGTATAATCGTGCATCATAAGTAACATTCAAATGTGTTGTGAACTGAATATAAGTGAGATATTGATATATATTCTATCGATGAACCACCAGGTGTATATAAGAGATAAACAATTGTGTTAGATATTGTATAATGCAAAATATAATATGTTGAATATTTGAACATGTATGCCCAGAAGAGTGCAAAGAATAAGTATCAGATAATAAAAAGCATCAAGAACCTATTAAGTTGGACTACCTATCATAAGAAAGAAGATAATTTGAGATTATTCTCTAAATTGCTTAGCTACATCATACTTGATTTATAATGATATTAAATACTAAACTTGATTTCTTGTGACTTTACTCACTGAGCTGTTGAGCTCATTCCCCCACAGATTTTATGATTTTCAAGTGAAGACTAAAGCAAGACCTGATTTAAGGTAAGGACATAATACTAGAGAAGAGCTCGGAGTAACTATAGTGCAAGTTCACCAAGTCGATTAATTTTATCTAAATATCTTGTTAATATGTATATGTGTAGTTGATGTTATTAAATAAATCAAATAGTCGATTATGTATAAACTGGTTCGAGAATATATACACACACACATACACACTTATGTTCTAGTTTATTTGGAGATGGATTATAGTTGATTTTGTATTAGTATGTTATATTGAGGGGATTACTCTCGTATATATATTTATTAGATAATTTGGAGTTAAAAGTAGGCGAGGTCAAGCCGAAATGATATTATATATTGCATGAGATATTATATATTGATAAGTGGCTGATGTAATCTGAGTTATTGTATTGGGCCAGACTTTATATTTCAGAGAAAATGCTGTCGAAATTTTTGGAGATTATTTGAATAATCAAGTGTAAAGGGTTATGATTATGTTAATTAAGATGACTAATAACTGGGACCATTACACATGAAATATCAAAGAAACACCAATAACAACATACATTTCCTATAATTTCTTAGTCATGAATAAAACCCATTGGTCTTTTAATTTGACCAATTCTTACATTTACATCTGACGAGCATTAACATTTCTTACATTTGAATAAGTTTCAAGTCATAAGATTAGGCTTTCTTCTTAGTTCTTTAATGGAGGAGCTTAATGTATCAAATGTTCTAAGTTGAAACATATTTCCCAAAGAGTATGTCCTAAGCTGAAAAACATTCCTAATTTTATAATATTCTAGCATAAACTATTATCCTAATACACCTGAGATTTCACGCCTTTGGATGAGCCGCTAGAAGAAGTCCAGAGTTTATTGATCGAGCCAGATCAGATATCCACCTCTCCAATCATAGGATGATGGTCGGGAAAAGTCAAAGTAGTAGAAAGAAAATGAAAATCGTGTTTTTCACTTTACCTTTTTATAAATATATGTCCTGGCATGTAGAATGCATATCAGGAAATATTCCACGAATGTCATAAACAAGGCCGGCAAGCATTAAAAAATGTCCAAAATTGAAAACACAGTATAATATTAGGAACGCCACAAGAAGTATCCACAAAGCATCCGAAAAAGTGTCGTGTACGCTGTGTGTACATTGATATGGCTTCTTGACATAAAGGTGACTGTATATGGACATGCCCAGTAGGTCCTGGGCATGTTGGGCCCTCAAACTATTCTCCTTGCCTCAAGAAATCAGACTTGTTGCTAATAAAAGCGAGTATGCACTCAAATAAGGTCCAAGATGCCAAAGTAATAGGATTCAAGATAATGGCATGTCAGAAGAGATTTTCTGAAAGGACTGATTAAGAATCTATTTTTTGGTCAATCTTTCAATCATTAACAATGTAGAATACCAGTTTCTGATATTAAATATCAGATTTCATATTAACCTGAGTAATTATACTCTGATATAAAGCATAAATCAATATATAAATCAACCCACCATCATCAGTAACATATAAAACTAAACAGATGTACACATAATACGATGTCAAATGTGGCATATACCTGATCTAACAAAGCAACAAGCTTGCTGATTCTGATATGAACATCATGTTTCTCGTCTGATGGGTGTTGATTCCCTTCATGTCTGTTCGCGCTTTCTCCAGCATGAGGCGATCTTCCATCAGTCGTAGCAATTCTACCAAACCTTCTCACTTGCTTGTCAGAACCTGAGTCAACTGCATTGCTTACACAAACAACTTCATCTAACAATCGCTGAGCTGGTTTCATATATGGAGAATTCTTAAGAGCTGTAAGAATAGATTCCATGCCGTGCAAAGTTTGACTGGACGGATTCGAGGTATTATAAACTCCGGTATTGATTTCACTTTCACAAATCATGTTGGAGTTTGCCGCGTTCACATGATGTCTATCTTTTTGAAATTCAGTTGGGAGGTGTGAACCTAGAGTCAGCGCAAGCCCATGTCCATTTCCATAGCTAACACCAAAGTGGGAGTTCTCCTTCCGAGCTTCACGATTGATTAAACTACTCACGACCCTTCCAGAATCCCCTGGCCTGCAGATCTGTTCCCCATATGGATTAAAGTAAAGTGGCACACTGTTTGGTTGAAAGTGTAGACCATAGGCAAGATCTTCAGAATGGACTGTGCTAGTGTCCATATCGGAGATAAGGCATTGGCGCCGATCTTTTGAATTTTTTTGAGAAACCATAGCCAAACAAGCAAGACAAACAAGGTTGCAGTGATGCTCTGTAATAAGGATTTCACTAACTAGCACACTTGCAAGCAAGGGTCCAACTATTCTGTTCAATATCAAAATGATGGCAATGCATCCTCATCCAGTTCTAAATGAATAATTACCCTGAGAAACAAAAGAGTGATCATGCATCCCTTTCCCCAAATAACAAATGCTGATAGAGGAATAGTGAAGCACATAAACACAAATTCTCAGCCTTGGCATCAAACTAACAGTAGGAAATTGGTCAAAAAAGCATTTTTTTTCCTGTTCTATCGGCAATTTATACCCCTTTTCATACACAAGAATGTGAGCGTAAAGAAACTAATGGGAATTGTACATGTTCCAACCAAAAGAGCCTAAAAAGCAGTGTTCGTAAATTGAACCTTTCCCTTCCTTTAAGTGAGCAGAAGGAAATAGAGTCATAATATTAAGCTCAATAAAAAAAAAAAATGCATTTTGTTGTTTTTGTTTGTGGTGAAAGCTACTTATAAATTTCTTTTTGAGAGCAAAACAAAAAAGAAAAAAAAGAAAAAAAACAAGCACTTTAAGTGCATGATGAAGTTACCTTCATGTACTGTGACGCCCAGGAGCAAAATTGCTAGAATCGATGGATGGGTAAGCTGCAAAATTGGAAGTTTTCCAACCTATAAGAGCAATGCTGACAATAATCAAAAGGGGCGGAAGTGTAAAACCATGCTGAAAGCTCAAGAGACACATCAAGCCCCAAAATCAACCCCATAAACAAGCATAGATAACAGCCAACCCATAATAGAAGAAATCCATGATAGAAAAATCCCTGAATAATTAAACCCAATCGAACAGTATCAAACTAAGTCTCCAGATGAATACCTTCTCACAATAAAAAAGGATTGAGTTTTCTGGGCACAACAATGTAGCCGGAGGAAATGTGTGTGTGTGTGTGTGTGTGTGTGTGTGAGAGAGAGAGAGAGAGAGAGAGAGAGAGACCAAACCAATGGTCTTTGTCCTCACTCCCTCTCAGAGAGAGAGAGAGAGGAGAGAGAAGAATCAGAGAGAGAGAGAGAGAGAGGACTCTCTTTCACCGTGGCTCTCTTATTAAAGGGGCTTGGTGGAATTTGGGAAGGGTGGTCTCACTCTGTGTAAAGGGCAATATCTTTTCCAGTTGTCTGCTTCTTTCTTTGAGAGAGAGAGAGAGAGAGAGTCTTTTTTTTTTTTTTTTTTGAGAGGAGAGAATATGTCTTTTCACTTTGGTGTTTGAATGATATTTAGTGACATCTGAAAGTGGATTTTTAAGTGGGCCTCTTTCTTTGGTGTGTTTCTTTTGATGTTGATGTTGGTGTTAATTTTGGTTTTGATTTTGATTTGACTATGCAAAGAATATGAGACTGGTGAGATATGGGTTTTTGCTTTGGTAATGATTGCTTTCTTTCTTCTTCCTTTTTTTTTTTTTGTCTCTTCGGACCCCATTCCGGTTTCTTCTCACTGATATTGATAAGGGCTTCACATGTTGGGTTTCACATCAATCAGAGTACATCCCTTGCTGCTCTCTCTCCCCCCCTCTCTCTCTCTCTCTCAATTTGCGAGTACCATTTATTCATTTATTGTAGACTGTAGTAACCCTTTTTTCCTCTGCTTAAAAAGGACAATAAAATCTATTGATCATCACCACTGCAGCCCATCTGCCATGACCTCATGTTAAACTGCAGGTCCATGAGACTTCAAATTGTGCAAATTTAACAATAAAGTACCTTGCTTAGGTCTTAATACTGTGATGGATTGATTATAGATAATATCTCACTCTAGAAAGTTAGTAGTCATGGGAACAGTTGTAAAATTGTTAGTAGTGGTCCATACCCCCTCAGAGGAGAATACAAACACATTCATTTAATTGCATCCTGCCAATGAATCTAGCAAGATATGGTGCACATCATAAACTACCCTCAGTCTCACCCACCACCATTTACACCATTTCACCTCTTAGGACCACTTCTGACTCTCAATAAAAAAAAAAAACTGAACCAATAAGGAAGGAGAAAAACCTCTTTATTCTCACATCTCACTTTCTTTATGTATGTAACATACACATCCAAAGACAATTCAATTGACAGTCTTCTTCAATCTCCATTACTGCAGTTAGTCACTATCTATCCACATCAGCTTCCGTTCAGAGCTAGCGGATAAGAGATGGGATGTTGTCCCATCTCACACCCATGAGTAACTATAATAACTGTAATTCTTTCACTCAAAATAATAATAATAACTGTAATTCCCTAAAAAATAAATACAAAACACAGCCACTGTAAAAGTACCCATCAACTTTCCAGGCCAGATGATTTAATTCCTCTCAGCCACACTCCAAAATCTTCTCACGATGTATTCAGTACTTGGTATTGTTTGATCAGCTCAAAATCTTTCAGGACAAGGACAAGCTTCAAGCTGCGTGTGTGTGTGTGTGTGTGTGAGAGAGAGAGAGAGAGAGAGAGAGAGAGAGAGAGAGAGAGAGAGATCCATGCTATATAATCTTAGCTCTCACATTTCAAATTCAAAATGTTTGATTCTTCATATTACACAAAAATATGTATCTATGACATAATCTTTAGACAAACCTATCAATGTATACATATACCAACCACCCATTTTACAGATTACAACTGTAATTCATATACCAGTGTCTTAATTTTCTTTAACAATAATTGCAAGCAGAACTCCAAAGAGTTCAATCTTAGGCTTGTTATTCTCACTCACATAAGAGATTTTCAATTGCCCTAACACACTAACACTGCAATATACAAGGTTCAAGCCACAAAATCATGTAATAGGTGAGACGGTCCGTACCCTAGGGACGGACCTGTAGTGCTGTATATGTCCTCCCCTCTCACTGCAAGAAACCCCTGCTGACCGTCCGATGCACCAAGACCGCCATCGTCACAATGCTGCAGGCCCAATGTGAGGGACACCCCTCCGGCATTCCCATACCTCCCCATTTCAGCCATCTGATAAGCCATGAACCTCCCACTGTTGTCAGATTGCGCAATGGCGTCATGGAGAAAGCCGCAGTCCTCTCCATTTGTCCTCTGGCCTCCCAACTTGAGAGCCCTGTAGGCGTCATCGGCAGCTGTTGCTTCATTTTGAAAGCCAGCGCCGCCAATATCAATGTTTGGAATCAGGTTTGATTTCAAGGAATCAGTGAACTGGCCTTCGCCAGTGTTTCTTGGGCATCTGTCAGACCCCGGGCTCTGAAGCAAGTCTCCCCTGTCTTCGGAGGATCTTGCCTCATCTTTGCCTTTGGGAGCATTCTCTGAAGAAGAATTTGAGTCCATTTCAGTCTCACCAAATTCTTCTTTGTACATATCCTCAACCATGGGTTTCCAGAGGCGAACGCGTGCATTTATGAACCAGTTTGAGACCTGCGCACATAAGATGGTAAATAATCAGAGTCACAGAGAAATTAAATGATCTTTTTATGTAGGAAATGGACAAGAACAATTCAAAATGTTTCCATGGAGTGCACGAGTCAAATTTCTCTGACCAGTAAACTGGTGTTGGCCAAGAAGCACAACCATAAGACAGGAAAGCCTAATGTAAGAACTGAACGATATTTAGAGCTATCTAACCTGATATCTATCCTAAATAATTTGAAATTATTTCCAAGAGGAAAAAAAAACTATGGCAGGATACATGCCATCAAATTTAAAAAGCTACTTTCCTTCTAAATCCATAATGTCCTTGTCTAGAGTGTATAGTAAGGAAAAAGAGGAATGTAAAATTGATACTAAATCTACCTAATTTGTGAGGAAAAAATAAATGTCAAAAGTCCAAAACTAAACATAAATATCATCCATCCTTTTATTGGTTGAGAAAAGGACATAACACCTATAGTCCTAATGACTGGTGGTCACTGGAATTCAAACATTTTTCATCTTTAAATTTGATGAGGACATATAGGATCTACTCAAGTTTGCCGACATGTATTCTATTAGACAATTCACTAGAAAATAACATGGATTATTTTCTATCAAATTTTTGTTTTCCAGATAAGGAAATGATTCACCCATGAAAGAAAATGAAAAAAGGTACCTGACTCCTTGTCAATCCTGTCTGTCTTGCTAGCATTAACTTCTCAGAATCATTTGGGTAACTGCGGAAAATACAGTAGATAGGTAAATAATCTATGCAAAAGGAAAAATAAAAATAAAAAAGTGGAACCAGATAACAATGGGTGTAAAAGGTATTACGGATGAAGGAAGTGCTCAAAGAGCCACGCACGAAGAACTGAAACTGAGGTTTCAGGTAACCCCCTCTGGGGCCTCCAGGCATGTGGTTGCATCATACCAAGCTGCTGCATGGCCCTCTGTTGCCTTAAATGCTGATCTATGTAACGGAGTCGAGATATTCCACACCCTTTAGTACTTGAGCTCTCTTGCTCTCCAAGAATTTTGCGAGTGGACTGAATCTGGGCACTGATAGCATCTCTGAGGCAGCGGAAGTGTCGGGAAATTGTTTGCAGGGCAAGTGCAGTGTAAGGTTTAGCAGCACCGCAGCCTGCTATTGCATCAAAAGATGACACTATAATCTGCATCTGATGGTAATATTGCTTGTACCTTCTATCGACCTGCCATGAGAAATAGATTAGATTTGTTGTTAATGAACATAAAACTCAACAAGGTAAATTAAACTGGACACATCAGAATTGTTAGTCATTATAAGTCTCCTACGAGAATTGCTGAAATGGACATCGTTATTATCACTTCTATGTTCTGTAAGTAGCAGACTGCAAGATAATGCCACAAAAAAACTAGTCATGTAAAAAATGTTGTTAGCAAGTAATAAATACTTTTTAGTTGTTCATCTGGTGAAAGAAAGTTAGGTCACTATGAGCATTTACAAACAATGTACAGAATCTTCTAAGTAAACAAAATGTTTCTCCTTTGAGTTATGGATGTTATGAAACTAAATTTTCTTTTCTTTCCTTTTTTTTTTTTTTTTTGGAATAGAAGGTGCAGCAAGACACACCAGCGGGATTTAGTCCAGGCTTCATAACATCTGAACTTCATCTGTTCCAGTCATCCGATCTTATTTATGGAATTTCATAACCAGGAGAATTTTACATATTAAATCAACTCCTTCCTTGTTCTTGAAACTTTGTGCGCCAGTTATCTTTAAAGTAAAAATAGTACAGCAGGTTTCCTAGTTGCCATGATTTCACTGCAGCACTAAAACCATCAGGCTAAAAAAGCAGACCAGTGTTGCACTTACATTAAATATGCAAACAGACAGAACATGCACTTGTATGGCCTATATGCATACATAAATGTGGGTGCTCTATATGATAAAGTGAGTTGGGGTGAGGGACCGATTGAACGAGAAATCAGCTTAAAGTTCATGGTGCCAAACAAGGGTCAATTAGTTTAGTTGATCTAATATAACTTTACCACGTCCCTTGCTTACCTTAAATACAAATCAACCAACTCACTCCTGACCCGAGTTAGTGGTAATAAACTTTGGTTACAGAGCCAACTTGAATAAGGCTTCTATATCGATCCTACATACTACCAAATACAATCCATTAGTTATTAACTCACATGAGACAACATATTCAATGGCGACGGAAACACCAACACAGCACTAGCAACATTTAAAACAAGTTTTCAGGTCCTATTGGTCCAATAATTTTAGGTTACATGTTCCAATTTGTGACAGATTGCTCTGCCTTGCTTCTCTAGCATATTTATCTATTTTTCTGTGGATTCCTTTGATCTAATTTTATCTATTCATCAGTTTAAGAGAGAAAACTGTCCCAGAGTGAAAGCAGAGGGAGATGAAAAAGAAGAAAAAAAGAAGAAAAACACTGCAAGTCTAGGAACCACATGGAAGTAGAGCAATCTATCTATATAAATTTCAAATTTTGGACTTGTCATAGTCTCTCAAGCCATTCAGGAATAGTTCAACTACAATGCTCTGATCATCAGGTAAGGCGACATTTATAAAAATGTAATTTCCACAAGAAACCCCTCACATCATCACCATAAAGCAATGATATGGTTTAATGCAGGAACATCCTTTAGGCCACAATAAGTTAATGGATGATTCTCACTATTCTCTATTCTGAAATCAAGCAGTGTCAACCCAGCCCCTTTCCATCAAAAAAGGGTCAATTACCAAGCGCAACTACGATAAACAAAAATTCTAGAACTGACAGTAATCCTGTAGTGATCCCTGTTGGTGCCCAACAGGTCAAGAAAACTATGGTCATGAGAGGAGCTTCCTGTCAACAAGGCAACTTGGAAGGTAGGAAAACCTAGCAAACTGATCACAGCATTTATTCTGTAATCAGGGAGTAACCATCCAAAAAATTTCAGTTTGGCCATCACAAGTTTGTCAATGCCACTTTCATTCAAATAGATTAAACTATGTGTAAAAAAAAAAGTCATCACCGATGTCTGAAACACTAAAATTTAAGCATGACATATAAAATCAGTTTAAAAAAAAGGAAAAGAAAGAGGATTACATATATGGTAAAACAAGAAAATATAGGACAGATCAATGGAAAAGATTACAGAAAAACCACTAGGTTATCATTTATTTTTTAGGCAACGGATAGCAAAAAGACCAGCTCAGTGTTGTAAGCAATATTTAAACCCAAGACTTCTTTATCAACCACAAGAGGCCTTACCAGTGTGCAATAATGATAACCACATATAGTTATATCTTTACGAGGTAAAATAATTTCGAAAATGCAAAAAATTCTCAATATGTCTCCCCAGTTACGCAACTCACACTGAACCCTTGATCGCAATACTAGGTTAGCCCTAATATATAAGCTGCGTATTGTCACAACAAGATGAGTATGTCCTATGTGCATATACATAAAGTACAAAGTTGACAGATGTGTAACTTTTATAATGTATTAATGTATAAAAACATAATGGAAATTGTAATATATTTATTAAACAATTAATATGGTTCTATACGATCATAAGGTCCCTCCCTTCAAGCCCAAGTTGGATCTCAAATTGAAGTCATGAGAATGGCAGTTAATAGTAGACCCCTTGGCGGAGGGGGAAAGAACTGCAAACTTCTGTGAGAATGGAGATGCAACAAATGTGCTGTTATTCATAATGAAGGCATCTTAAAGATGTATACATGAAATACTTAACTTTGGAATATGATACTTTGCAGCATAAGTAGGTTTACGTCGCAACTACATAGGGAAGAAATATACCCTTCTTTTTATATCCTATATATGACCATAAATTTCTCAATGGGAAAGTCCCTTACCCCAATTGTAAAATTTGTCCTGTCAATATGGAACAATTAATGAATACTATTGGGAAACTTATAAAATCTTGACAAAATGGCATCAGAAATCTAAGAAACAAACTTATTAGTTATTACTTGATGCTACGAATAAATGTCAAAACTCATAACCCAAGTAATATAAGTGGTTTTGTTGACACACTGATGTTATTGCTTAGCAAAAGGCAGTGATCGATAACTGCACTTAAACAGTGATGCTTTCCAATTCTACTCAAGACATTGCAGATGGATGAAGTTTATACTTCATATCATCACCAGCGTACCAGCTACAGTAGCCCACCACTTCAACCATTTTAGCTATCCATGTTTCTCCAAAAGAAAATGGATTCCAAGATATTCAAAAATCTAATATTAACAGCTTAAGCATTCCTCTGGATCCTTATTAGTCGATTTCAGCTATAATACTTGTTATGTGTTAGGAGCTATCTAAGCCTACAACCCTTTTTACAAGTTGGTTGTCAGCCGCCACTTGATACCAGAATCATAAGGATATATCATAGTACAGTAGAACTATGATGTCTAGATGTTCTCTCACAACTCAGATGATCTAAGTATCTAACAGGAGAATGGTAATTGAACCTGCTGATTAAAGCATGTAACATCAACTACAGATATCAAGTAACAGCACAAAAAGGCTTCAAACTGTCCATATATCTCACCGTCTCCAGTTACGGATTAGAAAAAGCAAGAAACTGAGAGAGGAAGAATGGATTCAAGATGGTAGTATCAAAAGCATCAAAACTCATAACTCATAAATTTTCGTACTCCACATGAATTAAGTTTTCAAGATCATATTGGCTATGGTAATGACACTTTTATGAACTCCTGTAAGTGCGTGCAAAGCTGTATTTTGTTTATTTTCCTTGATATGCCGATAGAAAGACTCAAAACTACATTTTTATTTCAGTTGGATATGACACAAAACAGATCATCCCATCTTAGTCTGCAACAGCTCTTTTAGTCGGACGGAAAGACTGGTTCCAATATATTATAAGAACTGAAGATCAATTCATAGTGAATGTTCAAGTAACAACCCATGTCAGACAAAGCAAACAACACATGATTTATGAACCCATTTTTCGGCTGAATCTAACTTGAAAATACAGTTGCATAAAACATGAATCTCTAGGAGGCATGAAGAGATTGGATAACTGAGAAGGTATTCATTTCTTTTAAAGAAGGTATTCATTTCTTTTAAAGAGAGAATATATCTATATAGTATCAAGCATAGGTATGAAGTATATCAAACATTATACTGAAAACTAGATAATGTAATTCCAGTGTAAATTTAAAGAAAATGAATTTTAACATGATTTAACAAAAGAGGGTAACTATGATTAAATGAATCAGTAAATATATGGAAATGAATCTGCACCTCATCTAACATAGCCAAAAGCTTTGTAACTTTGTTCTGAAGGTCCTGTCTTTCTGAAGGTGATAGCTCACTAGAAGAATTCGCAGTTGATTCTTGAGGGTTCGATGGCACCCCATCACTCTTTGATGTTCCATCATTATCTTTGCAACCTGTGGAAGTGTTGAAACCTTGGCTTTTGTTTGCCTTTTGCTTCAAAGCATTCTGAACATTAACAACTTCATCAAGCAAATTTTGTGCAGCTTTGAGGTACTTAGAATTTGAAATATTGCTCGTGAGATTTGTAAGTCCATACAGAGAGGCATTAGCATGCAAAAGTTTGTTTCTAGAATTATCGTCTCTACATGCCTCTCCATTTCCTGAAGTTTGATGAGGGCTCAACATGGAGACGTCTGAATTAGACTGCTGATATTTAAAAGAAGACATTGGAATCTGTGTACCGAGGCTAAGAGACAATCCTTGACCTTGCACATTAGAGAAATTTGACTGCTGCAAAGATAAGGCCTGTCCATTTAAGATTACAGAGCTGCGAACGAGCTCATTCTCACCATCCATAGAGCCACTAGTTGCCTGCATGAACAACATTTCGTTTCTACCATCCCTCCACGCATTGTAAGCATGTCCATTCATAGATGATTCTTGTGAAATAACTGGAAAAGCACCACCGTTTTGTTGGGATTCGTTACCGCTAGCCAACATCTCTGAGAATGGACCAGAAGATGCAAAATTGAAATACATCATGTTGCCGCCAACTGAAGACTCAGGGTACAAGGTTTCCCCGGATCTCTCATATAAAGATTTGGCATGACATCCCTTTGTTTTGTAGAACTGGGATAGAAAGTAGCCATTTAGTTTATTCTTGTTACGGAGCAAACTGAGAGCTTGGCTACTTGGAATCGTTAGACGGTGAATCATAACAACGGGGGTATGATGGAGCAGTTGGCTTCAACACGAAGACTCAAGCTGCTTCCCCAGCAAAGATCACTTCCAGAGTCCAATCAGCTGAAGTTCTTTGTTTAAGAAAGGTTCTCTGCAAGAAATTGCGTAAAGAAAGGAGATAAGCATTAAAAAAAAAGAAACCAGGAGTTCCTGAGGATCTATTCAACAGAACAGAAAGATAAAGAAAAATGGATTAATCATTAGACAAGGTAAGCGAAAAGAATGTCATTGCTTTATTGACCAAATTAAACTACATGTTGCAAACAAAATATAGGAAACAACCAGATCACATATACTAAAAGCTATTTCATAATTTGATTTGAAAAGATTGAATTCTTGTCAGCAGACAAGCAGATAAACGTGAAAGTTGCATGGGTCATAGTGAATCAACTGCAAAAGTTATAAATGATAAGAGAAAAAAAAAGAATAAATTGTTAATAAGTTAAACAAAAGACAAAAGGAAAAGTGAAGCCTTCAGCTTCAGGCCTTTACCTCTTATCAGTAACCGAAGTAGTAATTGCAGGAACAATTCTCAGTTACACCACCCTTCAGTCTTGAAGCAAGCAATATTTGCAGTCAATCTGAAAAATCAAAACAATTTTAGGACACATGCTTGCAAATTACTCAAAGTATGGTTATTTCTGCACTAACATAATAATATATAAATCCCCAATCCAAGAAAGAGAACAAATTATTGAGAAGCCAAGCAACAATAACTGGTTGAACCCTCAACAAAACCTAGATCAGCTCAAAATTTTATCTCTTCCACTCTTAAGTTGAGAATTTAGCTTGAAGAATTACACAGATAAAGAGAAAACCTCAATAAAACCCATACAACCCAGGATCCATATAAAAATTCTACTCCTTTAACCAGTGAAGAGAAGCAAATTTCCTTAACCAAGAGCTCAACAACCTTAAGGTGTAAGCTTTCATAAACTCATAAACACAAGAACAATTGGCCAAAATCCAAATTCTATGTTATCCCTTTCCTTCACCAGCTCTGGTGCAAAAAGAAAATTCAATTATACATAAATCTGAATGAGAAAAATCCTCACCTACAATTGAACGAACTCAAAAACCATCTCCCTAATCATAATTCTTTCAACTATTTCAGAACTATCAAAACTCTCAAAATTCAAATAAACACCTTACACAAAGACCCAACTGCCAAATTCTTCAAATACACACAAACACCTCAACCAATTATTCAATTATTTGTGAAATAAAACTTTTGTCTGAACATATAAGCAGAGAAAGGACTCTGACCTAATCCACACCTAGAAAAACTAATCATCAATAGAATTTCAAGAGCCCCAAAATCCCCAAAACTCAGCTAAAAAATCCATGTATAAAAAGAACCCAACTGCGTAAAAACTTCAAAAGACAAACCAATACACAAAAAAAAAAAAAAAGAAAGAAAGAAAGAAAGAAAGAAAGAAAGATGATCACTACCTTGGGCAAAGAACCCACATCAGGAACATCAGAGTTTTTTTTGAAAGAAAGGAAATAAACTGATAGACAATAACAATATGATGAAAAACAAGCAGAACAAGGAGGTAACTGGGACAAATAAACAATAATTTAATTTAAAAAACTACAAGATGGAAACAAAAAGGGAGAGGAAAAGAAAGAAAAATTATATGAAAGAGAGGGCTGAGAGAGGGAGAGGGTGCTGTGCTCACCTTGTGGGGAGCAGGAAAGCAAGAATTTACAGCTGATCTTGGGAGAGAGAACCTGCCAATCTGGGGACAAAACCGATCCCAAGGTTCAAAAAAATAATAAAATTGTTATCAACAAGGCAAGAAGGAGCAGCAGCCCCTTTCATAGAGAGCTCAGCTGAAGCTGAAAATATAATAAACAAAACACAAAAATACGATAAACCCACCACTCAATAACAACCACCCATATAAAAATAAAAATATAATCACCCAAACTGTTTTCTTTTTTTCACCAATCCTTTTCCCTTTTTTCTAAAATAAAATAAAATGATTTTCTATCATCTCATGAGAAACCAACATTCTCCTTGGCACGTGAGGCTTCTCCCCCTCGCTATCCCTCTCCCCCCTGTTGTTTGGTGTATAAGTTCTCTTTTAATTCAAGTCACAAGTGACTCTCAAACTCTTCTTTCTTTCTTTTTCTCTCTTTGGTTGATGTTGAGGTGGTGCAGGTGTCGTTAAGGTGCTCTCTGTCTTCTAACCACCAGTAGGTGGACCTAAATCTTTGTCTTAAGACTTAGACACTGCACACATAACTTCTTTTATTGCCTCCTCTCCCTCTTTCTTCTTTTGGGTCTCTGAGTATCAAAAACTTTCTTGGCTCTGGCTAACCTCAGTCATTTGAAATAAATCATACCCCCCCCCCCCCCCCCAAACACCCCCCAACCCCCCACACACACACACAACCAAACACACACACACACACACACACAAAGGCAAGGAGAATGCCCGCGTGTTCTGACGAGAACACCAAAAAAAAAAAAAAATCAAATTCAGCAAGGGCATCGAGGGACCCTTCACGTATCTATTCTCTATTCATACGCGTATGTGTTTTTTCTTTCTTTGTTTTTTTTTTTTTTTAAAGAAATGAAATATGACTTTTTTCCCTTCCCTTTTAGAAAAGTGTATAAGCAAACTACAAGGAGAAGGAATTCTTTAAAATGGCTTGAATTTACAATCTTTTACAAGAGGAGGAAGTGACTCGCAGACTTTAATTAAACTCATTTTGCTAGTACTTTTTTATTAACTCGCAGAAAACTAATTAATTCAAAAAGAATAGTAAAATAATTAGAATTTAAAAATAAAATGGACGTTAAGAGAGAATATAAAAATAATATTCTTACTAGTGTAATTTGGTAACCATCAATCAGACAAATTTGTGAAGATTTTGGAGGTTCATGTACCAAATTTATTGTTCTTTAAATTTTATAATTAAGTTCTTCTATCATGCGCATAATAAAAAACTGAATATCTTGCAACTTCCAATCCAAGGAATCATTTTTCATATTTACATTTCTTTTAACAATACATATAAGCATTCAATTTTCCACGAGAAGGAGGTCCCTACTACTTTCTTTTTCTTTTTCTTCCTACTACCCAATTTTCCAATATTCATGAGTTTCTTAATCTCTATATAGCTTAATTAACTAATTTAATAGAGATAATGGGTTTCTTAATGTTTTAACAACAAATATAGTGACATCCAACCTCTAATCATCCCCTTGTTTTAAATAATGGGCATGATTGGTCCTCCTATTAGTTATTGTGACCCCATCCCCCAACTCCTTAATTTTGTTCCTTCGGCTTATAATAGCTCTGACGTATGTTGTTGAAACACCACTCCTCGTGTCTTTTCCCCATCACCTTCTCTTTGGATTTAAGTGTTTGTTTCAGCTTGGTTGCTTACAAGACCTTCCATCCTTCATGTAGCTTAGCTCAACTTAGAGCCTATTTGTTTGGTGAAAAATGGCTCTCAAAATGAGTTTTTTCTTTAATTTATGTTGAGCCCACGAGTTTTTTCAATAAAACTTGCTTGTTTAATTGAAAAAAGCCCATAAAATTTTATCAGTTTCCTTCCCTGCTTTCCTCTCAAAATAAGAAGAAACAGTTGAAAAAATCACATAGTTCGAGCCTAATTTTTTCTAGCAGTATGTTGACAATTGTCAGTTTTCTGTGGGCGGATTTCCAAACCAAACAAGCCCTTAGCTTAGCTTGCATATACCGCATGGCCCTCTTCTAACTGTATCTGCTTAATTTTAATTTCTCCTTGTAATTTCCTAATCTAATCCCAAATTAATTATGTTCAAATTCTGGCACATCTATTTGGAATTATGCAGCGGAATCGGGCGACGTGGCGGCCAGTGATTGGATGGGTGGTGTTGTGGGAGTGTTTGATTATAAACTATGGGGGATATGTGAGTCATTAGATACAAGAAATTTGGCAAGGCTGACAGCTAATCCAACTATTAAAGTTTGACTTTGACTATGGCCACCGGTATCTGTACAACTGCTGAATATTCTTTGTTGTTATTATTATTAGCGTTCAAGATAGGATTGCTTGGAATGCAGGGGGAAAACGTCAAAATTTTCCCTTAAAAAAAATTTTAAGAGGGTTCTAACTAGGGACATAGAATAATCATGTTAATATATTAAAGAATAAATATGTTGAAATACTAGCTTAATTATATAATTTATCAATCTTATACATAACTGTCACAAGAGTTAGTAAGACATATAAATGAAGCAGGAGAGCTCATCAACTTCAATATATTTATATTATGAGCGACTACGATAAGGTTTATGATAGGAAAAAAAATGATAACTATGATTTCTTATTTTGAGATAAAAATTATGAATTTTTCATCTACCACAAATTCTGTATTGTTGCATATGGCTAAAGCTTCTTGTGGTTTTGTTTGGGAATTTGGTGCCCTTTGGACATGGTAGCATGTTATGGGGATTGATACTAGCTGGTACAAAAATTAAGAATTTTATATAACCTTTATGTATATTTGCCTTAAAAAATTAATCTTTATTTATATATATATATTTTAAATCCATTTGGCTCATTCTAGTTGTCCAACCAAAAAATGAAAATACAAGAAAACTAAAATATTCAAGTGAATCTTGTTAGATGGCATGAAGATGCAAATAAGGCAGATTTTGAATGACCTAAGCAACAGTTGAGTTTGCTAAATAGTGGACAATGGATTATTTAGAAAGATGCTATCTAAACTCTAATTAAGAAACTAGGCTATAATTATCATCAACATAATTATTATTTTAAATGGTTGTCACATTCTCCCTTGTATGGCATACACTTTCTGTGACACTCCAGGGCTTTAGAAAACCTTTATGCACAAAAATGCATCTCATTTCTAGTTGTGTGAGATGAATATTACTAGAATAAGAGTTTGTTAAATAAAATATTGACAAGGATTGCAATTGGCTGCCAATTAATCCAAAATTGTTAGGCCAAAAGTAGCGCAATGTGTTGTGATTCCTAGTCTGATTTGAGCAAGGTTAGAAAATGATGGTTAATTACAAGATAAAGGCATTTGAAATGATTGGTTTTAATACACACACATACATTCAAATACAAGATACACACACACATTCAAATACAAGATATACATATATATACAGACATACATATACATATAGAGATATTACCTCAGCTGGCAGCTAAGAGAACTCTCTCAGCTGGTATTGTGCCATTGTCGCAATCCTAAAAAGTTTCAGATATTCTCAGTCTAATTAGTACCGCAATTATGATAACAGTTCTCATAAAACACTGCGATCATGGTCGCAGTCCTCACAAAAACACTGTGACTATAGTAGCGCAGTGATCAGAATCTGTGGCTGAGATTCAGCCACGTCGTCACCAGCTGAGATACATTTTTCTCATACATATATATATACATATATATGGGTCAAGTGCTCCTAGTACGTCTCCTTAAATTACAATTTAAGAAGGCAGCCTAAAACTCACCATATACCATTCCTATAAATGATACACTTCATTTATCATGATTTTCATGTCCTAAAAAGCTTATATATAGAAAATCATGTAGTTTGGATTTTTTTTTTACTCATCGATCAAACAACGTCATTTGATCTACTGTTGAAAAACTGTTCATTTTGTAATCATTAGTTACATAGGTAAAAAATATCAAAAGTGCATTATTTTTTATACAGAATCATTTGAGGATATGAAGATCAAAATGAATGGAGTGGATCATCTTTAGAGATGCTCCATGGTGAAATTTTTGGTCGTCTCCTTAGATTACAATCTAAGGAGAATTACTAGGAGCACTTTTTCTACACACACACACAGAGGAGAGACTTGTGTAGTTCTGGAAGGATCCGAACTCAAATATCAACATCTGACATTCAAATACAAGATCCATTTCGTTGAAGTTGATCTACATTATTTAAAGTAACTAAAAATAAAAAATCAAGTGTTTTAAATATTTTTTGTCCATCCATCAAGTGGCGCAAAATGGACCGTCAAAAGTAGTGAGTTGGTTAGATCTATGTCTTTAGACATACAAATTCTCGATCCAGCCATTTGATCATGATCTAAACATTTAAAAATCCCTACAAACTAATTTTTGTTTGGTTTCAAATGTTCTACATCGTTAAACTAACCAACTCACTATTTAAGCAGTCCGTTTTTTTCCTATTTGATGCATGGGCAAATAGTATTTAAAATACTTGATTTGTGGCTTATAGATACTTGAAATAATATAGATCAACTTCAACAGAATGGATCTTGTATTCGAATGATGTACGACTGTATTTGAGTGGGAAGGATTCGGGCTCCTGTCTTTCAGTGAGAAGGATTCGGGCTCGAATCCTTACAAAATTGCGGGCTCGAATCCTTACAAAATTGCACAAGTGTGTGTGTGCGCGCGCGTGCGCGCATACACACTCACACACACTGTTGTGCGCAGATCAATAATCTCTTGAAGAACCCTTGAGCCACAGATTCAATAGAGAAGTACTACTCAACTGCAAGAATAAGAAAAGCAATAGGAAAAAAAATCAAACACAAGATTTAATAAGGTTCGGCAAATTGCCTATGTCCTCGGGGCAAGGGAGAGAGAGTTCTTTATTCAAAATATCAATGCAATATCATGCATATATATATGAAGAGGACTATGCCCCTCTATTTATAGCCAAGGAGCCCTAGAAGAATTGAAAACCTCATTGGACTCGTTTCCAATTCAGAAAGCTTTCTGAATTCTGAAAAGATTCGACTGTCGGTCGACCGCGCCGGTCGACCACTCCAACCCGAGAGCAAGGCCATGTCAGTCGGTCGACCGGGCGGTCGACCGTTCATCGATCGGGCGGTCGATCGCGATTGCTTGTGCACGTTGGTGCATACCGGTCGACCGGTATCTGCTGCTGTCGGTCATTTTTTCTTTGTCTTGTTTGCCGTGTCGTCGTAGACTTCCTCGACTTTCTATCTCTCTTCCTACACACACACACTTATGCAATTTTGTATGGATTAGAGCCCCAATCCTTTCCACTCAAATACCAACATCTGATATTCAAATACAAGATCCACTAAGTTGAAGTTGATTTATATTATTTAAAGTAACTAAAAATAAAAAATCAAGTGTTTTGAATACTTTTTGTCCATCCACCAAGCGGCTCAAAATGGACGGCCGAAAGTACTGAGTTGGTTAGATATATGTTTTCAGACATACAAATTTCAATCCGGCCATTCGATCATGATCTAAATATTTAAAAACCCTTACAAACTAATTTTTTTTAGGTTTCAGATGTTCTACGTCGTTAAACTAATCAACTTCTTATTTAGGCCGTTCATTTTTCCCTACTTGATGCATGGGCAAAAAATGTTTAAAATAGTTGATTTTTGGTTCATAGATACTTGAAGTAATATAGATCAACTTCAGCGAATGGATCTTATATTTGGATGATGTATGGTTGTATTTGAGTGTGAAGGATTCGGGTTCGAATTCTTTCATAACTACACAAGTCTCTCTCTCTCTCTCATACACACACACAAATATGTATATCAGCTGACATGTGAGAGGGACTCTCAGCCGGCGGTGACGTGACACATTATTAGCCACAACATTGTACAATCTTAAAGGACAACCTGCTTATAAGAACAACTGAAATTACTAAATGCTCTTGCAGTAAATAATAGTAAATCTATATTGTTTATTATTATTTTCCCCTTTTCTAGTTCCGTGCGCTGTCAGGTATAGATTTGAGTTTTGTAGAAAAAGTCTTTCTTAAACAGCGGGAGCATGTTAGTTTTTTTTATTTTTTTATTTTATTATTTTTCACAATTTTTCATCTGAAAAAACTTTTAGGTAACCTAGATGATACTGCAACCTAGTTTAAGTTTTATAGAACAAATGTGACTAAGGTCGCAGTTTTTAATTAATAATGTCACATTTATTTTGTAATTGTGACCTTAGTCGTGGTCTTTAATTACGTCAGATGTGCGACCTTTGCCGCAATTCTTTAATTTATTAAAGTCCATATTTTATCTTATGGTCATTAAATTTTTAAGGACAGCGACAAAGATCACAGTATTTAATAAAATAATTTTTTGTGATATTTATAAATATCCTAAAAGATGCGACTACGGTTACTATTTTTAATAAATAATTTCACAGTTTTCTTTATAACTGCGATCTTGGTCGCTGTCTGTAATTACATCAGATGTGTAACCTTTTTCGCGGTCCTTTAATATATTAAGGACTACGACAAAGGTCGCAGTATTACAAAAGAATACTTTGTTGTAATACTTATAGACATCCTGAAAGATGAGACTACGGTCGTGTCTTTTAGTCAATAATGTCACAGTTATCTATATAATTGTGACCTTATTCGCAATCTTTAATTATTATGTTTCAGATGTATTTTCAATTATTTTTTATTTAATTCAATATTTATTTTGGTAGAAAATGAATTTACATGGAGAAATGTCTTGAAGCGTAGTTATTTTTTTAGGACAACATTTTGCAACAGATGATGAAGCATACAACTTTTACAATGCTTATGCAAGGAATAGAGGTTTTGACGTGAGGAAAAAAGGAATAAATAAGTCATGGAGGCATCCTCATAAACTTATTTGTGGATGAGTTTTTTTCTAGGTTAACGATAGCATGTTATGGATAGCATGTTGTAGATGAGTTTTTTGCTAAGTTAAATGTAAAAATGGTGAATAAGGGTTGCGAATATAGTCACAAATTACTTATAATTTTATATATTTGTTCTTCACTGTGGCTATTTTCTCTTTTTCACACATTAGAAGAACTTTGCATTTGTGTTACACACTGCGTCCATAGTCGCAGTTTTTTAATTTGTGATATACAGTGATATATACTGATTTGAGAGGATTGTGATCAAGATCGCAGTATCATCTACTTATATAGTTAACTTTGGACTGCGATCATGGTCGTAGTTTTTAACTTGATTGAATGTACAACGATCAAACTGTTTTTTTAAGGACTGCGACAATGATCGCAGTTTTATGTATCAATATAGTTAATTATGGACTGCGAACATAATCATAGTTTTTTTAATTGAGAGTAATTATTATCTGAGTATTGTGACCATAGTCGCAGTTGAGATGTAAAACTAATAACTTTTTATTTATAATCATAGAGTGCGATCATAATTAACTTCTTAATAAAAGACTTACATTTTTTTGTAGTAAATCATTACATTTCTTATCATATGATAATAATATTTTCGTGTTATTAGGTCCACGACCATAGTAGAAGTATTTATAAAATCACTCAAAAGTCCTGTAAATACTGCGATGCATGAAAGAAACATACTTTACATGTATTTTAAAAATATGAAAGATTATTTTTCAGATAGAAGTAAAATTTATTTATAACATAATATGGTCAGAAAGAGACCTTACAAAAAAAAGCATTTAAAGCTCTTAAAAGAAGATAAAAATAAGATGAATATTAGAAGACTAGAAAATCCTAATTCTCATCTTCATTACCATCATAAGCAGATTCGTCATTTTCATTCTCCTCGTGTTCCTGTTCATTATTTCTTTCCTCATCTTCTCCCTCGTCGATCGGCTCGCTGTCCTCTTCGCTTTCTTCCTCTTTTAAGGGTACTTTGGTTGTTGATAAACTCTCAGAATGGATCGTTTATATCAAGCTCTTCTTTCGATCCATGTCGAGAAGAAACTTCAGAGGATATGCTCAAAGAAAGCACGCCTTCATAAGCAGAGAACATGCTTTCATCAAACAAGTCTTTGTAAAGTGGCAGAGGATTAAGTTTCTCCTCACTAGGCCCTATAAAAACTTCATCATCCTCATGAAGAGGAGGATCAGATAACACATTATTTGATGTGGTGAGATAATCAAAAGGAGTGAAGTCCAGATTGCTATCAGACTCACCAGAATCCCCTGAAGAAAGAGGACCGGTGGGAGAATGATTGAAGTTGAAGTCTGAGTGTTCAGAGGAAGAAGATGGGAAAGACATGATTCAAGAATGAATTATTTCAGAAATGTTGAAAATCAAATTGAAAAGAAGAGCACAAATATCTTTTTTAGATATGAGATATTTATAATATATTAGTTACAAGCACAATAAAAAGGCCAATACTATAAGACTACGTGAATAGTAATAATAAGTATCATAGGTGACGGTTGAGTATTCAAAGAAGTGATAAAAAAATAAATATTTAATTGAAGCAGTTATGACGGGAGAATCTAAAGAGTTCCCTTTTTTCCCAGAAGTTTATCATGTGAACTACAAATTAGCTTTTTGTAAAATGTTTTCTCTATATTTTTAGATGTCGTATGGCGCACATCTTTTTTTTATGGAGATTAATTTAAGTGCACCTCTTTTTTCGAGACTGTTACTGTATCACGATAGATAGGATATTAATTACTTCAATTAGATTAAAGTAATTAATATAGTATTTTATAAGATATGATATACGCGGACTGCTCTCATGGTTGCAGGGTTAATCTCTTTGTTAAATCTGATCCTTGTTAGGACTATGACTTTTGTTGTATTTTATAAACGATCAAAATTCGTTACATATGACATGGGAATAAAGACTGCGACTATGGTCGCAATGCTTAACAATAGCATTTTTGTCTATTGTTTCTATGCGAGGAATGCGATTAGGGTCACAGTCGTAATATAAGATTGAAAGTTATGTTATATTAAAATTGCGACCATGGTCGCACTGCAAAAAGGTCTGCGGTTAGGGACGCACTCATGATATAAGATTAGAAGTTTTGTTATACTATAATTGCGACCATGATCGCATTGCTAATATATTTTTTGATTATATTTTTAAATTTATGTGTACTGCGACCTTGGTCCCATTTATAATATACATTGAGAACAAAAGTAGTTCTTAGTAGCAAGTCTGATCATAATCGCAGTTCATTAAAAATTACATGAAATATTATCCAGCCAATCTGCAAATATTGTGGCAGTTACAAAAATATCTGATTTATAAAATTTCTGCAAAATAAATTATTGACTATTGTATTTCATTATTTTTTTACACTGTACATTTGTATAAAATTGTTGTTCCATATCAAATTTCATTTTTCTATTCATTTCAGTTTCTTTTATTAAACCTATATGAATTGAAAATAATGCAAAAATAAATAATAAAAAAACTATATATTACAACCAATTTTTTAGTTTCACGCATGTTTTTACCTTTTACTGTTATTTTTTTGCTCATCATCTTAATCCAATCTTTTTTCTCTTTATATTTTCGATGTAGGTGAATCAGGATATTTATAACTGCAGATAAATTCAATGAATATTTTTCTGTAAATTACAAATTTTTTCAATAAATTTTTATTGTGGATAAGTTTTTGCAAGGTTAGAAGTAAAAATGGGGATATTTTGGTCAACTTGATTGACGCTTTTTTAGAAGGGATTTTTTGAGTTTTTTTAGCGCCTACACTCTGCCACCGATATGTGGTATAGATTGGGCCACGTCACCGCCGGCTGAGGAACTCTCTCAGCTGGCGGCTGAGGTACAGATACCTCATATATAATATATATATATATATATATATATATATATATATATATATAATCTAAGGAGGTGGCTTAAATCTCTAACATCCCGATTTTTTTCACGATCTGATCGCACATTATCATCTTCATGTTCTAAGATGTATACATATAAAAAATCACGTGATTTGGAGTTTGTTTGCTTTATTTTCTTTGGGTTCAAACATTAACGATTTTTTAACAATAGAATAAAATAGAATGATTAGATCAATGAGTAAATGAACTCCAAATCACTTGATTCTTTATGTGTACATCTTAAAATATGAAGATAATAATGTGAGGTCAGATTGTGGGAAAAAATAAAGATGTTGGAGTTTTAAGCTGCCTCCGAGACCTACCAGGAACACTTTACCCCACACACACATACTTGTGTCATTCCGAAAGGATTCGAGGTTGAATTCTTCTCACTCAAATACAACTCTACGATATTTGAATGTAAGATCCACTCCATTGAAGTTGATTTATATTTTCAAGTAACTAAAAGTAAAAAATCACGTGTTTTGAATACTTTTTTCTCATCCATCAAGTAGGCACAAAATGGACGACCGAAATAGTGAGTTAGTTTAACAGTGTAAAATATATTTGAAATCTAACAAAAAATAGTGTGTGATAATTTTTAGGTGTTTAGATGGAATAGTCTGATCGAGATTTTATATGTTTAAAGATGAACATCTAAGCAATATGCTATTTTCAGCCGTCCATTTTGCGCCTACTTGATGGATGGGCAAAATGTATTCAAAATATATAATTTTAGATTTTTAATTACTTGAAATAATGTAGATCAACTTGAATGGAATGGATCTTGCATTTGGATGTTGTAGTGTATTTGAGTGGGAAGGATTCAACATCGAATCCTTCGAGAATGGCACAGCCTTGAATCCTTTCGGAATGACAAAAGTCTATATCTCTCTCCATATATATTCTGGAATGACATCTCTCTCTCTCTCTCTCTCTCTCTCTCTCTCTCTATATATATATATATATATATATATATATATATATATATATATATATATATATATATATATATATATATATATATATATATATATATATAAAGAGAGAGAGAGAGAGAGTTAGACTTTTGTCATTCTGAAAGGATTCGAGGTCGAATCCTTCCCACTCAAATACAATCTTACGATATTCGAATGAAAAATCCACTCCGTTGAAGTTGATCTACATTACTTCAAGTAATTAAAAATAAAAAATCATGTATTTTGAATACTTTTTGCCCATCCATCAAGTAGGCACAAAAATGAACGACCGAAATAGTGAATTAGTTAGTTTAACAGCGTAGAATATTTGAAATCTAACAAAAATTGGTGTGTGAGGATTTTTAAGTGTTTAGATCATGATGAAATGGTCGGATCGAGAATTTGTATGTCTAAAGGCGTAGATCTAAGCAATATGCTATTTTTAGACCGTCCATTTTGCACCCACTATAGGAAAAAAGTATTTAAAATACATAATTTTTTATTTTTAATTACTTAAAATAATGTACATCAACTTCAACAGAATGTATCTTGCATTCGGATGTCGTAGGATGATATTTGAGTGGGAAGAATTCAACTTTGAATTCTTCCAAAATGACACGAGTCTCTTTCTCTCTCTCTCTCTGTGTATATATATATTGAAAGTACACCTAGAGGGGGGTGAATAGGTGTACGGCTAATCTAATGAACTAAATGCGGAAATTAAAATTTAATTGCAACTACACTTAATGCAACCAACGAGTGTAGCCGAATTCCCGGTGAAGGGCTCTGGACTAACTCCTCTTGATTCCTCTGAATAAGAGTTGACGCGCTATATGAAGCTCTCGTAGTTAAGCACAAGTGAGGCACACACAAACAAACCAAGCATATAATGGATATATGACAATATGAATGATGCAAGGCACAAAAGTAAAGAGAGAGAGTTAAGAGTCAATGGATCAAATGCAAACAACAAGATGTGTTTCGAGGTTCGAGCACCCAGCTCTACGTCCCCGCCTTCACCGAGAAGGATTTTCAAACCACTAACTTGTCCACAGAGGACTCCCACACAGGGAACCTCCACCGAGGATTTGGGGCAACTACAACCAGGAGTACACAACTCCTCTCTCAACCAATACAACCTCTCACAGAGGCAGTGCACAACCAACTCAATCACCACCTCACATACGAGGGGTAGGCACTTAGCCAAACAACCACAATCCACCTCTTTACTAAGAGGGATACAAAACCAACACCAACTCCATCTCTCACTAGAGGGAGCAATACACAATCTCAACCTCTCACTAGAGGGAGCCAACCACCACTCCAAATTAACCTCTACCCAAGAGGGATATCAACAAAGAAGGAGGGTTAGAACAAGGTGGTCTATCTCAACCACAAACAATCTCTTCCACAATACAAAGATCCTAAATAGATATAGGATAGAATGATATAGCTCAAGTGTGGAAAACAAAGAGTTTGGAAATAAAAAAACTCAAAGAAAAATACTTGGAAAACAACTAGAATAATTTTGAAATGAAGATCAAAAGTAATATCCCAAATATCCAATTTTCTTTGATTTTTCCAACCCTTTAAAACAAATAAAGATGAATCATTTTTGGATCTAAAAACACTTTTGAAAACTTGTATAAAACACTAGAGAAGTAGGAATTTTTGCTCTTCAAAAACCTTGACCAAATCAGCCCTCAAATGGGGTATTTATAAGCCCCATGAAAAACTAGCCGTTGGGGCTGTTTTTCAGCCCTGGCGGCTGGCGGTCGACCGGCCCGGTCGACCGCCAACGGTCAAAAATTTGATCGTTGGAGCCTTCCGGTCGACCGCCCGGTCGACCGCTCGGTCGACCGTCCAAGCCTTACGGTCGACCGTCAGTCGACCGCCCCCACCCGAGAGTGGGGTACTTGCAGTCGGTCGACCGCTCGGTCGATCGGCTCAAGTGGCTGGCCAGCGTGCACGTTTTGTGCACGTCGGTCGACCGGTCCGACCGACTCTGGGACCGGTCGACCGTCCGGTCGACCGCCAGAGCCTGGCAGGCAGTTTTTCAGGACTTGAAACTTGGGTTTTTAATATTCTAAAAAATCCCATAAAAACTCTAAAAATCCACAAAAATCAGTTCTTATATTATCTTTGATATACAAATATGTGTGAAAATTTTCAACACATATTTCAAACAATTTGAACCATTTTTGTGTTATGAAAATTTTGCCGAAAATCAAAATCTGTATTTTAGAAACTTGGATTTTGAATTGAAAATTCGTTTTTTCCAAAACTCATCCAAATACAAAAACATGATATGAAACAACATTGAAGCATGTTGCATATGGATATAAGTCCAATATACTTGAAACATATATATATCATTGTTTTTGACTAAAAGTCCAAAGCATATGTTTTGTTAAAATACCAAAACACCAAACTCATGAAATAGACTATCAAACTAAGTTTGTCTAAGATATGAAGCATACATGTATATAGAACAAATCTAATATACATTAAACCATGTAAACTTGTTTTGAATCTATCTATTCATGAAAACCAAGATCTGTTAAACCAAAAACCGAAAAACCGATAAACATGAAACTAGAAACACGTGTGTGTGTGTTGTGAACTTGAGCATATCACACTATCTAGTCTTTACAAATGGATCTAAAAACAAAAACTAAACTATGTACCGAAGTCTTCTTGACGAACTCAGTCTTCAAGCCGACTCGATCCAAACCGTGATCCACTGAGCTTGACTCCAATGAGTGCTAGATATGATCTTGTCGCTCGGGCTCTTGAATCACCATGTGAGAAGCTCCAAAAACACCTTTGTTGAAGCTAATCACCTACTAATATCTTGGTTAAGAATCTGAAACTAAACATCACAAGATTGTTAGTAAACATAACTACATGAGTTAATCATCATCAAAACTAGAGTGGAAGGCCTCTGGGCCAACATATATATATATATATATATATATATATATATATATATATATATATATATATATATATATATATATATATATATATATGAATCTATACCTTAGCCGCCAGCTGAGAGAGACTCTCTCAGCTTGCGCAACGTGGCTGAATTTCAACCACAATTTTGAGTGCTGGTGCCATGGTCATAGTTTTATATGAGCACTGTGATTAAGTCGCAGTGTTTTTATGAGAACTGCTACCATGGTCGCAGTCTTTTTCTGAGGACTGTTATCATGATTGCAGTCCTAATTACACTGAAATTATATGATTTTTGACTTGACCATGTTGCAGTAAGTTTACGACCATATTGAAGTGACAGCTGAAAGAGTCTCTCTCAGCTGGCGGTTGAGGTACATTTTTCTCATATATATATATATATATATATAGAGATAGACTTGTATCCTTTCAAAAGGATTTGATCCCGGATCCTTCCCACTCAAATTCAACCCTCCAACATTCGAATACAAGATCCACTCCGTTGAAGTTGATCTATACTATTTCAAGTATCTATAAACCAAAAATCAAGTGTTTTAAATACTTTTTGCCCATCCATCAAGCGACGCAAAATGGACGGCCGAAAGTAGTGAGTTGGTTAGATCTATGTCTTTAGACATACAAATTCTCGATCCGGCCATTTCATTATGATCTAAACATTTAAAAACCCCTATAAACTAATTTTTGTTAGATTTCAAATGTTCTACACCGTTAAACTAACCAACTCACTATTTAGGCCGTCCGTTTTTTCCCTACTTGATGGATGGGCAAAAAGTATTTAAAACACATGATTTTTGGTTTATAGATACTTGAAATAGTATAGATCAACTTAAACGGAGTGGATCTTGTATTCGAATGTTGGAGGGTTGAATTTTAGTGGGAAGGATCCGGGATCAAATCCTTTTGAAAGGATACAAGTCTATCTCTATATATATATATATATATGTATATATATATATATGTGTGTGTGTGTATATATATAGACTTGTGTCCTTCCAAAAGGATTTGACCCCGAATCCTTCCCACTCAAATTCAACTCTTTGACATTCGAATAAAAGATCCACTCCATTGAAGTTGATTATTTCAAGTATTTATTAACCAAAAATCAAGTATTTTGAATACTTTTTGTCCATCCATCAAAGTGGCGTAAAATGGACGGTTGAAAATAGTGAATTGGTTAGATTTATATTTTTAGACATACTAATTCTCGATCCGGCTATTTCATTATGATTTAAACATTTAAAAACTCTTAAAAAGTAATTTTTGTTAGGTTTCAAATGTTCTACACTGTTAAACTATTCAACTCACTATTTAGGCTATCTGTTTTTTTTCTACTTGATGCATGGACAAAAAATATTCAAAACACTTGATGTTTGCTTTATAAATACTTGAAATAATATAAATCAACTTCAACAAAGTGGATCTTGTATTCGAATGTCGGAGGGTTGAATTTGAGTTGGAAGAATTCGGGCTCAAATACTTTTGGAAGGACACAAATATATATATATATATATATATATATATATATATATATATATATAGAGAGAGAGAGAGAGAGAGAGACTTAGATCTTCCGGGAAGAATTTGAGCATGAATTCTTCCACTCAAATTCAATGTTGCGGCATTTAAATACAAAATTCACTCCGTCAGAATTGATCTATATTATTTAAAATAATTAAAAGTAAAAATCAAATATTTTGAATTTGCTTATTCATCAAGCAGACGCAAAATGAACAGCAAAAATCATGTATGAGGGTTTTTAAAATTTTAGATCATGATCAAATGGTCAAATTGAGAACTTGTATGTCTAAAATCATACATCTAAGTAATATGCTACTTTCAGACAGTCATTTTGTGCTTACTTGATGAATAAGTAAAAAATATTCAAAATACTTAATTTTTTATTTTTAATTACTATAAATAATGTAAATCAGCTTCAACAGAGTGAATCTTATATTTGAATCCATAATATTGAATTTGAATAGGAATGATTCATGCTCAAATCATTCCGGAAGTCGTCAAATGTCTCCCTTCCGAAAGTATTTGAGCAATGAATGCTTCCCACTTAAATTCAACGCAGGCATTCAATATAAGTACTCCACTGAAGTTGATCTATACTATTTAAAATAATTAAAAGCAAAAAATCAAGTGCTTTATAGTTTTCTTGCTCATGCATCAAGTAGGCACAAAATAGAGGATCAAAAGTAGCATATTACTTAGATTTATAATTTTAGACATATAAATTCTTGATTTCATCAGTTGATCATAGTCTAAACATTAAAAAACCCCCACACACCAATTTTTGTTAGATTTCAAATATTATACACCGTTAAACTTGTTAGATTTCAAATATTCTACACCGTTAAACTTGCCAACTCACTATTTCAGTCTTTTATTTTGCGCGCAGTTGGTGAATAAGCAAAAAAATATTCAAAATACTTGAACTTTTGTTATTAAGCACTTTTAAAAATATAGATCAACTCTAATGGAGAGGATCTTCAATTTGAGTGACTTAACATTAAATTTGAATGAGAAAAATTCATCTCCATATCATTTTCAAAGGATACACACACACACAGATATATATATATATATATATATATATATATATATATATATATATATATATATATATATATATATATATATATATATATAGGGGTTACTGTACCTCAGCCGGCAGGACGTGGCAACATCATAGCCACATACCAGTCATAAATTTTGGCGGACAAAAAAATGAAAAATCCCGCCCAATTTAATGTCAGTCACCTCAACAATGTATCTTCCGAAAATACCCTCTGTCACATCTTTTTACCTTATGTAAAAAAGTTGCCTTTCAAAAAAAATTTCACCCGATCATTCTGATGGTTGCAGTATATGAAACTTCCTTTTTTTTTCTACATACTGACGACATGGGGTCGCAGTTGTTTCAATATTTATGTAGTGTTTTGTGACCATGGTCACACTGTATTTAACGTCATTTGTTTCATCATTCCTGGGTCGTAGTTGTTTATTTTTGCACTGTAGTCTTATGCGACCTTCGTCGCCGTGTCTACCCTGGTCGTATTTGTTTATGTTTGCACTGTAGATGACTGCGACCTTGGTCGCAGTGTCGACCAGAGTCGCTGTAAAAGTTTGTGTTCGCACTGTAGTCTTATACGACCTTGGTCGCAGTGTCGACCAGGGTCGCAGTTGTTTGTATTTGCACTGTAGATGACTGCGACCTTGGTCGCAGTGTCGACCCGGGTCGCAGTAGATTATGTTTGCACTGTAGATGACTGCGACCTTGCTCGCAGTTTATTAAAAATAATATGCTTTTACTCCCTTATAATTTTTAAATAATCATTAAAAAGGGAAAAAATAATAATAAACAATAACCTAAGTCTGACAACGTGCGCTCCAAAAATTGCCTTTTGGGCAAATAATAATAAACAATAACGAAAGTTACCGAAAGAGTAGCTTTTCATAAGGGGTATTTGATAATTTAACTTCTTCCTATAAGCGGGCCGCAAGTTAGTGGGATGACAAAATTGAGCCACGTCACCGCAGGCTGAGAGAGTTCTCTCAGCTGCAGGCTGATATACATTTTTCTCATATATATATATATATATATATATATATATATATATATATATATATATATATATATATATATATATATATATATATATATATATATATATATGTGTGCATGCTATAATATTGTTTATGGAGATCAATGATGGGATCTTTAAAAAAGACATAGTTGCACCCAACCAACTAATTTTTGCACCATATCCATTTAGATTATAGATTGTCCATCCAATACATCAAACTTCATTAATTCTATATTCTTGATTTGATTATTTTTTGAAACATATGATCTTCTTTTAAATTTTTTTAGCTGATTGTCCACTGGTTATTAGAAAATGATGAGGACAAAGTGGGCCCCAATTATTTATCTATGTTAATCTGGTATCACTTAGCTTCTTTGTTTTTCATTTTGTTTTTTTAAATGTTTTTTGCTTTTTTGTGTATAAATACTTGGCATGTTAGCTGACAAGACATACTTGAGCTAAACCCATTCTCTTCAACATCAATGAGAGAATGAGATCCTCTTCAAGAGAAAAAGTAAAAAAGAAAAGAGGGGGAAAAAGGAAATAAAGGGAACAGGAAGAATAAGCGAAGATGAGAACATTTGGCATCTATTCTTTGAATGTATTAAGCTCTGAAGTCTTCTGGTTACAATTGTTGAAATTATTAAAGTGAATTTTTTGAAAAAACTTGCTTATGTTTTTTCTTTTTTTGTTCTTTTATGTAACAGAGAGAGTTAGAGGGTTCTTGAGAGCGTATGTCTTTTCAAATTTATACCCACTTTACAATCATTAACTCGTTCTCATTTCACCATGACATTATTTAACCTTTGGCTGTTCACTTTCTCCATATTTATGACATCATTCATCTTATCATCAAATACAAAATTCTTTTCATCTTCTTTTCTAAAGTCATGACAATTTTTTCTTTTCCTTTTCCACAGTAAACTATTATTTATGAGAAATTTTCTATAAATAGCCCACCTCTCTTTAAGGCAAAAATATCCCAAAACATTTCAAATAGTTATTATTTATGTATGTTGGTTTTATGCACTAAATAAAAAATTTATCTTTGCCCTCATTGTTTTTTGTGTTCATCTTGTAATTAGTGTGAGTCTTGAGCTAGTGAGAATTTTTTTTCACTAGTTGAGAAACGGCTTCTTAGTTTTGCTACCTCTCTTTCTTTACATGGTATCAGAGCTACAAGGTTAGTAGTGGTCTAGCAAAATTCTATTGAAGTGCGATATACCGAAGATGAATTTGGGAGGTCATGGTGGTCTCGATATCGAGCTGTTAAACAACTCTAACCACAAGATATGGAGGTCGTATTTGGAGTCTTTCCTCGTTGGTAAAAATTTGTGAGAGATTGTCGGAGGCAACAATCAAGTTAGGCATATAAGATAAATTTTGGCGTGAAGCTAAAGTCAATAAATGTTGCAGAGAATGAAAGTCACTTCAAGGAAGAAGATTGGGGGAAGTATTTAATGGCGGAGAGTACTACTCGGCCTGTTTGGTTAAGGGTGGAAGTGAGGAAGTGGTAATAGTTCCCTTTGGAACTTGAGAATTGGTTAGTAAGTTTTTCGGTATTTGAATGTTATTGGAAGTGTGGTTTGAAAAAAGTGATGTTTTTTCCAGTGTTTGGATGGTAATGTGGAAGTGAAAATGGAAAAGTTGACCACAAAATAATATAAAAATAAAAATTAATTAAGAAAAATAAAAATAGACTGTAATTAGAGTGCAAGTGAGATTTACATGATCAAAATATTAACTGTTTTGTGATACAACTTATTACAAATGAGATTTACATGACCACAAAATTAACTGTAACACTCTGGAAGTGAGGAAATAGTTGTGTAAAAGAGAAAAGAGAAAAGAAAAAAGAAAAAGGGATTTTCTTATTTTCCTTTTCTGGTGTTTGGATAGATAGGGAAGTGAGTAATTATACTTCCCTATTTCCTTACTTCCGCCCACTTCCTTGCAACCAAACACGCCCTAGTGTCATGACTTGCATTAATTTTGAGTTTGAAGATGATTGAATCTTCAATTCAAGGTACAAACATCATCTTATAGGCGATGCTTTTAAGTATTCTTCTCTTGAAAGCTATGATGGTGATGCTGCTGTCATCATGATAGACAACACTATCCATCCGAGAAAGAAGGAATGTAGTGTTAGTTTTATTCCTCAAGGTATTGTCATCGATGATTCAAGTGGTGACAAGGTGGAAGATGCTTCGGAGGTGATTGCTCTCTTCTCAGCATCTTCTAATGCTCATATATTATTCGAGTCTTCTTCTTTTTTGGTGGGGAAGGAAAGTGAAAAGGGGAGCAAAATTTTTTCTATTGAAGATAGATGACAGCAAGGAGAGGAGAATATTGCTATTGTGAAGAATGCTTAATCTCTTTGAAGCTCTAAAAGGATAATTGTCATGCATGCTCAGTACAGAGAGAGAAATTCGTGAGCATTACTTATTTTCTTGTCGGTTCATTTAATTATAGTGAGCCTTCTTATTTTTATAAAGTTCAAGGTATTGAGTAATGAGAGGATGCCATGGCTGAAGAGATGAGGGCTTTTCTTAAAAATAAAAGTTGAGATTTTGCTCTAAAACCCAAAGGTATATTATCCAGTTTCTGTTATGCCCGGTGACAACAACCAATTGAGGATCTTACAAATCTCCAAGCACAAAGAACACCCAAACAGCACAAATAATCTCCAGAAGAAAGCACAAAACGCAAACAACAACTTTAACGAGGTTCGGCCTCAATGCCTACGTCCTCGGGGCAATCCAATGGAAAGATTAATTACCAGGAAGATAATTACAATTGCTAATAGCCTCTTTGAATGCAAGAGAGATCCAGCAAATCCTTTTTCTCAGGTACAAACCCTAGAATTAAACAACAGCCTTAAATACACAGATTTCCGAAACAGCAGATTTTCACCCGAACCCGTCGGTCGACCGGTCGGTCGACTGGGTGCCCAACAGAGAGTTGGGTACTTCAGTCGGTCGACCGACCGGTCGATCGAGCTTCAACTTGTGCACGTTGTGCACGTCCGGTCGACCGGGCCGGTCGACCGGAGAACCTGTTCTGCTGCTGCTGCTATTTTTCTGCTGCTGTCTCCTTTGCCTTTTCGTCGTCGACTTCATTGGCGATCACCTCGACAACCCCTCGGTAATCCATGTCAACTTCCTTAGCAATATTCTCTCTTTCCAATAATTCTCCACCTCGGTGAAGATTCCCAAATCTGAGCCGAACTGTCCATCGACTCGAGAGCGGCTGCACCATTGTGGTTGCCTACGTACCCCTGCCCAAGGGATCAAGCCGTCCGTAGTTCACCCAACTGAGCTTCAGCAAGCTCAAATCACCTGAAGGACATAGAGCAAAGCTTTGCAATGTGCAAACTTCACTCCCGACACCACCTTCGTAAGCATGTCGGCTGGATTCTCCGAAGTGTGAATCTTCAACAGATCGATGTCACCTTCCTCCAGAATCTCCCGAACGAAATGGTACCTGACATCAATATGCTTCGTCCTTGCATGATAGACTTGGTTCCTCGCCAAGTAGATGGCGCTCATGCTGTCACAGTTAATCTTCAGCAGATCCTGTTCCACGCCCAAGTCATCAAGCAACCCTTGAAGCCAGATTGTCTCCTTCATGGCCTCTGTCATAGCCATGTACTCAGCCTCTGTAGTCGACAAAGCGACGGTAGACTGCAGTGTGGAGCGCCAACTCACCGGTGCCTGTGAGAATGTGAAAACATATCCCGTCGTCGACCGGCGCTTGTCAAGGTCCCCTGCATAGTCTGAATCCACATACCCTATGCATTCTTGCTTTCCAGTGTTGTCCTTCTCAAACACTAGGCCTACATCAATGGTTCTCTTGATGTATCTCAAGATCCATTTCACAGCTTCCCAATGACCCTATCCCGGATCATGCATATATCGACTCACCATGGAGACGGCCTGTGATAGATCTGGCCTCGTACACACCATAGCGTACATCAAGCTATCCACCGCACTAGCATATGGAACGTGAGACATATACTCACGCTCTTGAACACTCCTTGGAGACATCTTTGCAGACAATTTAAAGTGAGGCGCCATAGGTGTACTAACAGACTTGGTATCCTTGCTGATATTAAACCTCTGCAGTACCTTCTCCAAATAGCCTTTCTGAGTTAAACTCACCTTGCCAGCTCTCCTGTCTCTAGCGATCTCCATGCCCAATACTTTCCTTACCTCGCCCAGGTCCTTCATCTCAAACTCTGATGATAGAACTTTCTTCAGAGAATCAATAGCAGATCTCGACCTCGAAGCAATCAACATATCATCTACATAAAGAAGTAGATAGATATATTCTCCTGATGGTAACCTGTTGTAGTACACACATGGATTAAAATGGCTACATGTGTACTTCTTCTTCCTGATGAAGCTATCAAATCACTTGTACCACTGTCTAGGAGACTGCTTCAATCCGTACAGCGACTTCTTTAGCTTACATACTAACTTTTCCTTCCCTGCAGCTTTGTAACCTGTGGGCTGTGTCATATAGATCTCCTCCTCAAGATCGCCGTGGAGAAAGGCGGTATTCACATCAAGTTGGTCAAGGTCCAACTCATTCTGCGCAACCAAGGCCAATAGAATACGAATTGACGAGTGTTTAATTACAGGGGAGAATACCTCGTTATAGTCAATTCCTTCCCTCTGAGCGTAGCCTTTAGCCACCAACCTTGCCTTGTAGCGCACTGCATCTTCTTGGAGAGATCCTTACTTCTTAGCATATACCCACTTGCACCCTATGGCCTTCTTCCCCTTGGGCAACTTGGTAAGTTCCCATGTGTCGTTCTTGTAAAGAGATTGCATCTCTTCATTCATGGCCGCTTTCCACATCCTTGCTTCCGAACTGATCTCAGCTTCTCTGAAAGTAGATGGAATAGCCTCCTCGACAACTGGAAGTGCATACGCGATGACCATATCAGTGGTGAGCCAACCTGGTCTCCTAGTGTTCCTTCTCGGTCTTTCCACTGCAGTAGGATCTGGAACAGTACCCATGACCTGCTCTTGACGCTGTTCAACTTCTTCAGCATCTTCTTCAGCTACTCGATCACTGCCCTGTGTTACATCAGGAATGATCCGAACTGATACTGATTCCTCTAGAGATGGTGGATCTGCATCAATCTCCACCTGCTGCAATAGCTCCTTGGTCTTACTGGTCTCCACCTGCTGAGAGACCGTAGGCTTCATTAAAGAAACCTCATCGAACGTGACATCCCTGCTGAGTATGAACTTGTTGTCTGTTTGGTCCCAAATTTTGAACCCCTTGGTTCCTCACTTGAAGCCACAAACACCCCTTTCTTTGCCCGTGGGTCCAACTTGTCTTCTCTGACATGGTAGTAGGCTGGACATCCGAAAACCTGTAGCAAATCATAGTCCCCAACAGCTTTTCCTGACCAAGCTTCAAGAGGAGTCTTCCCCCCTATTGCAGACGACGGCAACCTATTGACGAGGTGGCATGCATACGCCAAAGCTTCAGCCCAAAACTTCTTTGACAGTCCTGCATTGGATAACATACACCGGACCTTCTCTAGCAAAGTCCAGTTCATCCTCTCAGCCACCCCATTTTGTTGCGGAGTCTCTCGTACCGTGAAGTGCCTCTCTATGCCCTCATCAAGGCATAGCTGCAAGAAAGGATCCGATTTGAATTCTCCTCCATTGTCAGAACGGAGGACCTTGACCTTCCTTCCCGTGCTTCTCTCCAGATTAGCTTTCCACTTCACGAACAGTTTTAGGACTTCATCTTTGTGTCGCATAGTGTACACCCAACAGTGCCTAGAAAAATCATCAATGAACGACACAAAATAGTGGTTACCTCCAATCGATGCAGTCTTGGTAGGTCCTCATACATCCGTGTGAACATAATCAAGAATACCCTCTATGCAGTGTGAAGCTGTGCCAAACTTCACCTTGGTCTTCTTGCCGATGACGTAATGCTCACAGAAATCCATCTTGCAGGTCTCAGCACCCTTCAGCAACCCTTGCCTCGCAAGAACTTGTAATGATTTCTCCCTTGCATGTCCCTGCCTCATATGCCACAGCCGGGTTGAATCTTCCTTTTGACTGGTAGAAGCTGCCACCTGCCCTATCACCGTACTACCCTTCAAGTAGTACAAGTTGTTCCGGCGATCGGCCTTCAACACCACCATCGAACCCTTTGTCATTCTAAGGACTCCCTCCTTAATAGACACTCCTAGGCCCAATGATTCCAAAGCTCCTACAGAAATCAAGTTCCTCTTCAACTGAGGTACATACCTCACTTTTTTCAGCTCCCTCACCATCCCATCAAACATTCTGATTGGAATAGTGCCAACACCCTCCATGACGCACGGATGATCATCGCCCATGACGACCGAACACCCCTCCAGCTTCTCAAAACTGGTAAACCAGTCTCGATTTGGGCATACATGATATGTTGCACCTGTATCCAAGATCCACTCATTTTCACCCGAGTAGCCTATGATGGGCGTAGTAATTGAAAAAGAGAACACTGAAGAATCCGAATCCGATCCATCTGCCATTGATTTACTGCTTGCAGTGTTTACCACTTTTGCGAGATTTGCCTCGGACTTTGATTCTTTCTTCTTTCCCTTGAACTTCGGACAGTCCACCTTCCAGTGCCCAATCTCTTTGCAGAAAGCACGCTATTTCTCTTGAGATCCCTGAAGCCCGGCCTGGACTTCGATCTTCCTCTAACCTCCTTGCCCTTCCGCGATGAACCCCTGCCTCTTACTTCCAGTGCCTCTGCCGATGAGCTTGACCTAGAAGGATGTCTCTCCTTCTTCCTCGTCTTATAGCTAGTCAGTGCAGATGACACTTCATCATAATCCAAGGTCTGCCTTCCATTGATGAAGGTCAGAGTGAATGTCTCATACTCCTCCGCTGGGAGTGAGTTCAGAAAGATGATCGCCTTATCTTCCTCTTCTATCGTGACATCCACGTTTATCAAGTCTGTAAGAAGCTTAGTATATCGGTTGATGTGTTCATTTACTGTGCTCCCCTTCTTCATTTGAAAACTGTACAGCCTACTCTTAAGCTGCAACCTGGACTCAACACTCTTAGTCAGGTATTTCTTTGCAAGGGTTTCCCACAGTTTCTTAGCCGACGTCTCATGTTGCGCAAGGTATTTTATGTCTTGTGACAAACATGAACGTATCAATCCACATGCCGATCTGTTCATCTTTGCCCACTCTTCATCAGTGGTCGTGCTCTTCTTCTTCTCCAATAGGAGAGTATCTTCGAGGTTCGATGCATTCAGCGCATCCATAACCTCACATCTCCACATCCCAAAGTTATTTGTACCGTTGAACTTGACAACTTCAATCCTCGGGTGAGAATTCATTGTCTTAGCCAAAACAATTTCTTCTGCCATTGAGATTTATTTATCCTCTATCTATGCGGAAGAACAATCAACTGAAATAGATCTCTACTCAGATAAAAATTGAATTTTTACCTTTCCCTTGAAACCCTAGATTGAGTTTCTCTCCTGATCTACTTCACCACAGATCCACGAGCCCTCCTTGCGTCCTCCTGTGATCGACACACGATCCCAAGAACACCAATACCTCTAATCTGAGATCGACACACGATCTCCACCGAATCAGATCTCGAGCCCTTCGAATCTTCAGAAATCCCAAGTGAAACCTGAAAGTTCTGATACCACGTGTTATGCCCGATGACAACAACCAATTAAGAATCTTACAAATCTCCAAGTACAAAGAACACCCAAACAGCACAAATAATCTCCAGAAGAAAGCACAAAACGCAAACAACAACTTTAACGAGGTTCGGCCTCAATGCCTACGTCCTCGGGGCAATCCAATGGAAAGAATAATTACCAGGAAGATAATTACAATTGCTAATAGCCTCTTTGAATGCAAGAGAGCTCCAGCAAATCCTTTTTCTCAGGTACAAACCCTAGAATTAAACAACAGCCTTAAATACACAGATTTTCGAAACAGCAGATTTTCACCCGAACCCGACTGTCGGTCGACCGGTCGGTCGACCGACCCTTCCACCGGTCGACCGGTCGGTCGACTGGGTGCCCAACAGAGAGTTGGGTACTTTCAGTCGGTCGACCGACCGGTCGACCGAGCTTCAACTTGTGCACGTTGTGCACATCCGGTCGACCGGGCCGGTCGACCGAGAACCTGTTCTGCTGCTGCTGCTATTTTTCTGCTGCTGTCTCCTTTGCCTTTTCGTCGTCGACTTCATTGGCGATCACCTCGACGACCCCTCGGTAATCCATGTCAACTTCCTTAGCAATATTCTCTCTTTCCAACAGTTTCATGTAAATGGGTTTACGAGTTGGGGAAAAAAAGACGATGGACATGTGGGAAGATACAAAACTCATCTTATTGCTAGGGGGTTCTCTCAAAAATATAATGAAGACTATGAAGAAACTTTCAGCCCGATGTGAAAAATGACTTCGGTTCGAGCTGTCAATTCTTTGGCGATACGTCTTTGCTGGAAGTACTCGATGTCAAAAATGCATTTCTTTATGACGAAATTGACAAAGGCATCTACTTGGAGTAATCATTGAGGTACATTTTAAATTCTCATTCGGAATATGCATGCAAGTTAAAGAAGGCTCTTTATGACTAGAAGCAAACTCCTCGAGTTTGGTAAGTTTGCCATATACTTAAACTTTTATGGTTATTTGGCTTCTAATTAAGATGCTAGTTTGTTGTAAAAAAGAAAGAGCCTCCTTGTAATTGGTTTGTGCTACGTGGATGATATGATAATCACCGACAATGATGATGAAGAGGTTAATAATTTTCAGGAGAAACTCTCTAAAGATTTGGGTGAACATCATTTTCTTGGCTTGTAGGTTGAGACTGTAAAAGATGACATTTTTATTTCTCAAGTGGATTATGCAAAGAAGATTACTGAAAGATTTGGCTTGAAAGAAAACAAGAGGTGCATGAAGATTAGGCGTGAAAAAGAGAATCTTCTTCTAGATCCTCAACTTTATCGTTCACTTGTTGTAAGTCTCATTTACTTGACTATCACAAGGCCGAATAATATTTTCACAGTTGGAGTTATTAGCAGCTTTATGCAATCTCCTCGAAAGCCACAATTTGAAGTGGTGAAGTGAATTTTGGAGTATGTCAATTCTACACTTAATTTGGGCTTGTTATACAAGAGATATACTAAATTTGTGTTGCATGATTTCACCAATGATGATTTCGATGGAGACTTGGATGTTTGGAGATCTGTGTCGGATTATATCTTCTCTTGTAGCTTGTTGAATGTTTCTTTGTGTAGTAAGAAACAAGATTTGGTGTTATTTTCTACTATTGAGATGCAATATAAGACCTCTTCTCTTGCCGCTCAAGAATGTGTTTGGTTGAGGTGATTGGTCGAGAAAGATTATTTTCCAATTCACAAGACAACAATTATTCAAGTTGACAACCAAAGTGCTCTTAAGTTTGCAACAAATCCGGTATGTCACACTAGAACTAAATATATTATAATTGGGCATCATTTCATTCGTGAGAAGGTGCTAGATGGTTCTATTGATGTAATGGAGGTGCGTAGTAAAAATAACGTGCCCGACATCTTCACCAAATCTCTTTTCAAAGGTCCATCTGAACTCTTTCCAAAAAGTTCACTTTAAGCAGTAGTATTGAAAATATTAAAGTGAATTTTGTGAAAAATTTGCTATGTATATTTTTTTAATATAATAGAAGAAGTTAGAGGGTTCTTAAAAGCTTATGTCTTTTCAAATTTATACCCACTCCACAACCATTAACTCACATTTCATTTCACCATGACACCATTTAACCTTTGGCCTTTCACTTTTTTCATATTTATGTCACCATTTCATCATATCACCAAATACAAAATCCTTTTTATCTACTCTTTTAAAGCCATGATAATTATTGTCCTTTCCTCTTTCTCATTAAACTTTCGTTCATGAGAATTTTCCTATAAATAGCTAACTTCCCTTCAAGGCTAATTATTATCTATGTAAAAATTTTATTTTTGCCCTCATTGTTTTTGGTGCTCATCTTCTTCTAATTATTGTGTGAATCTCGGGCTACTGAGAAATTCTTTTTCACTAATTGAGAAGTGGGTTTCTAATTTTGGTCCTTGTCTTTCTTCATGACAATTGCAACCCTTTTCAATGGAAATGGATTCTCTCTGTTAATGAGAATCAGACCATCACGCCTGCTAACTAATCACACCGTTCATTATTATTCAGGACTATTCATGAATTGCACTCGTTCTCAAAATAAATCACAATTATTCAATATTTGTCTTTGCAATATAGACCTCAATTGGACTGTTTGAAAATATAGGAACATTTTTCTGCTTTTAAATTCACACCCATTGCCAAACTTTTCTGGCTCTATTGCTAACACCTTATATTTTATATATTTAAAATTTCTATTAAGATCTATCCAATTTATTTATCTATGCATCTAACTAATTATGCTCAAAGATTTGTTTTAAAAACAAAGACCATAGCTTGATCTTGAAATATAAGATCAATGTGAAACAAAGACCTTATGTTGCGGAATTATATATAATCTAACTCGTTGGACTCAATCTAAGAGCACAAAAAAAAGATGCTCACAAGTGTATAAAAACTAAAGGAAAAAGCTTATATGAGAATGTTGAAACAATTATTCCTTCCATTTCTGTCTCTGAATGAATCAATATAGTTAACTGAGTATCTAATTACCAACGAATAACGAGCATGACCAGCCCAAAAGAGAAGTGGAACCCACATATTTATATCTAGCTTTTATGGCTAGACTGCCAATGTTTCAACTTGGGAATAAATATTGGTGAACTTGTTAAATATGTAGAATTACTTCATTTTTTTTTATGGTGGTTAAATATTACTTCATGCAGCAGTAAAATTAGTTTTCTTTCATTTTCTACATTTTTTCAGAAAAGAGAGAAATCAAACATTAAAATGGAGGGAGAGGGACTCAATCAAGTCTAAGCAAGTTCTCCCACCAAAGTAGAGAAAAGAAGAAGCATGCTTTATTGTATGCTGAAAATGTGATGGGACCTCAAATGGCACACTGAATGCATGTGTAGTTTGCGCCTGTTTGGCTGAAAAAATGAGGGCTCGGCTGACAACTACAGTATTTTGTGAGCCTAACTTGTCAAATCCGCTCATTTTCAAACAAACATGTCAGCAAATGTGGCTTAAAATTTATGTGGGGCCCATAAATAAGAGACGGTGCCAAGTTTTCTCGTGTTTTCTTCTCAATTTTGAGAGAAAAGCTGACGGCTTATTTTTCTACTTTTTAGCCCCTCTAAAATTTTGCCAACCAAATACATAGCCCAAAGAAAAGTGCACGAGCCCCACAGATTCAGAAAAAATGAGCACTTTCCAGCTTATTTTCCTACGAAAGAAACAGCCCCTGAATAGAAACAAACTTTCTAATTTCACCAGTGTATTAATCATGATTAACTCCTAGTTTGCTAGTGTAATTGCTTTTGTCAGAATGAGCACAAGATTTCAAAGCCTATATGAGGATCTATATATTTCTAAATGTGAACCCTGATGACCTTAGCTTGCTTTTGTGGTGTTGAGTAGGTCAAAGTCTTCACAACAATAAATGTAGCATGGTGACTAGTGAGGGCTAGCTAGGGCCAGGACCATGCTTAGGGTAGGGGGATGGTCCAGTGAGTGATTACTTTATTTTGCACATCCCTAACACGTGCCTTTTTGCTTATCTAGTATCGAACTTAATTACAGATGGTATACAAATCTTAAAGATATCAAATATTTGCAGTAATTATGGTTACAATTATCATAAATGTTTACTCCTCCAATCATTGCTATGTGCTGTAGCACAATCTTATCTAATCTTATTTTCGCTTTCTTTTTCTTCCTTCCTTCCTTTTGTTTTTATTTTCTTTTGAGTAAACTGGTTTTAGATATTTGATAGCCAATTTAAAATGGCTTCTTCTTAGGCACTGCTTGACGCTTGGAAGACAAAAGAAGAAAAATGTGTTGGAGCTACTCGATAATATTTCAGCGTTTTAAAAGCTCGAAAATCTGACACGTTTCTAGAGTTATAAAAAGTTGAGTTGAAAGTGTGAAAGCTCACACATTTTTCCCTTTTCAGTTGTCACAGTGAACAAACAGACTGGAAGATAAGAAAAATACATGAGACCCATATGTCAGAGCAAAAAAAAAGGCCTATTTTCGCTCACTTTCAAGCAAACAAACAAGCCTTAACAAAGTCGAATGGAAAATAAAAATAAGTCATACAGTCTACTGATTCCAAAGCTTGGTTAAAGGGGTGGCCATTGGGTTGTGACATTTTTGTTGTATTCGGAATTTTGGAAGCACAAGGAGTCCCCCCTCTGCAACAATTTGCATGAATTGAATTCTTCTTCTTTTTCTTAAAAAAAAACAGAGAAAAAAAAGAAAAAAAAGAAAAGTCAGATGGATTGAGTAAGTGAATGAATGAGAAAAGTGGAATAAACAGCTAATAAGGTTTAATTATTGTTGATACTCTGTTTCTGAAATGGAATCCACAACTTCCAAGCTTTTGCAGCTGCAGCCAACTCTTGGCAGCTTCTGCTACCTGCCTCCCTTTTTTGTATTACGTGGGGAATGCTAATCAACAACAATACTTTTCTTCATCTGCAATGCGCGTGAAAGATAAATTAAAAAAAAAAAAAAAACACATTTTCTTTTGAGGAAAATTAAAAGAAATAAAAATAAAAATAAGAGTGTCTACACCCCCAAGAACCAGCACAGAATCTAAGTGGGCTCCATGCCAAGTGTCTAGGAATGGTGGAGCCCACGCTAGTTGTTCTCCCTTGGGTTGAGTTTAGGGAAGATTTAAGCATTACCATCCCACTATAATTTAAATTCCCATTGTGTTAAATCCCTATGTATTCAATATTTAGATTACTCCTTCGAAATAGAATTTCTGCAGCAAATAAGAACGAGCTACGAAATACAACCAAAATTACCCAAAAAAAAAAAATGAACATATAATCGAAATATAGAACATCAAGACTATATTGCATGGATACACACGCTACTCATGAATGTAATAAGGGCGTGTTTGGCAGGTAAAGCTAAAGGATTGAAATCTGTCATCACATCAATCCGAATTGGTTTCGAGTTGGTTTCGGATACATTATCAGATTCCACTCGGTTTCGAGTGGGAGGAGGGATGAAATCCGATTTCTCAAAAGTGCCCTCCACATCACAAAAAGTGGCTCAGAGAGTAATCATGATTTTTCTTCATGCTTTGATAATCAAACAGTCAATAAAGAGAAGGCCTATGTCAAATTTTAAAATTTACTTTTCAGCCTAACAAACGTGCTCCAAGTCTATCTATTATTTTAAGATCTTTGCTTCAAATGTTATACCATCTGGCAATTGATACTATGCTCAAACATGTGGGCCCCAAAGATGCAAATGGCATGAGTGTTGCGAATTGATATGCTCTGATACTAATTGTTGTGACTCTCAAAATCGGCGTTAGTGACACTTAATATTATAAACAGTACTTGTAAAGAAAATTATTGTAAAACAAACTACCAATATATAGACAAAAGTGTAAAAAAGAAAGCACACGAGGATTTAATATGATTCCCAAACTTAACCTACGTCCATAAGGAGAGAACTTAAGAGAGCTTTATTAATAACTTGATACAAAGAGATATAATTTTCATCTTGATGCAACAAGAGTATTCATCTTCCCCTTGAATCTATGTTTTACATTACAAGAGTACTACCTTATCTCTATGCGCCTTCACCTTATTCCTCTCTTTACTTGGCTTTCTTCTGATCTCCTTGGTGTTCTCCACCTTTTTTCTCCTTGAGATCAGCTTTGTTGAGGCAATTATAGTGCTTGGTTACAACTTTATTTATAAGATTTTATAATACAACTCCTATTTGGACAATGAGATGATCTTGACTTTTGAATGGTTGAAGAATCTTGATCAATCCTGTTAGGAGTTGATCTCCTTGATGTAGAAGGATTCTAAACCCTTTAATTTTTAAAATAAACCTTCAATGAATAGAATTTAATCTAATTCGTATCCTATCAGAATAAGGAAAACTCGCAATCGCCTGAAAAGGAAACTGTTTCACCTTGATTTATTCTTCTACTTCAAGTCATCATCTTCTCTAAATCAATTGGATTTTTTTAGATCATCTCCTCTTGAAAAATATGACAAATTCCTAACAATGAGAGCACCCTACCCATGAGTCCACCACTCTCTCTCTCTCTCTCTCTCTCTCTCTCTCTAAAAAGTGCTTGTGTCGATGGAAGAAGTTACCCAATTTTTGTACTTTTGTGAGCGAAAGGGGAAGAAGCAAAACAAAAGAGAGTAAATATTCATTTCGTCATCGTCATCATTTAAAAAAGGTCACAAAATCTTCCATCTTTTTCTTTACACATGAGAAGGCTCCCACGTTTCTCATATGTAAATGTGTTTGGTTTGTTTAATTGGGCCCCTTGATTACCAATCAGAGCTTATTTGTGTTATTTGTTTAACCCTAACCTAACTCAAGTTGGCAGCCACACCAACCTCTCCGCTGTTGAAATTATAATTTATTAGATGGGATTTGGTTGAAGATTCTAAGGGTGAGATCGTATCAAGTCAAGTCATGAGACCAAGTCTTTTTGTACTTGGATACATTAATATGTGGAGTTCTTGCACATATTGTGGGTAGAACACTTGTGTTTTTTTAAAGAGAGAAACGGGACCAAAAGGTCCAATTCAAATTATATTAAACAGGTAAAAAAGGATAAAATCCCCTCACACCAAGCAAGAGGAGAAGAAGAAAAATTGAAAGATAAGGCAGCAAAACAGGGCTGCAAACAAAGTTACGTGAGAGATTGCCTCCAAAGATTGGAACAAAATAGCATCCGACCTTCAGCCGAATTACTTTGATCTTGGAATATTCTTAAGTTGCGCTCATTCTAGATAGACCAGAGAGCAACTTGAAGACGGATATCCCAGACCTCACAAGAAGAGTCAGGAATATGTAAGGTCCTCCAATCTCCAACATATGATGTATGGAAAAAGGGCTAGATGGGAGGTTCAGTCCAATCACAGTAGTGTACCATTTTAGTTTGACAAAATCACAAGATGTGGGTGGAAGCTTCAGGGCAACTATCACCACAAAAAGTACAGAGCGTTGTGAAGAACTTGGGGCACCTTTGCGTCATTGAGAGATCTACATCGTTGAACATCACCCACACACACGAAGGCATGGCTCTGATACCACTTGAAGGACTTGGGCACTATCCCAAAAGACTAGCCTTTTAAGGGTCTGTTTGGTTGTCGTAACTGGCCGTAATTCGTAGTTGTAATTGGTAAAGTGTTTTACAATTGTAAATGAGTTACATGTAAGTAAATTTTACAGTGTTTGGTTGGTAATATAAAATTGTAAAGTGGGAAAGTGTATTGTACTTTACGGTGTTTGGTTGTCGTAATATATAAGTCGTAAGTGAAAAAGTTGACCACAAAATTAACTATTTGGTGATTTTAAAAGTTTTAATACTGCAAATAAATATTAAAAAAAGTTAAATATTAAAAAAATTTAATATTATATAAAAAAATATTATAAATTTGTATGACCACAAAATTAACTGTAACTGGGCTGCAAGTGAGTGGTAACTGGGTTGCAAGAGAGTGTTAGTTGAGTTACGTAAGTCTTTTACGAATTACGGTCCAAACAAACGCCGTAGTTGTAACTGGGTAGTAAGTCATTTACGAATTATGGAGTTTTACGCGAAACAAACGGGCCTAAGTGGAATTGCCCAAATCCTTATATACCTAAGATCATCACCACGTCTAGTCGATGTGAGACTATTTGTTCGACCCAAATCCCAACACGTTGTCGGAATAATGTGTCTTCTATGGAGGTTTGAACTGGTAGGCAATATTTCATGAAGAGCAAGCCGAGTAATGGATTTAACTTTAAGCGGTGTCGCTGCTTTCCATAAGATCTTTGCAGCTTGGTCTGGTAGTCGTGTAGGTTGCAGAATAAGGCACTGAGAGCAAACTGAGAAGGTAGCAACATTCCCGCCTTCCAAGTTACCTGGTCCGGTGCATCTGGAAAAGTACGTTGACAAAGAGTGAAGATCTTGCAACAACCGAAGCCTAGGAGCGAAAAGGCAAGAGATCTTCATATTAATAACTTGCTAACTCTCAACTCCTAGCCACTGCTTGTTTCTTTTTATTGATTTTAATTGTTTCATCGAATGCTCTACGAAGATATTACACTCAAAGACGAAATGTTGAATATTTATAAGAATTTACAAGAAATTAACATGAAGAATAAAAAAAAGATATGCAAAAAATTGACCGTATTTCTTAGAATCACAAAATTGATCCATTTCTAGTTTATAAATGCTCGTATATTTGCGCAAGACAAAAACTAGCAGACGAGTCACAATATCAGGCTATGTTTTGGGGTGCAGCAGTAGAGATAGCAACATGGCATCAAAGCTTCTTAGATTGTCGAACAGCAGCTTATTGAATAAACATGCTTCAATATATAAATAGGCCCCAAATGAACATGTTTCTCTCCAATCTGGTGGATATTTCTATTGACAGACAAAATCAACGCAGCCTCCAGCAAATTTCTAGTCTCAGGAGACCCTTGTCAACAATAGAAACTAAATGAAAAAATACAATCAAAGTACAAAGATTGAAACAATTAGCAATTAGTTCGGCTTTCTAACAAGGCATACATTTTTTAACTGCCCGTCTTTCATTCAATTCCAATCCCTTCCATCTTTCTTCTTCTTCCTCCTCCTCTCATAAACCAGAAACGAGTTTTCCCCCTTTGAACATCCAGCCACCACTATCAACGGTGGTGCGCCGCAATGGATCCATCCCAAGTGAGGCACCCAGCCATAAGGTTGGATCCATCCTCATGGATGATTAACAACACCATGCCAGCTATGAACGACACAATGCCGATGACGGGAACAAACATAAGCCTGATGAATGCAAGCCAGACGATGATTGGGCTCGGGCTGAATCTATCAGGTAAAGCAAGGGATGATAAGCGACATGGTGATGGGTCTCGGCCTGCTGAATTTCTCAGATACTGCAGAACTAGACAGGGCTTTCCCTTCGTTTGAATTAGAAATCGAAGTGTGCGTGTGACTTCTAACAAGTGTCTAGTTTTGCGTTTTGCAATACCGATCTGCTGAAGAATATAAAGACATGAAGATTAGTAGACTATACCAGACTACGATAGAAAGTCTAAAAAAACCATGAGCTAAAAGACTCCTTTGCATTGTCGAATCTTAAAATACGCACAAGTGTATCAAATTTGTTGGAAAGAGAGGATATTGCCAAGGAATTGACAAGATTGCCAAGGGTTGTCGAAGTGATCGCCAAGGAAGTCGATGACGAAAGGCAAAGGGGACAGCAGTAGGAAATAGCAGCAGCAGCAGAAAAACAGGCAGGTCGGTCGACCGGCCAGGTCGACCGACATGCACAGCATGCACAGGGTCCAGAGGCGGTCGACCGGCCGGTCGACCGCAATTCCCTGACTGTAAGTGCCCAACTCTCTGTTATTTTCGGGCGACCGACCGGTCGACCGAGGTGGAGGTCGGTCGACCAGCCGGTCGACCGACAGTCGGGTTTGGGCGGAAATCTGCTGTTCCGAAAATCTGGGTATTTAAGGCTGTTGTTAATTTTCTAGGGTTAAGTGCCTGCGAAAGGTTTTTTGCTGGAGCTCTCTTGCATTCAAAGAGGCTATTAGCAATTTTAAACATCTTCCTAGTAATTAATCTCTCCATTGGATTGCCCCGAGGACGTAGGCGTTGAGGCCGAACCTCGTTAAATCGTGTGTTTGAGATTGTGTGTTCTTCTTTTGTCATTTGGTGTTCTTTGTGCTTGGAGATTTGTGAGTTTCTCTATTGATTGTTGTCATCGGCGCACAACAAGTGGTATCAGAGCTTCCAGGTTGCGCTTGGGATTTCTGAGGATTCGAAGGGCTCGAGATCTGATCCGGTGGAGATCATGTGTCGATCTCATATCAGAGGTATTGGTGTTCGAGGAGATCGTGGTGTCGATCTCAGAAGGACGCAAGGAGGGCTCGTTGAATCTGTGGTGGAGTTGATCTGGTGAGAAACTCAATCTAGGGTTTCAAGGGACAGGTAAAAATCCAATTTTTATCTGAGTAGAGATCTATTTCCAGTTGGTTGTTCTTCCGCATAGATAGAGGATCAGAGAAATCTCAATGGCAGAAGAAATTGCATCTGTTAAGACAATGAACTCTCACCCAAGGATTGAAATTGTTAAGTTCAATGGTACTAATAACTTCGGTAAGTGGAGATGCGAGGTTATGGATGCGCTGAATGCATCGAACCTCGAAGACACTCTCCTATTGGAGAGGAAGAAGAGCACGACCACTGATGAAGAGTGGGCGAAGATGAACAGGTCGGCATGTGGCTTGATACGTTCATGTTTGTCGCAAGACATAAAATATCTTGCACAACATGAGACATCGGCAAAGAAGCTGTGTGATACCCTTGCAAAGAAATACCTGACCAAGAGTGTTGAGTCAAGGTTGCAGCTTAAGAGTAAGCTGTATAGTTTTCGAATGAAGAAGGGGAGCACAGTAAATGAGCACATCAACCGATATACGAAACTTCTTACAGACTTGGTAAACGTGGATGTCATTATAGATGAGGAAGATAAGGCGATCATCTTTCTGAACTCACTCCCTGAAGAGGAGTATGAGACATTCACTCTGACCTTCATCAATGGAAGGCAGACCTTAGATTATGATGAGGTGTCGTCTGCACTGTCGAGTTATGAGGTGAGGAAGAAGGAGAGACATCCTTCAAAGTCAAGCTCATCGGCGGAGGCACTGGAAGTAAGGGGCAGGAGTTCATCGAGGAAGGGCAAGGAGGTTAGAGGAAGATCAAAATCCAGGCCGGGCTTCAGGGATCTCAAGAGAAATCAATGCGCTCTCTGCAGAGAGATTGGGCACTGGAAGGTAGACTGTCCAAAGTTCAAGGGAAAGAAGAAAGAATCAAAGTCTGAAGCAAATCTCGCAAAAGTGGTAAATACTGCAAGCAGAAAATCACAGGCAGATGGATCAGATTCAGATTCTTCAGTGTTCTCTTTTTCAGTTACTACTCCCGTCATAGGCTACTCGGGTGAAAACGAGTGGATCTTGGACACAGGTGCAACATATCATGTATGTCCTAATCGAGACTGGTTTACCAGTTTGAGAAGTCGGAGGGGTGTTCGGTCGTCATGGGCGATGATCATCCGTGCATCATGGAGGGTGTTGGCACTATTCCAATCAGGATGTTTGATGGGATGGTGAGGGAGCTGAAAGAAGTGAGGTTTGTACCTCAGTTGAAGAGGAACTTGATTTCTGTAGGAGCTTTGGAATCATTGGGCCTTGGAGTGTCTATTAAGGAGGGAGTTCTTAAAATGACAAAGGGTTCGATGGTGGTGTTGAAGGCCGATCGCCGGAACAACTTGTACTACTTGAAGGGTAGTACTGTGACAGGGCAGGTGGCAACTTCTACTAGTTATAAAGAAGATTCTACCCGACTGTGGCACATGAGGCTGGGACATGCAGGGGAGAAATCATTGCAAGCTCTTGTGAGGAAAGGGTTGCTGAAGGGTGCCGAGACCTGCAAGTTGGATCTCTGTGAACAATGCATCATCGGCAAGAAGACCAAGGTGAAGTTTGGCACAGCTTCACACTGCACAGAGGGTATTCTTGACTATGTTCACACGGATGTATGGGGACCTACCAAGACTGCATCGATTGGAGGTAACCACTATTTTGTGTCGTTTATCGATGATTATTCTAGGCGCTGTTGGGTGTACACTATGCGACACAAAGATGAAGTCCTAGAACTGTTCGTGAAGTGGAAGGCTAATCTGGAGAGGAGCACGGGAAGGAAGGTCAAGGTCCTCCGTTCTGATAATGGAGGAGAGTACAAATCAGATCCTTTCCTACAGCTATGCCTTGATGAGGGCATAGAGAGACACTTCACGGTAAGAGAGACTCCGTAACAAAATGGGGTGGCTGAGAGGATGAACCGAACTTTGCTAGAGAAGGTTCGGTGTATGTTATCTAATGCAGGACTGTCAAAGAAGTTTTGGGCTGAAGCTTTGGCGTATGCATGCCATCTTATGAACAGGTTGTCGTCGTCTGCAATAGGGGGGAAGACTCCTCTTGAAGCTTGGTCAGGAAAAGCTGCTGGGGACTATGATTTGCTACGGGTCTTTGGATGTCCAGCCTACTACCATGTCAGAGAAGACAAGTTGGACCCAAGGGCAAAGAAAGGGGTGTTCGTTGGCTTCAAGCGAGGAACCAAGGGGTTCAAGATTTGGGACCAAAAGGACAACAAGTTCATACTCAGTAGGGATGTCACGTTTGATGAGGCTTCTTTGATGAAGCCTACGGTCTCTCAGCAGGTGGAGACCAGCAAGACCAAAGAGCTATTGCAGCAGGTGGAGATTGATGCAAATCCACCATCTCTAGAGGATTCAGTATCAGTTCGGATCATTCCTGAGGTGACACAAGGTGGTGATCGAGCAGTTGAAGAAGATGCTGAAGATGTTGAAGAGGGTCAGAAGCAGGTCATGGGTACTGTTCCAGATCCTACTGCAATTGAAAGACCACGGAGGAACACTAGGAGACCAGGTTGGCTCACCACTGATATGGTCATCGTGTATGCACTTTCAATTGTTGAGGAGGCTATTCCATCTACCTTCAGAGAAGCTGAGATCAGTTCGGAAGTAAGGATGTGGAAAGAGGCCATGAATGAAAAGATGCAATCTCTCTACAAGAACAACACATGGGAACTCACCAAGTTGCCCAAAGGGAAGAAGGCCATAGGATGCAAGTGGGTGTTTGCTAAGAAGTAAGGATCTCTCCAAGAAGATGCAGTGCGCTACAAGGCAAGGTTGATGGCTAAAGGCTACGCTCAGAGGGAAGGAATTGACTATAACGAGGTGTTCTCCCCGGTAGTTAAACACTCGTCAATTCGTATTCTATTGGCCTTGGTTGCGCAAAATGAGTTGGACCTTGACCAACTTGATGTGAAGACCGCCTTTCTCCACGGCGATCTTGAGGAGGAGATCTATATGACACATCCCACATGTTACAAAAACTGCAGGGAAGGAAGAGTTTGTATGCAAGCTAAAGAAGTCGCTGTACGGATTGAAGCAGTCCCCTAGACAGTGGTACAAGCGTTTTGATAGCTTCATCAGGAAGAAGAAGTACACACGTAGCCATTTTGATCCATGTGTGTACTACAACAGGCTACTATCAGGAGAATATATCTATCTACTTCTTTATGTAGATGATATGTTGATTGCTTCGAGGTCGAGATCTGCTATTGATTCTCTGAAGAAAGTTCTATCATCAGAGTTTGAGATGAAGGACCTGGGCGAAGCGAGGAAAGTATTGGGCATGGAAATCACTAGAGACAGGAAAGCTGGCAGGATAAGTTTGACTCAGAAGGGCTATTTGGAGAAGGTACTGCAGAGGTTTAATATCAGCAAGGATACTAAGTCTGTTAGTACACCTATGGCGCCACACTTCAAATTGTCAGCAAAGATGTCTCCGAGGAGTGTTCAAGAGCGTGAGTATATGTCTCACGTTCCATATGCCAATGCGGTGGGTAGCTTGATGTAGCTATGGTGTGTACAAGGCCAGATCTATCACAGACAGTCTCCATGGTGAGTCGATATATGCATGATCCGGGACAGGGTCATTGGGAAGCTGTGAAATGGATCTTGAGATACATCAAGGGAACAATTAATGTAGGCCTAGTATTTGAGAAGGACAACACCGGAAAGCAAGAGTGCATAGGGTATGTGGATTCAGACTATGCAGGTGACCTTGACAAACGCCGGTCGACGACGGGATATGTCTTCACATTCTCACAGGCACCGGTGAGTTGGCGCTCCACACTTCAGTCTACCGTCGCTTTGTCGACCACAGAGGCTGAGTATATGGCTATGACAGAGGCCATGAAGGAGGCAATCTGGCTTCAGGGGTTGCTTGATGACTTGGGCGTGGAACAGGATCTGCTGAGGATTAACTGTGACAGCATGAGTGCCATCTACTTGGCAAGGAACCAAGTCTATCATGCAAGGACGAAGCATATTGACGTCAGGTACCATTTCATTCGGGAGATTCTGGAGGAAGGTGACATCGACTTGTTGAAGATTCACACTTCGGAGAATCCGGCCGATATGCTTACGAAGGTGGTGTCGAGAGTGAAGTTTGCACATTGCAAAGCTTTGCTCCATGTCCTTCAGGTGGTATGAGCTTGCTGAAGCTCATTTTGGTGAATTACGGACGGTTTGATCCCTTGGGCAGGGGTACGTAGGCAACCACGTTGGTGCAGCCGCTGTGGAGTCGGTGTTCGGCTCAGATTTGAAAATCTTCACCGAGGTGGAGAATTGTTGGAAAGAGAGGATATTGCCAAGGAATTGACAGGATTGCCAAGGATTGTCGAAGTGATCGCCAAGGAAGTCGATGACGAAAGGCAAAGGGGACAGCAGCAGGAAATAGCAGCAGCAGCAGAAAAACAGGCAGGTCGGTCGACCGGCCAGGTCGACCGACATGCACAGCATGCACAGGGTCCAGAGGCGGTTGACCGGCCGGTCGACCGCAATTCTCTGACTGTAAGTGCCCAACTCTCTGTTGTTTTCGGCCGACCGACCGGTCGACCGAGGTGGAGGACAGTCGACCAGCCGGTCGACCGACAGTCGAGTTTGGGCGGAAATCTGCTGTTCCGAAAATCTGGGTATTTAAGGCTGTTGTTATTTTTCTAGGGTTAAGTGCCTGCGAAAGGTTTTTTGCTGGAGCTCTCTTACATTCAAAGAGGCTATTAGCAATTGTAAACATCTTCCTAGTAATTAATCTCTCCATTGGATTGCCCCGAGGACGTAGGCGTTGAGGCCGAACCTCGTTAAATCGTGTGTTTGAGATTGTGTGTTCTTCTTTTGTCATTGGGTGTTCTTTGTGCTTGGAGATTTGTGAGATTCTCTGTTGGTTGTTGTCATCGGCGCACAACAAAATTGATTCTTAATCTCAACATAAAAGTTTTGAAAAATAAATTTCTGAAAGGTTTCTCATTAAATATAACCAGATTACACGAGAGTAATCATCCAAAAATGTAGTAAAATATTTAAAACAAAGCTTTGAATTGACATGACGTGGACTCCAAACATCAGAGTGCACTAACTCAAAAGGTTTGTTCATTCTTTTATTGACTCGCAATGGATAAGACACGATAATGTTTACCTAATTGATAAGATTCACAATCTAACACAGATAAATGACTCAAAGTGGGAACCCATTTTTTAAAAATTTTCAAAATATAATGACCTAACCAACAATGAATATTCAGGTAAGAAGTAAAACTAAAGCATACCCGAAGTAAAACTGAAGCATACCCCTGTAGAATTTGTCTCTAGGTGATAAAGGTCGTCGGTTTCACACTCTATGCCAATCGTCCTCCGCATCTCAAGCTTCTGAAACATGTTAATATTTTGAGGGTATTTCAAAATTAAGTAAAGTTCTTTTAGTCCCACATTAGATAGGTAAAGAACTCTTTAGTGTTTATATATGGAGTCTCTTTCATGATGGGTTGTGTGGACTAAAAACCAGGGGTGCTCGCGCGCACACAAGCCCATTGAGGCCCAGTGAAATGAATTAGGTTACCGGATCTAGAAAACCTTAATGCGCATGTGTGCCCGCATCGCACGCGCAGGGGGATGCAAATCTGGGTTTCAGAGCCTCGCGGGTGTTGAGATTCGTATCTTTTCATGTCCTGTCACGTCAGCTCTACACTTTTCAAGGCAATTTTGTTTCTCTGCACAAGGAAATATTTCTTCCTCTGTCCAAGGATTGTTTCTTTGCCCAAGAATTTTCTAATGATGTAAACTCTCTTTATAAAGGATCTATTCCTTACTCTCAAAAAACAGAACTCAACCATCTTCTTCCTCTCTGAAAATTCTTTAACTCTTCAGTTCTTCCCTGCATCTCTGAAGGAAACAAAACCGAGCTGTTCGAGGGCCTGTGTATTGCGAGTGCACGCTTGCAGGACCAGCGATCATTAAATCCTGGAGGGTAGGCCGCCATCAACCTGCTACACCGAGATAATTTCTCAGAGGGGCGCGATCTACTCTTAAGAACAGTGCTCCGCACACCTCGATCAAAATAGAGAAGTTCCTTCCTTCTTGAAAGTTTAATTTAAATATCTTAGCAGTATTTCATACATTATTTTTCAACAAAACACACAAAGACCAGAAAAATGGTTATCGAATAGTTTAAAGATTTTGTAAGTCAGTTAACTGATAACAAAATTGAATGAAAATTTGAAACATAAAGGATATATGATAGTGATAAAAACTGTGTAGCATTAGTAGTGCCTACACCTTCTGTATAAGATGTAAAACCATCTATTATGTTATAGGAAGTAGAGCCGATACTGAATGCAAGTTGGATAAAATACTTTTATTCCCAGTCATATGATCAAAAGCTCTAGAAACAATAATCCATGTACGAGGAGTACTAGATGTAAATAAGCGGTAAAATTACCTGCCTGAGCTAAAGTGATTGTGAAGAAGATGACACTAGTTGAGCAGCGTGAAATTGTAGAAACATTTAATACCTCCCAAACTCCTCGTCATACATGGTCACATGAAGAAGACTCCTCCTAAATGAAGAAGACTCCTGAACCGATGCCACATGAGCTGCTCATGAAGGCTGAGTTGGCTTGTCTATCAATTTCCAACATGTAAACTTGTGTGACCTCACTCCTCGCAATAATAACAGATTTTGGACTAAATAACTCCACCTGAACTACCTCTACCTCCAAATCAGCCTCCTGAATAGCCAATATCACGTCCTTCTCAAGGGCCACAGCCTCCATCACGGTTATCTCTTCCGTCATAACCACCAAACCGCCATTGCTGTCTCTGTTGAACAGAGAAGGCTGATTATTCCTGAGATTCTCCTCTTGCTGTCAAGCATTGAGGCTTTTCTGAAAAAATTTATGCAATAAACGGTATGTCTCTGATAATGAGTTCACAGCTAAACTCCCAATTTCATGTGACCGTGAAGATGCAAACTCAGACGGCATTCCCCCTAAGAACATAGGACACCCAGCTGCTCCCACGAGTCTGCATCTTCCTCACATCTGTAGATATAGGAAACAATGTCCTCAACTCCTCAAATATTGTCTTGAAGTAGGCATAATACTGTGAAAGGGACTCCTCTTTTGTGCAACGAAGCAACTGTTGAACCACATCATATGTTGTTCCTGAGTACAACTCCTCTAAACACTCTCACATCTCTTCCCCAGTTGATGCGTGCATCACCATATCATGTGTCTTCACCTCTAAGGTATTCACAATCTGAGAGAAGTTACAGAGTCAAAGTCGTGATTGAGATAGGAAGGTGAGGTCTGGTCGAAGTTGGAAGGTGACTTTGAAATCATGGTGGAGGTCGGAAGGCGAGGTCACGGTCAAGATCGAAAGGCGGTTCGTGTTCGAAGTCGGAAGGCAAGGTCGTGGTCAAGGTCAGAAGTCGACGTCGATGACGAGAACGGAAGGCAGAATCGAAGTTGGAATCGGCAACAGAAGTCGGGGTGGACGTGGAGTTGGAACTAGAAGTCGTGGTTGGGATCCAGCGTGCGTGGTCGTTGTCGAGATCTAATGACATTCACGCAATCGAGATCAGGATCACGAAGCGAGGTGATGATGGGTTGCGGGTCGATTTTGGGATGGATCGAGGAAGAAGAGATGTTAGGGTTAATTTAAGTTAATCATGACTCCGATATCATGATAAAAATGTATTTGAGTAAAAAGTCAGATGAGTTGACCTAGATGGAACTCATTCGTTATATATTATTATAAACTGACTTTTACATAAAACACCTCATCAATCTAACTATTATCTAACACAAATTATGTACATCCTGAATACATCACAATCCAAAGTAATTCAATGCAGATGGAAACAATGAGAATCTTTAAAATTACGGAAGGTCATGGATGCATAAACATCAATCAATTTTGGAGATGAAGTAGACTACAACAATAAATTTTCAAGACTGCAACACAAGGTTTTAAGTCAACATATCGTCATATATAAGACTTTTAATTTGGATAATTGTACCTTCAGTTGCTTGCAAGAGTTCCCAATGAGTCTGCCAAATCAGTCATTCAAAAACACACTCCGACTACCTGCAAATTTAGAACTGTAACATGTCTAATTCAGTGTTATCCAGATGCAATATCAGATACACAAAAAAACAATGTCTTGATGGAGGGAAGCATTCCATCCGTAAGAGAAATTAAAGGCACACAAAATAGGTAGCTTTTTCTGTTGCGCGCCAATAACAACCACACAGAGGACCCTAAATCACAGATGCACAGAGAACAGTACCACCAACAGCACAAACACCCAATCACAGAGAAAAACACAGAAACACAGATTTAACGAGGTTCGGCCTTGATGCCTACGTCCTCGGGACAAGAAAGAGGGAGGGTTTTTATTGATTTCTGCAAATCAATACACTTACAGTAATGGGGATCGGGAAAGTTTGCCTCTGCTATACTCTCCTCCACAATTACTCTCACAAAACCTTCTACTAGATATTAAATCCTAGAAATCCAAACAGCCCTTAAATAGGGTTCAAAACAACCCTTTCCGAAAACAGTCAGACCCGACTGTCGGTCGACCGGCCGGTCGACCGACCCTATGCACCGGTAGACCGTGCCTAATTGAAAGTTAGGCACTTTCAGTCGGTCGACCGCCCGGTCGACCGGACCGGTCGACCGCTAATGCCTTGTGCACATGGTGCACGTCGGTCGACCGGCCCGGTCGACCGACTTGCTGCTTCTGTCGACGGTCGACCGGGCCAATCGACCGTACTCCTGTTCTGCTGTTTTGCTGCTGCTGATTTCTGAATTCCTTCTTCGTCGATTTTTCGACTTCCTCCCCCTACAATTCTCCACCTCGGTGAAGATTTTTCCAAAATCTGAGCCGATCTCCAACGTACTCTAGTCTATCACCTGGCGAAATCGACACACGATCTCGGCGAAATCGACACACGATCTCGGCTTGCGCGTACGGACGAAATCAACACACGATCTCGGCGAAATCGACACACGATGTCAGCTTGGAATCTGTAGCTCAGCTATCCACTAGAAAGCATCACACATGCCTCCCTACACTTCACCTTAGGAGAACTTTCATACATGCCGATCACCAAACGTGGCTCATACTTCGTAACTTCACGACCTCACGAAGACTCTTCATGAGCCAACACTGACTCTCCAACTGACTAGCTCTATCTAGTCTACATGTCTTCAACTGACGGTCCAACCTAGTCTGCGTAGAGCACACCAAACATCATCGGTTTCAACTGGATGCACACCACTCCTTATGCAAGCTCAACATCTTCTCACCAGAAGATCAACCTGTTCATCGAGATCACAACACCTCACCTCTATGTGAAGTCCAACTGGCCATAACACTTCACCTCTACATGAAGTCTCTCCACCTCTACGTGAAGTTCCATCGGCCACAACTCTTCGCCTCTACGTGAAGATCCAAACAGCTTCTCGAGAACCCAAATAGCTCCATACTGGTTGCATCACCAAATGGCTGCGCCTTTACGGCTGCCTACGTACTTTACCCAAAGGACCAAGCCAACCGTAGTTCATTTAAATGAGCTTCATCAAGCTCAAGCACTTGTACCTGTATCTGCAGCAGAGAACCTGTCAGACTGAGTCATATGAACCTCCTCACGACCATCATGGAGTACAACGGCCTTCAACTTGAGCTCGTCGCGATCACAAGCTTGAGATTCTTGCTCCTTTCCCCACAAGCGTGGTTTCACCTTGGTTCCAATAGCTGCAAACAACTCGACATTCTCAGCAATGTCTTCATCCTGTTCAGCATCAACCTTGGTTTCTTGATCTCCACACGGTGTCACATCCGTTGAAGTCTTCTCTATTGCCAAACCAACTGGAGATGGTGGAGTAGCATCAACCTCCACCCGCTGCAATCCTTCCTTGCTCTCCGTCCTCTCCACCTGCTGAGAGACGGTGGACTTCAACACTGAAGTCTCTCCAAATGTGACATGCCTACTCATCACGATCTTCTTGTTTTCGGGGTCCCATAACTTGTAGTTGTTCCTTTTGACACCCAAAAACACAAAGCTCTTTGCTCGCGGATTCACCTTGCCATTCTTGGCACTGAAGTAGGTCGGACTTTCAATTCCCGCAGCAAATCATGATCTTGAGTAGTTTTTTCAGACCAAATTTTCAATGGAGCTTTACCTCCTATCGCAATCAATCTATTCATGAGATGGCTAGCATACTCAGTCGCCTCAGCCCAAAACGACTTGTCTAATCCTGCATTAGACAACAACCGCCGAACCTCCTCCAGTAAGGAACGGATTACTTCTTTAGCCAACCCATTTGTACCTGTTGTGAAGTGAGTAGCAATTCCGGTGTTCTGGCCAAATCGTAGGAATTGGTTCATGTCTTTTCCAACATTACCAATCTTCAGCTCCTTGATCTTCCTACCAATCTGCTTCTCCATTCTTCCTCTCCACTTCACCAATATATCTAGGGCTTCACTACTTTGTCTCATGGGATATATCCAACAATGCCTAGATACACTATCAACAAAAGAGACAAAGTATCTGTGACCTCCAAGCGATGCCGTCTTAGCAGTTCCCCAAATGCTCACGTGAACACAATCAAGAATACCATCTATGCGGTGAGTACTGGTGTTGAATTTCACCTTCTTCTTGTCCAGAATACTGTGTTTACCTTCCAACTTGCAAGTAGCAGCACCTTCCAGCGATTTCTTCTTTGTAGGAGCTTGCAAAGACTTTTCTTCTTCCTATCCGACCTTTTCCTGCCAGACCTCCGGGCAACCATCATCTGAGGAACTCGAAGTCTCCACCTGATATGTAATCGTACTACCCTTCAAGTAATAGAGATTATCTCGGCGGACGCCCTTCATCACCACCATCGAGCCTTTGATCATCCTGAGATCACCATCTCGAACAGATATCACCACATTCGATGCTTCCAAAGCTCCAACGGAGATTAGATTTCTCTTCAACTGAGGTACATACCTCACTCCTTCAGCTCCCTTACCATCCATCAAATATCCTGATACGGATTGTACATAGACCCTCCATAATACATGGGTGATCATCGCCTATAACGACTGAACACCCCTCCAGCTTTTCAAAGCTAGAAAACCAGTCCCGATTTGGGCACACATGGTATGTAATATCTGTATCCAAAATCTACTCCTTTTCTCTTGAGTGACCAACGATGGGAGTAATGACTGAAAATGAGAAACCCGACGAGTCCGAATCTGATCCATTTGCCTGTGAATTACTGCTCTGAGTATTAATCACCTTTGTAAGATTTGCCTCAGACTTTGACTCCTTCTTCTTCCCTTTGAACTTTGGACAGTCCCTTTTTTCAGTGCCCTATTTCTCTGCAGAAGGCACACTGGTTCTTCCTCAGATCCCTATAGCCTGATCTGGACTTCGATCTTCCTCTTTCATCATTGCCCTTCCTAGATGAATCCCTGCTTCTTACTGCTAGCGCCTCTGTCGACGAGCTTGACTGAGGAGGCTGTCTCTCCTTTCTCCTCGTCTCATAATTTGCCAATGCAGACAACACCTCATGATAGTCCAGAGTCTGTCTACCATTTATGAAGGTTAATGTGAATGTCTCATACTCCTCCGACGAGAGTGAGTTCAAGAGGATCACTGCCTTGTCTTCCTCATCTACCTTGACATCCAAATTAACCAAATCCGTAAGAAGCTTCGTGTAGCGATTTATGTGTTCATTCACGGAGCACCCCTTTTTCATCTGAAACCCGTATAGCTTGCTCTTCAGCTGTAATCGCGACTCTATACTCTTGGTCAGATATTTTTTCTCAAGGGTCTCCTACAACTACCTCGCAGATGTGTCGTGTAACACAAGATATTTGATGTCTTGTGTTAGACACGACCTAATCAAGCTACACGCAGACATGTCATCTTATCCTACTCTTCATCAGTGGTTTTGCCTCGCCTCTTCTCCAGAAGTAGAGTATCCTCGAGGTTCGATGCATTTAGGGCATCCATAACCTCGCACCTCCACATCTCAAAATTATTTCTGCCATTAAACTTCACCACGTCAATCCTCGGATGAGGATTCATAGTCCTAACTGAAGTACTTTCTTCTGCCATTTATCTAACTGGATCCTCTATGT
>JAVJIF010007075.1:0-230807 GCA_038442645.1 Agave tequilana
ATGTGTTGGCCCAATGGCCTTCCACTCTAGTTTTGATGATGATCAACTCATGTAGTTATGTTTACTAATATTCTTGTGTTTCTAAGTTTCAGATCATTAACAGGATATTAGTTGGTGATTAGCTTCACAAGGAGTTTAGAAGCTATTCATAATGATTCCGGTGCCAAAGCTTAAAGATCATACCTTTGCACTTGGAGAATCACGGAGTTTGGACCGAGTCTACTTGAAGATGGAAGATCGACAAGAAGACTTAGGTATCTAGTTTAGAGTTTGTGTTTTAGATCCATATTTGTAAAGCTTAGTTTAGTTGATATGCTCAAGTGCACAAACACACACGTTTTTGATTTGATATTTGGTTTTTATGAATAGTTGATCAAAACAAGTTTACATATGTTATATGTATAGTAGATGTTTTCTATTTATACATACATGCTTTAACTTGGTAAACAAATTTATTTTGATATCCCTATTCATGTTCTTGAAAAATCAAGTTTTGAGAAAAATACAAGTGTTGATTCTTGATTTTTTGAAAAGAAACAAAAGTAAATTTCATATGCTTGATATTTGAGTAGAAATGTTTTATCACATGATTAATATCAATGCAATATGTAAAACAAGTTTTATGAAAGTTTTGTAAAAGATAAAATATTTTTTAAAACAAGTTTTTATCAGATTTTCTGTTCCAGGCTTCAACCAAGTCGACTTGGTCTCTGACCAGTCGACTAGGTCAGAAGTCGGTCGACCGGCCGGTCGACCGACGTGCACAAACCTGTGCACGTTTCTGGCACAGTGGACGGTCGACCGTACCGGTTGACCGGAGCAGTATATCCGCTCTCTGGTTTTCTGGGTCGACCGACCGGTCGACCGCAGAAGAGAGCTTTGCTCTCTGTTTTGTTTCGGTCGACCGGGCCGGTCGACCGCTGTTGCCCAACGATCATATTTCTGACCATTGGCGGTCGACCGGACCGGTCGACCGTGGCCTGTCAGGCTGCCACATCAGCCTAACGGCTAGTTTTGTATAGGGGCTATATAAACCCATCTCTTTGGGGATTTTGGCCAAGTTTTCTAAGAGAAAAATTTCCAGTTTTCTGAAGTGTTTAAAAGAGTTTTAAAAAGAGTTTTTGGGCTTTAAAACTTCTCATCTTTATTTGTTTTGGGTTTTTGGAAAATCAAAGAAAACTAGGTTTTGGGATTTTGATTTGGTATTTCATTTTCTATCATATACAAGAGATTTTCCAAGTAGTTTTTCTTTGTTGCTTGTTTCCAAAAACACTTTGATTCCACACTTGAGCTATATCATACTATCCTAAACTATTTAGGATCTTGTTTTTTGTGGAAAAAGAAAAAGGAAAGAGGTTTGTGGTTGAAATATACCACTTGTTGTAAACCCTTGATTTCTTGAGTTGCTCCCTCTTTGGTAGAGGTGGAGATTGTTGTATTGGTTGTTGGTTGGATCCCTCTTCGGTAGAGGTGATTGAGTTTGGTTGTAAACCTCTTCGGTAGAGGTGGTTGTTGTTGTTGTTGGTTGTTGGGCCTCGGTGGAGGTTGTTGTTTGAGAGAGGAGTTGGTACTCCTAGAGTTGTAAGAAATCCTCCTCGGTGGAGGTTCCCTTGGTGGGAGTTGAGATAGTGGAAATCCTACACGGTGGTGTAGGCGGGGATGTAGAGCAAGGTGCTCGAACCTCGAAACAAATCTTAGTGTTTGCGTTTTGATCCATTGTCTCTCTAACTCTCTCTCTTATAATTGTGCAAAGCATCATACTCATTATCATATCATACTTGCTTGTGTTGAGCATTGATTCATTCATATCTTATACATTGCTTGTGTTGCCTTGCATCTTTTATATTGCAATTCATTCTTATATGCTTGGCTTGATTGTGTGTATTTCATATTGCTTGGATTGCTTGTGTGTGTGTGCCTAACTTATACTCATCCAACAAGAGCTTCACATAGCACCTCAACCCATTTCAAGGGGAATCAAGGGGAGTTAGTCCAGAGCCTCGCAAGGGGAATTCGGCTACACTTGTTGTATTGTATTAGTTTGTGCATAATTTGCATTAGCTTCCGCATTTAGCGCACTTAGTTTGCATTAAGTTTCTTAGATTAGCACTTACACCTATTCACCCCCCCTCTAGGTGTTTTTCAATTGGTATCAGAGCTAGTGCTCCTGATACTTAGGCTTAACATCCTAGGAGTGATCCATTGCTTGCTAATCTCATTTGCATTTGATTGTTTGCACATATTTAGTTTATACCATGGACTTCATGACCCCACCTAGCTTTGACCCTTCCAACATTGATGTTTGGAAGTATAGGATGTCCATGTACCTAAAGACCCTAGGTTTGCATGTCTTCCTTGCCGCCACCAAGAGATGTTATCTTGGTGATGGTAATCATATAGGGGCCAATGCACAAGCCCTAGAGGCCATTAGAAGCACTCTTCCTAAAGATTATCTCTTATGTGTTTCTAACTTTGATTCCGCCTTTGCAGTGTGGAACAAATTGACAACCACACCACCTCGGAGCTTCAAGTTCAAATTCAAGAAGAGGAATCTAGCGGAGAATCCGAGCCACAACAATGCTATATGGTCCAGGGAATGACTCCCTTGAGGTACATTCGGAATCCCACCTAGATAGTGATTATGATGCTAGTTCTTCATGTGATGATATTGTTGATCCCCATGCTTTGAATGAAGAACTATCTATTGTTTGTGAAAAACTAATTGAAAAATATAAGTTTTTGAAAAAGAAAAGTCTAGAAATTGAAAAAGAAAATAAGAGTTTGCATTCTAGACTTGATTGTGTTTTGCAAGAGAAGGTTGAGGTCTATAATGAAGGGATTCATTGAGATCTCAATTAGATCTTGCACTTAAAGAAAATAACCTTTTGAAAATAAAAATGATTGCCATGTTCTTTTGAAGAAAATGAAAACTTGTCTTCAAAAGTTGATTTTGTTTTAAAAGAAAATGATTCTTTGAAAATTAAGATTGCTTCAATTTTTAAAGATTTGGATGCATGTTTAAAGAAAAATGAATTTTTACAAAATAAGATTGATGCACATGTTTTGCCATGCTAGTGTAGCTTCTTCATCTAGTCTCCTAATGCATGTACCTCTTCTTCTAGGATTAATGATGATATTTGTATGCTAAAGAAGAGAGTAGATTGTTTGGGGCTCCACTATGAGCCTGTGCCAAGAAACATACACGCTTGGAATCCTTGGTTCGAAAGAAACAAGTTCCAACTTTTATGCATGCACACCCATCACAGCATACACATGCTCCACACGGACACACCCATCACATGTATGCTCATGTGTACACATGCACATTGTGGCCGAAAAGGTCATCTTGCTAAATTTTTCTATGATCGTTTACATGTTGAGAATTTAGCAAAGAAATTTGTTTGGGTTAGAAATGAGACTAACCCCCATGGACCCAATAAGAGATGGGTACCAAAGACCACCCCTCCTTTGTTTAATGTAGGTGTGGGCTCTCACATGACGTGAGAGTGATGGCACCTTGGAGTGGATACGTTCCGGACTTCATGGAAATCAAAATGGATGCATCACTTTCAAGGGAAGGATGGTGGAGAGGACCACCAAGTTTTGGAGACAAGGAGAGTTGCCTGAGGTTTTGGTAACGATTCCTAAACTCCCATGCTTTCATATTCATTTATTTATGGCATGTTTTTGATGTCTATGGATTAGTATGTTCATTCCATGTTTATTAGATCCTTGACATACATGTATAGTATTTGAGACACACATGCTTATTTGAGTCATACTTAGTGTTCTCACTTTTGTTTAAGCTATAGTGTACATCATGAATCTAATACATGTGAATTTACATAGTAATCATGTTTTAGCTTTATCATGATGACTTTTATATTTGTTTTGATGCTTGATGTTTTGAATATATGTTTAGATGTTAGTTTTCATTAAGACTAGTGATATATTTGTACATAGAGTGGTTACAAATAAATCTATATATATATTTGTGCTTGAACGCTTATTTGAACCCATTAGATGTGCTAGTATAGTCTAGTTTTGATGATTCATACATTTCAAACTTGTATTCCATTTTTGGATTTGTTTTATGAGTTTTCACTTCATGTATATGTGTATTATTATCAAACTTTAAGATATACATGTATACCCTTTGAGTCATTTGCCTTTCATGCAAATCTATATATGGACTTAATTGTGTTTAGGGATATGTATGTATACTTCATGTTTGACAATTCATACATATACCTTGAAATGAAATTTGTCTTGATGAAGATTTAGTTTCTCTTGATTTTGTGTTTAATTGTTTAACTTCATGTATATGTCTATCTTGTCCAAACTATTAGATATACATGTTTATCCTTTTGAGCCACGTGCCTTAATGCATATATTTTGTAGACTCGTTGAGTTTTGGATATGTATGTATACCTTAGTTTGTATTAGACATACATATGCCTTGAAGATTAAATAGTTTAGATGGTTTTTCATGTTTTCAATGTTTTAAGGAATAAATGAGCTTATTGATTATCTTTCATGATATTGATATTCACATTGTTCTTGTACACTCACATTTATCGCTTGCTCATGTTTTGTTTTCATGAGTTATATTTATGCTTAATTGAATTAGAGTGTTGATTATCATGTGGATTTCATGTTTCATGAAAAATTACTTTATTTTATTCCTTACTTGAAGGATTTCGTACTAGTTTACAACTTTTCTTATAACTAGTTACGGTATTCTTCATTTGGTAGAGTTTTTCAAACAAAACTTATTTTCAAATCTAATTTTTGAAACCCCTACCATCCAAGGGAGGTTGGATGGGAGATCATATTCATGTATGCCTTATATTGAAAATCATTTAAAACTTGAACCATGATTGGGTGGTAGATGATATGAGATATACACTTGATTATTATTGTTGATTCAATTGATATCATTGAACTCTTTCAATTGGTATCAATTTTGACATTTTGGTATACTCATATATTTGTTTATGTATGTATGCTTCAATTTCAATGGTATCAATTTCTATTGGTATCTAAATTTTCATACATATATGTTTTATTTGTGTTCAAAAAAAAAATCACAAATTTTAGTTTTTGTTTACTCAAGCTCTAGCATGACCCAACACCTTGAGTTTCACTTTTGTTTCAATTGATTACTTTTAAATTGGTATCAAGACTATGCATATTTTAGTTTGTATTTCATAAAGGGGGAGAAAATTTGATTTTGTATTTCATTGGTATTTGTACTCCCACACTTTATGATAAAAGTTGTTATTTTAAACATATGATATCAACATCAAATTGTTTATATGTTTTAAAATGAACAATTCTTACAATTGGTATCAATGTCTCTATGTAAAATCTTTTCAATTGGTAAAATATTTACAATTGGTATCATATTTAAGAAATTCAAAATTTGTTTTGGTTTCAAGATTCATGTTTAAGAATTCAAGACTTATGTTTAATTACAATTGGTATTTCCAAAATTTTGTTTAAAGAAAATATTCAAAGTTTTGATTTGTATTGCTTATATGCAAGGAGAGCTTAACATCTCTTCATATAAATTCATGTTGAGTGTATTCTGTATTGAAGAGCTTCACATCTCTTCTTTATGTGGTACACGTGTGTAGGGGGAGCTTCACATCTCCTCTTATTCATTACATAATGTGTGTTATGTGAATTAGGGCTTAACTTCCCTCCTTCATGTAATGCATATGTGTAGGGAAGCTAACTTAGCGTCTTCCTCTTCATGAATGTAATATAGCATATGACACTTATTATCCTTGTTTATTTTCTTTTGGTATCAAGATGCTTCATTGACATATTTTCAATTGATATCATGTTTTAAAGTCACCCCTTATTGACTTTGTTTTTGTTTTAGACAAAAAGGGGGAGAACATTGTCTTTATTGTTTTGTTTGACATAAAGGGGAAGAAAGATTTTTACCCTCGTTTTATTTATGGTTTTGATTACCCCTTTGTTGATGATTGACAAAAAGGGGGAGAAAGATTTATGAAGTTTTATATGCATGCTTATGTTTATGCATATATTATGTTTTAATCTCAAGAATCTCAAGAATATTAAGTTTAATTGATTTATAGAGTTTGCTTTGTAATTGGTATCTAGAGCTTATTTTGTTTTGAATATTCCATTTGATATCTAGAACCATTTATTGTTTATGCATATGCATGTTTCATGTTTAATATTCATTGCATATATTATTGTTTATCCCTATGCATGAGTTAAGGAGGAGCTTCCTTGAAGCTTATCTTTAATCCATGCATATATAACTCCATGAGTTTTGTCATCATCAAAAAGGGGGAGATTGTTGGCCCAATGGCCTTCACTCTAGTTTTGATGATGATCAACTCATGTAGTTATGTTTACTAATATTCTTGTGTTTCTAAGTTTCAGATCATTAACAGGATATTAGTTGGTGATTAGCTTCAACAAGGAGTTTAGAAGCTATCATAATGATTCCGGTGCCAAAGCTTAAAGATCATACCTTTGCACTTGGAGAATCACGGAGTTTGGACCGAGTCAACTTGAAGATGAAAGATCGACAAGAAGACTTAGGTATCTAGTTTAGAGTTTGTGTTTTAGATCCATATTTGTAAAGCTTAGTTTAGTTGATATGCTCAAGTGCACAAAACACACACGTTTTATGATTTGATATTTGGTTTTTATGAATAGTTGATCAAAACAAGTTTACATATGTTATATGTATAGTAGATGTTTTCTATTTATACATACATGCTTTAACTTGGTAAACAAACTTATTTTGATATCCCTATCATGTTCTTGAAAAATCAAGTTTTGAGAAAATACAAGTGTTGATTCTTGATTTTTTGAAAAGAAACAAAAGTAAATTTCATATGCTTGATATTTGAGTAGAAATGTTTATCACATGATTAATATCAATGCAATATGTAAAACAAGTTTTATGGAAGTTTTGTAAAAGATAAAAATATTTTTAAAACAAGTTTTTATCAGATTTTCTGTTCCAGGCTTCAACCAAGTCGACTTGGTCTCTGACCAGTCGACTAGGTCAGAAGTCGGTCGACCAGGCCGGTCGACCGACGTGCACAAACCTGTGCACGTTTCTGGCACAGTGGACGGTCGACCGTACCGGTCGACCGGAGCAGTATATCTGCTCTCTGGTTTTCTGGGTCGACCGGACTGGTCGACCGCAGAAGAGAGCTTTGCTCTCTGTTTTGTTTCGGTCGACCGGGCCGGTCGACCGCTGTTGCCCAACGGTCATATTTTTGACCGTTGGCGGTCGACCGGACCGGTCGACCGGTGGCCTGTCAGGCTGCCACATCAGCCTAACGGCTAGTTTTGTATAGGGGCTATATAAACCCCATCTCTTTGGGAATTTTGGCCAAGTTTTCTAAAAGAAAAATTTTCAGTTTTCTGAAGTGTTTAAAAGAGTTTTAAAAAGAGCTTTTGGGCTTTAAAACTTCTCATCTTTATTTGTTTTGGGTTTTTGGAAAATCAAAGAAAACTAGGTTTTGGGATTTTGATTTGGTATTTCATTTTCTATCATATACAAGAGATTTCCCATTAGTTTTTCTTTGTTGCTTGTTTCCAAAAACACTTTGATTCCACACTTGAGCTATATCATACTATCCTAAACTATTTAGGATCTTGTTTTTATGGAAAAAGAAAAAGGAAAGAGGTTTGTGGTTGAAATATACCACTTGTTGTAAACCCTTGATTTCTTGAGTTGCTCCCTCTTTGGTAGAGGTGGAGATTGTTGTATTGGGTTGTTGGTTTGGATCCCTCTTCGGTAGAGGTGATTGAGTTTGGTTGTAAACCTCTTCGGTAGAGGTGGTTGTTGTTGTTGTTGGTTGTTGGGCCTCGGTGGAGGTTGTTGTTTGAGAGAGGAGTTTGGTACTCCTAGAGTTGTAAGAAATTCTCCTCGGTGGAGGTTCCCTCGGTGGGAGTTGAGATAGTGGAAATCCTACACGGTGGTGTAGGCGGGGATGTAGAGCAAGGTGCTCGAACCTCGAAACAAATCTTGGTGTTTGCGTTTTGATCCATTGTCTCTCTAACTCTCTCTTATAATTGTGCAAAGCATCATACTCATTATCATATCATACTTGCTTGTGTTGAGCATTGATTCATTCATATCTTATACATTGCTTGTGTTGTCTTGCATCTTTTATATTGCAATTCATTCTTATATGCTTGGCTTGATTGTGTGTATTTCATATTGCCTGGATTGCTTGTGTGTGTGTGCCTAACTTATACTCATCCAACAAGAGCTTCACATAGCACCTCAACCCATTTCAAGGGGAATCAAGGGGAGTTAGTCCAGAGCCTCGCAAGGGGAATTCGGCTACACTTGTTGTATTGTATTAGTTTGTGCATAATTTGCATTAGCTTCCGCATTTAGCGCACTTAGTTTGCATTAAGTTTCTTAGATTAGCACTTACACCTATTCACCCCCCCTCTAGGTGTTTTCAAAATGATGGAATGTTCGATTTGGAATCGAGAAGGACAGGAACTATGATCAACTTAGGAAAATTAACTGAAGTTAAGTGAAGGTTCAAGAGTCAAAATTTGTTCAGAAAGTGGGTCCAAATCAAAAAGTTGAAACTCAAGTTCACATTCATTTGCCCACAATGAAATGTGACTTTCTAAGATTGAAGATTCAATTTCAAGAATGATAGGTATGGGAATCAAAACTGACTCTAAAATGTTGCTCAACTCAGGTAGCAAAGCAGGAGTCAATATTGATTCAGAAATTTAAACTGGATCACAAAATTGAGAATCTGGGTCACGTTCTGAATGAGTTCAATTTCATAAAAATGAGTACCTTCCAATTTATCAATGAGACTCTCAAAAGTTATGTATTGGTCATGTTTCAAATGTAAATCATAAAAGATGGGTAATTTAATTTCACGATGTATGGGTACAGGATTCAAATCTGACTTAGGAAAACATTTGAAGTGAGGTAAAAATACCGGAGTCAACATTGAATCAAGAAGTGAAATTGAATTATTATTTGAGGTTCAAGATCATATTCATGCTCAAGTTCAATTTCAGGACATGGATAACTTGTCAAAATGTCAATATGGTTCTTAAAATTTTGATGTTGGTTAAGTTCAAATAGGTGGTGCTGAAATTGAATCTTGGTTTCTAAAATAACATGATTCTGGTCTACATCAATAAAGTTAGAGATATCTGGATTGGTCAAAGGTTGATAAGAGCGAGTTTTCTCATTCCTATGGATGTTGATCAGTTGATTCAGTTGTACGTCTAACCTATCGATAGATTAGATAGAAGATTTTTGAAATTGCTGTGAGGTCTTATGCAAGATTTCTGTACTCTTTCTAACTCAGATTTTTCTTCAAATGGTTGCTCTAGAAAGGGAGTGTAGGAATCTTGGTTTTGAAAAAATTGTGAAGATTGTGAGTCCAATAAGTTTTGAGATTGTCGCTCGAACTCACGTAAGCATTCTATATACGTGTCCAAGACTGATGGTTAGTCATTTTGAAGAAGTGGGACTAAGTATGAACTTGGAAATATTTTGGAATTTGGGAGGCCAACATTTCCTGAAATTTTCGTTCAGCCTCCTGCATGGCTTCTATACTCTTTTCTAATTCAGACTTTTCTTCTATAGGTTGTTGTAGAAAAAGAATATATAAAGCATGATGTGAAACAGTTTGTGAATAATGTGAGCCGAGCTTGTTTTGTTGGACTCAATCATTGCTTGTACAGCTTTCATACTCTTTTCTAATTCAGATTTTTCTTCATTGGTAGTTCTAGAAAAGGAGTATAGGAAGCAATTTGGAGAATGGATATTGTGGAAATTGTGAAAATTCTAAACAAGAAAGTTGAAAATTTGACTTGGGGGAGGTGAATCCCCGTTGACTCTGTGAAGAGTTAAAATTATTTCGAAAATTTTGGTCATCGGATAAGCGGTATGGTTATATTAAGTCAAATAATCAAATCCAAATTATTTGGTTGGTTCATGTTATTCAAAGCTGGGTTGGAGTTATTCGAATCAAATGAGGTCGATGTGAAGTATAAATTCATATTAGGATTGAAAAAATTATTGTTGAAATCTATTTCACAAACAAACACAAGCAAAAAAGAAAAAGCAAACAAACAAACAAAAAGAAAAAATCAAAATCAAGCCTATACCAGGGTTGACCTAGATCTAGACGACTCCTAACTGGTCGATTACTTAGGGGAGGTTGTTGTATGAACCCAACTACGAGCTAATTGGCCAGGTAGGGGCAAAATACGGTGGTAGGTATCCGTATGTAAACAACAGGTCTTAATTACGCTAAACCATGGTATCTTCGAGGCTTAACCTTTTAATCCCTAATCTTAGGCACCGATTTCACAAGGGTATGATGATTCTCACAAGTTTCACCCTCGTTCAATCTCTTAGTGAATCTGAAATGTCCTTAGGGGCTAACTTCTATCAATTTTTTTTAAGGCTTGGGTTGTGTGAGTGGGTAGGTGATTTTTGGGCTAAGGAAGTGTAATAACTTCCCCACCTTATCTTGTATTGGGTTATGCCCTTAAGTCCAATTCGTGTAAGTGTGCAATATAGATAAGAATAACATGCAAAGTGATTAAATTACCTACGTGTTTGTCCTATGCTATATGCAATGCATATGTACACCTCAGTCAGATCACAAAATAGAACAAAATACAGTTATTGGAATACATGTGCCTAAATGCAAATATCTACACCGTATTAAAAGTGTCCAATTATTAATTTCAGTTTTTTAGTCTATTGCATTGTGTAGTTAATCAAAACAAATAACTAGCAGTAGGTAACACAAATATATGCAAATTCACAGAACCCTGCAAAAGATGGAGTCTAGGGCCTAAAAATGTGCCGCGTTTGTGCAGTAATTTTAGGCTTGGTGCGGCAATATTATGGAAGCAGGGTCCCTGCTTCTGAAAGCAAGGAGATGCAAGCAATTTTAGACATCTGCAATGCCTAGTTTCTATAAATATAGACCTGAACACCAAAACAGAGAAGAGAAAATTAACAAAAATGTGAAATCAAAACCATTCCCATCCCCGGCAATGACGCCATTTTTTGATCAGGATAAAACTAGCACTTGAAAATGTGTATTTTGAAATCAGTGTAAAAGTGTGTACGCTAATGTTCACTTGATACTTTTGTTATAGCATTGGCTCAACGGGTCGAATCCATAGGGACAGAAGGTGATAGAAGCATTAACCGTCTGTTCACATGTTATGCTAACATGTTTTTCTTTGTTAAAGAATGAAAAAAGAAAAGAAAAGAAATTTAGAAGTGATAGGTAAAGAAGGGATGAAAACAGTGATGTGAAAATAAAAGAGAAGTGATTTATGGAATCAGTAAAACAAATAGGAAAATAGAAATGAAATAGAAAGTGGAGTGATTAGAAAGTGGTTTAAAATCAAAATAGAAAAGAAGATGAAACTTGTTGTGAGGAAGATGAAAACAAAGGTGGACTAAGAAGATGGTGGAAACACCAAAGTTTTGAAAATAGTTTTTAAAACAAAGTAAGGAAAAGAAGAAAACCAATGAGAGAAAGCTCATACTAACTACTAATTCTCTACTAAGCATGCTAACTTCTTAGTAATAGTTGCCTCACATGGATCCTTAGCCATCACTAGTTCTTGGCTTCAAGAGACGATACAAAGCATGGTAAATGTGATCTGTTCTTCAACATCCAAACACATCCGTTCCACACAATAAGGTGCAAGCTGCCATTAGATCATCAAAATCAAGTTGAGGTGAGCATGAAATAAAGAAGACATTGCAAGTTAACTTGTTATTGGTTAGATGTTAGAATATTAGAATGTTAGAATCCATCATCATGAGCCATCAATGGCTCTTGTAAGAGAATGGCCTAGTAGAGATTATTAGATTCATGTGGATTATAAAGTAAGTGGTTAGCTAGTTAGATTGCAATGAGAAGAAACTAGCTAAGCATCATGTAGAAGATGAAAAAGATTACAATATAAAAGAAAGGAGACACCTTTACATAGATTGTCACTCTCTATACATCAATATCTTCTCTCTCTCTTTCTCTCTAGAATCAACTCAACCCTACTACAAGTTCTAAAAGAAAATAAAATACAAAAGAAAAGAGAAGAAAAACTAAACTACACTACAGTAGAACAGAGAAATCCTACCTACGCCCTACTGCCCGCGTGTTAGGTCTGAAAATGCCATATTTATAGGCGAATGAGCTAGAGTTTGACGAGACAAGGCCACGCGTCAAAGATCGACACGTGGATCCTCAAAAGTGCCACAAAAACCTAGATGAACTATGGCAAAATTAGGGCCAATTGCCCTGAATTTTTGTCACGTGGTTCGTCTGGCTTCTAGCACTTTCTATATGTATCTGATTTTACATAAATTGGACTTGTATTTCTCCAGATACAAGTTCAAATAAGGGAATCCAAGGTGGTCTTCTAGAAGCTCCTCGCATGATATCCAATGTTGATTTAATTACCCAAAATGAGTTTAATTAGACTTTTATTACCCTTTGCCCTTAAACTCTTGATTATCTGCAAAATAGACCAAAAATACGGGTGAGAAGCGTCATTTTCTTTGTAAATTGGAAGGGATGTGATATGCAAATGTAGAATTGTAGACTAATCAGAATGCAGACCTCACAGTTTAGCTGATAAACACGGACCTCGCATTTTGGCTTGGCCAAAGGCTAAACGCAGGTCTCGCGTTCTGATAGTGAAATGCGGGGCCTTGCGCTTGGGCGCTGAAATGCGCATGGGATGAACACGATCTCTCGTTGAGAACATGGGTCTCAGATTCGTATTCATTGTCTATAGAACAGAATACTACAGATTCTATAACTTGTTGTTGTGAGCGCGATGCCTTTATCAATGTTCAGCATTCTAATTGAGTCGCAAGAGTTGTTAGGAACTCCCGGTAACCTGGAATTGTAAAGTCCAGAGAGGAGAGTGATGATGGGATTGGTCTTCACCATCATTTTGACCGTGATCCATTACATTGGCCCTACGGATCTCCTGAAAGACATGCACGCAGGCTATATGGGCGACATGGTAGGTTTTCAAAACCTTGTTGAAAGTGGCATAGCTTGTGTTGTGAGCAATTGTGCAGGTCACTTTTAGAGAAGTCTCTGAAGTGACTTTAGAGCGAGCCCCTAAAGAGCTTTGCGGTATTGCCGCATTGCCTTTGGGCTTTTGGAGCCCGAAGAGAGAAATTCTTCAAATTTCTCTTAGTCGAACTCGACAACGAGTGATTCAACCGTTGATCTAAGGAATTTGATGTCAGCTCGTGCCACAATTTTCTCGCCAATAGAGAAAACGATCCCAACAGAGTCACCATCTTTTATTCCCTCAGAAAATTTGAGTCGTGTAAAATTCTTATTGACTGCAAAGAAGATTACAATGGATCTAAATTTGATTATAAAAGAGAGGAGGGTCTGAGTGGATCTCCTCTTTATTTAAGACTAAGTTCTTTGTGTGTCGTTGAGAGTGAAGCTTTTTCTCCATTGGCGGCTGAACGAAAATCTTCTCTTGGATCATCTTAAGGATGCTCTCAAAAAGATTGAAATAACTCCACTTGAACGCAGCAAGCGTGAGCATTTTCCTTTCAAAGAAGGAATTCTCTTCCTCTTTCTCTCTCTAAAGTTTTGAACTTTTAGGTTGCTAAATTTGCTTCCCCTTAGTTAAGAAAATCCTCCAGAAAAAAGCTTTTTCCCTCATAGCTTTCATAGTTATTTATAGGGGAATTCAGAGGTAGAATTGTCCCCTAGAATCCCTCCATAATGGAGATTAACTCTCCACATTATGTGGGTGTTAATTGACCCAGTAATGGTGTCAGTTACAACAAATATTCGGGTCTCGCGTTGGACACGGACCTCGCTTTATTGTTAGATGTGGAGCTCACAGGCTTCTCAGGATTGCGTTTGAGTGAGAATACAGAGCTTACAGGCTCGCTTTTGATGCAAAGCATAGAGCTACTCAGGCTCATGTTTGTTGAACAGCCGCGTCTAACTTTTGAACGCGACCCTTACATTTTCTGTATGATGACATCCGCGTTTGGGTGAGATCCATTTTCACATTTGACTTAAGACTCGCATTTGAGTTGGGAGTGACCCTCGCGTTTGGTAAGATCCATGTCCAAGGCTATGTTCACAGTGATTTTTAGACAACCTACAAAGATCAGCAGCAAAATCAATGTAATGTGGTTTATACATTGCGGTCGGGAAAACAAGTTGATAATTAAGTGTCAATGCCATCCAATCCCATTCAGCACAACCATACACAAACATTCACTTCTTTTAGTTCCACTCCATCCAAATCTGACGAATCTAAAAAAGAAAGTTAGCCGATCAAGTGCACAAGCCTATAGTTCCATTCCTAAATAGGCTTAAGAATAATAAACAAAACGCACACATAAAATACTTGAGATGTATAATCAAGTGAAAATAATGTGTCACTTCTTGATGCTATCCAACAAGTCCCATCATATGCAAAATTCCTTAAGGACATACGCACAAGAAAAGAAAGACTAATGTACCCAATAAAATCTTCTTAGCCACTAACATTAGTGAGCTATTGTTAGATCTGATCCCTATCAAGTACAAAGATCTGGGTTGTCCTACCATTGCTTGCACAATAGGGCAAGCCAAAATTAGTCATGCACTCCTTGATTTGGGAGCAAGTATCAATTTGCTTCCCTTCTCAGTATACCAGCAACTCGGGTTGGGCAACCTTGTCTTACCCGATATCCAATTGGCTGACCGGTCAATTAAAGTTCCCAAGGGAAAAATTACTGATGTCCTTATCTTGGTCGGGGAGTTTCATTTACCTCATTGATTTCATTATTCTTGAGACACAATCTATGTCTAATCTTAGGTCTCAAACTCTCGTTATCTTAGGGCATCTATTCCTTACTACTGCTAACGCAATTATCAATTGTAGGAACGGATCCATAAGGTTAACCTTTGGAGACATGACTAGAGAAGTCAATGTTTTCAACCAAGGAAAGAAAACCCATAATATAGAGGATCAAACATTTGAAGTTAACCTCATTAAAAACTTGACGAGTGAACATAGAGAAGAATTGGATCTAGAAACTGAGAGTGAATTCGAATTGGAGTTTGTGGATTTCACCTCGATCAGATTGTCAAGTTTGCTGTGAATTGGACATCGAACCCTATTTTACCAAATTTGGAGCCAATAAACTTGACTCCTCCCTCCATTGGGTCTTCCCCTTCTGTAAAATTGAAAGCTTTGCCTAAACATCTCAAGTACATCTATTTAGGTGAACAAGAAACTCTTCCAGTCATTGTTGGCCCAAAGGTTACACTCTCCATTTGTTTAGAGTTTTGATGATAACAAAACAAACAAGAGCTATTTTGGTACTAATAAGTTTGTTCAAGATAAGTTTCAGGTTAGTACCATGTTTGGAGGCCATTGCTTAGCTTTTACAAGAAATTCTAGGTTCATGGAGCAAATAAGGCATATGGCACAACAAGGAAGGAACATAGAAGAGAAGGCTCTAGCAAGGCATTGCATGGCTCAAGACTTCAAGAGACTTCATTAGATTTGTTTCTAGTTTTATAGTTTTGTTAAAGAATAGTGAATAGGTTTTAAGCTCTGTATTCCAACACACACGTTTTTGCGCACATCTCATTTCTAAAAATATTCCCTATAAATATATACAAAATATTTTAATACAAAACCTTTTGATTATAAACTCAATTTTGTATATTATACTTTGTTCAAATCAAAACTATTTTGTTAGATATCAAAATCTCCTCAAAATTCTGTTTTAATTTTGATTTTTGGCCTGAGCCGGTCGACCGACTGGTCGACCAACACTAAGTCAAGTCAGGTCGGTCGACTGACCCAGTCGACCGGACTTCTGGCAGTTTTGGTGCGTGCATGTGTGTATGTTTCCCGGTCGACCGGGCGGACGATCGGAGCCCTTCGGTCGACCGAGCGGCTGGCCGACTGAAGTGCAGTTGCTCTCTGTTTGTGACCGGTCGACCGAGCGGTCGACCGAGAGCCTGCAACGGCTCTTTTATTTGAACCCTGGTCGACGACCGGTCGACCGAGAGAGTCGTTTCAGCCATAATGGCTAGTTCTTAAACATGTTTTATTTTTATCTTTTTCTTTCTTAAAAGTGTTTAAATGATATTTTCTGAACCTAATACTTCCTAATTAGCATTAAATGGGTTTACTCCTAATCCCTAGCCCTCTCCTATAAATAGGGGTGATTAGGGAGAGGTTTCCAAAAAAACAACAAAAATTTGCAAAAATTTCAAAAGTTTAAGGCATTCAAAAGAGCTTTGTTTCTTGGTTTTTGTGCTAAAATTCTCTCTCATTTTCTGAAGTGTTTTTCAAAACTCTCTGATTTAGTTTTCTTTTTCCACTTACAAATAAGAGCTTCAATCGTACTCATTGTTCTATAAGGATTTTGTAAGGGAAGAGATTTTTCAAGAGAGAGTTTGTGGTCTTTTGATCACCAAGAGATACTTGTACTTGAGATTGTGGAGTTGGGTACTCCGGTGTATTGTAACATCTTTGTGAAGTTATAGTGGTTAGAAATCCTTCTGGGGAAGGCGGGGACGTAGAGCTGGGTGCTCGAACCTTGGAAAAATTCTCGGTATTTGCGTTTGGTTTATTTGCTCTTGATTCTTGCTTTACTTTCATTGCTTCTATTACTTGCTTTCTATTTTCATTGCAATACTCTCTTGTTTCATATTCATTTATCAATCACTAGCTCATACAACAAGATTGCATTGTGCACCTCCAACTCATATCTAGAGGAATCACGAGGAAGGAGTTCAGAGCCCTTTGTGGGGAATTCGGCTTCTAGTCTTATTTTGGACGATTGTTGCATCATTATTTTTAAATTGTGCATTGATTAGCATTATCACCTATTCACCCCCTCTAGGTGATTTCAATTGGTATCAGAGCTTGGACTCTAGGTTTGGCTTAACATCCTTAGAGAGATCCTTAAAACTTGCTAATCATCTTTTGCATTCCTTCATTCATACACTAGTAAACATGGCCGACACATCAAAACGCCTCCTAAATTTGATGGACTTAATTTTCCTATTTGAAAGGTTAGGATGACTATTTTCTTACAATTTTTAGGTAGCTTAGTTGCTAAATCCTTGACCAAGCCCTATGTTATACCCGATAGTGAGGAAAGCACTTGGTCCGACTTTACCTTTAGAGAATATGAGGCTAACTCCAAGTCCCAAAATTTCCTCCTAACCGCCTTGAATGAGGATGACCTTACACGGGTAATACATTGCCAATCCGCCTATGAGATTTGGTAACATTTGTTGGTCACACACAAGGGGACATCACAAGTAAAGAGAGCTAAGATAGATCTCTTGAGGTCCCAATATGAAAGATTTAAAATGATTGATGATGAATCTATTGATTGCATGATTACTAGGTTTACTAAAATTACCAATGCTCTTTCCTCCTTAGGTGATGATATTAGCAATGACCAAAAGGTGCGGAAAGCGATTCGGGCTCTTCCTTCATCATGGGAGATAAAGGCCACCACCTTGAAAGAGTTGAATGACAAGGATGAAATGGATCTCATAAGTCTCATTGGAAACTTGAAGACTCATGAGATGGAAAAGAGGGCAAGAGAAGAAGTTGCTCCTCAAAAGAAGAAATCTATAGCCTTCAAGTCTTCCTGCACTCTTGATGATGATGAAGAAGATGAAGAAGAAGATGAGGAGCTATCCCTCCTTGTGCAAAATGTGAAGAGGATGTGCCGCAAGAACAAGCTCAACTTTAGAAAGAGATTGGAAGGCAAAGAGGAGAGAAGAATTATTTGCTATAATTGCCAAAAGCCCAGACACATCATGGCCGATTGCCCGGAGTTCAAGAAGAAGATGACTTCCTCCTTCAAGCAAAAGAAGCCGGTGAAAAAGAAAGCTTACAAAGCCTCTTGGGATTCAGAAAGCGAGTCCGAAGATGAGGTGGACACGGCGAACAAGTGTTTCATGGCAAACACACCCAAGGTAACCACTCAACCTCTTGATGAAGAAGATGAATTGAGTAAAGAAATGATTGTACATGCTTTTGTTGAACTTTCGGAAGCCTATGATGTTAAAAAGATAGAATGTTCAAAATTGAAAAAGGAAGTTGCTTTTCTTAAAAATCAACATGCTATTGTTTCAAAACAAAGGGATGAAATTTCTTCTAATCTTGTTTCTACTCAAAAAGAATTTAATGCTTACAAAGTTGCTTGTAAAGCAAAATTTCCTAAGATTGATGAAAAAGAATTTCTTTGTTAAAAACTAGAATTGTTGATTTTGAAAATTTTTTGAAAGATTGTGCTTTTAATACTAAGAAACTTGAGGATATGTTTTCTAAGAAGCACACTTCTCATGCTAAAGCTTCTCATGTTAAAAATACTCATGCTCATCATGTTCACACTCCACATAACACTCATGCTAAATTCACACATGCTCACAAGTCACACACTCACTATGCATTTAAATATGGTAGAGTTTATAGATGTACTTATTGTGGTAAGAATGGACATTTAGCTAAGTTTTGTTATGACCAAATAAATAGAACAAACAATCTTGTATGGGTTCATGAGACTAACTCTTTAGGACCCAAAAAAATGTGGGTACAAAAATTAAGTCCTAAATTATTTGATGTAGGTACACACCAAGGCTCCAAGACGTAAGGAGCGGTGGTACCTTGATAGCGGTTGTTCAAGACACATGACAGGGGATATCAACAACTTTACAACCCTATCAAGGTACGTTGAAGGTGGCTCCGTCACCTTCGGAGATGACTCCAAGGGTACTATCATCGGTATAGGTAACATTCAAATTGGTGCATCTCCTATTATAGAAAATGTTGTTCTTGTTGATGGTTTGAAACATAACTTGCTTAGCATTAGTCAACTTTATGACCGTAGACTTAAAATTATTTTTGATGATTCTTCTTGCAAGAATTTTGATTGTAAAACCAATGATTGTATTCTCACCGGATTTCGTGATAATAATGTTTATATCATTGACATGCTTAATTTGAATTGTTCTACTAAATGCTTGAATGCTTTTAATGAAAATTCTTGGCTTTGGCATAGAAGATTAGGATATGCATCTTTTGACCATCTTGCTAGGATTAATTCTAAGGAATTGGTGAAGGGTATTCCTTACTTGAAGTTTGAGAAAGACCGCATTTGTGGTGCATGCCAACTTAGGAAACAAACCAAGTCTTCCTTCAAACCAATCAAGGATATCACGTCAACTAGGCCATTAGAATTAATTCATATGGATCTTTTTGGACCAACTAAAACTAAAAGCTTAAATGGTAGTAGATATGCATTTATTTTAGTTGATAATTTTTCCCGTTTCACTTGAGTTTTCTTTTTGGAACACAAAGATCAAACTTTTTCTCATTTCAAGATTTTTCGAAAAAGGGTTGAAAAAGAAAAAGGTTTTCGATTTTGAAAATAAGGAGTGATAGAGGTGGTGAGTTTGTTAACCAACTCTTCATGACTTATTGTGATGAAAAGGGAATCAAGCATGAAATGTCATGTCCTAGGACTCCACAACAAAATGGAGTTGTAGAAAGGAAAAATAGAACACTTCAAGAGATGGCTAGGACTATGATAAGTGAATATGACCTCCCTCAATATCTATGGGCCAAGGCCATAAACACCGCATGCTATATATCAAATCGTATTTATTTGTGTAAAAATTCTTCCAAAACATCTTTTGAAATGTATCATTCTAGAAAACCTAATGTTATATATTTCAAAGTTTTTGGATGCAAGTATTTTGTTTTGAATACTAGAGATAACTTGGGTAAATTTGATGCTAAGGCTTATGAAGCTACCTTTGTTGGTTACTCTACTACTAGTAAAGATTATAGAGTATTCAATAGATCTTCCCTTACCATTGAAGAATCCATGCATGTTAAATTTGAAGAATCTAATGTGGTTGTTGAGAATGTTGTAGAGATTGACCCATTAGGTGAAGACATGGAGAGACTATCCTTTAAGGACTCACCCGCTCAAGAAGATAAGCAAGAACCCATTGGTGATGTTCAAGAGGATAAAGAGGAAAGCTTTCAACCGCTTCCTAAAGCTTGGAGATATGCTACAAATCATCCCAAGGATCTCATCTTAGGTGATGCATCTAAAGGGGTAACAACTCGCTCCAAACTCCATGACTTATGTGGTAACTTTACATTCATCACTTTGAACCCAAAAACATCCCCGAAGCCGAGGGGGACTCATATTGGTTGCTAGCTATGCAAGAGGAACTCAATCAATTTGAGCGCAACCAAGTTTGGCACCTTATTCCTAGGCCTCACAATAGACTAATAATTGATACTAAGTGGATCTTTAGGAACAAGATGGATAAGTCCGGAAATGTCATTAGGAATAAAGCTAGGTTAGTGGCCCAAAATTACACTCAAGTTGAGAGAATTGACTTTGAGGAGACCTTTGCACTCGTAGCACGGCTTGAAGCCATACAGATGACACTAGCTTTTGCATCTTTTAAAAATTTTAAACTTTTTCGAATGGATGTGAAAAGTGCATTTTTGAATGGTTTTATTAATGAAGAAGTTTATGTTGAACAACCTTCCGGTTTTGTTGATCATATTCATCCCAATTTTGTTTTTAAACTTGATAAAACTTTGTATGGATTGAAACAAGCACCAAGAGCTTGATATGAAAGGCTTTCTAGTTTTCTCATTTCAAATGATTTTGTTAAAGGCAAAGTAGACACAACATTATTCACTAAGCATGTTAATAATGACATTTAATTGTGCAAATTTATGTGGATGATATAATTTTTGGTTCTACTAATGAGTTTTTATGCAAGGAATTTGAAAAGGTTATGCAATGTGAGTTTGAAATGTCTTCCATGGGTGAATTAAATTTCTTTCTTAGACTCCAAATCAAGTAATTGCAAGATGGTAATTTCATATGTCAAGCCAAGTAAGCAAAGGAACTCGTAAAGAAGTTTGGACTTGAAGGCTCAAAAGTTTGCAACACTCCCATGGCAACTACAACCAAGCTTGATAAGGATGACCAAGGTAAATGTGTTGATATTAAGTTATATATAAGCATGATAGGAAGTTTGTTGTATTTGACGGCTAGTAGGCCGGACATCATGTTTAGTGTGTGTCTTTGTGCTAGATTCCAATCGTGTCCTAAAAAGTCCCATCTTATTGCGGTAAAACGCATTATTCGTTATATTAAGTGGACAATTGGAATAGGTCTTTGGTATCTGAAAACCGAAGATTTCTCAATGACGAGTTATTCGGATGCCGACTATGCGGGTTGTAGAGTAGATAGAAAGAGTACTAGTGGGATATGTCAATTTCTTGGTAATTGTCTTATTTCATGGTCCTCTAGGAAACAAAATTCCGTAGCTCTCTCAACCGCCAAGGCGGAGTATGTTGCCGCGGGGGCTTGTTGTGCACAAGTCTTTTGGATGAAACATACTCTCCTTGATTATGATTTGCATTATAACCGTATAAAAATATTTTGTGATAATACTAGTACTATACATATGACTAAGAATGCAAATCAACATAGTAAGACCAAGCACATTGAGATTAGATATCACTTTCTTAGATATCATTTTGAGAAAGGTGATATAGATATTGATTATGTTTCCACGGATTTGCAACTTGCCGATATTTTCACTAAACCACTTGATTTTGCTAGATTTTCCTTCATTTGTGGTGAACTTAATGTTTGTGTTATTGAATAAAAATGTTTATCTTATCCCTTTTTGATGTATGACAAAAAGGGGGAGAATGAGTTTTTATGTGGAAATATGAGTTCATATGGTTTTGGTTCCATATGAGTTTATATGGTTTTGGTTCCATATGAGTTCATATGGTTTTGGTTTCATATGAGTTTATATGGTTTTGACTTTTTGAACTATTTTATGATTCCTTGTATTTGAGTTTAAGTATTTTGCAAGTGTTTTATATCTCATGGTTTTTGCTTGCAAATTAAACTGTTTTTCCTTGTTTAATATAGCATAATTTGAGGGGGGAGCTTTTCACCTCCCCTATATTTTTATCATAGCCCATTTGTTTTGTCATAATCAAAAAGGGGGAGATTGTTGGCCCAAAATGTTACACTCTCCATTTGTTTAGAGTTTTGATGATAACAAAACAAACAAGAGCTATTTTGGTACTAATAAGTTTGTTCAAGATAAGTTTCAGGTTAGTACCATGTTTGGAGGCCATTGCTTAGCTTTTACAAGAAATTCTAGGTTCATGGAGCAAATAAGGCATATGGCACAACAGGAAGGAACATAGAAAGAAGGCTCTAGCAAGGCATTGCATGGCTCAAGACTTCAAGAGACTTTATTAGATTTGTTTCTAGTTTTATAGTTTTATTAAAGAATAGTGAACAGGTTTGAAGCTCTGTATTCAAACACACACGTTTTTGCGCACATCTCATCTCTAAAAATATTCCCTATAAATATATACAAAATATTTTAATATAAAGCCTTTTGATTATAAACTCAATTTTGTATATTATACTTTGTTCAAATCAAAACTATTTTGTTAGATATCAAAATCTCCTCAAAATTCTGTTTCAATTTTGATTTTTGGCCTGAGCCGGTCGACCGACCGGTGACTGACACTAAGTCAGGTCAGGTCGGTCGACTGACCCAGTCAACCGGACTTCTGACAGTTTTAGTGCGTGCATGTGTGCACGTTTCCTGGTCGACCGGGCGGACGATCGGAGCCCTTGGTCGACTGAGCAGCTGGCCGACTGAAGTGCAGTTGCTCTCTATTTGTGACCGGTCGATCGAGCGGTCGACCGAGAGCCCGCAACGGCTCTTTTATTTGAACCCCGGTCGACCGACCGGTCGACCGAGAGAGTCGTTTCAGCCATAACAACTAGTTCTTAAACATGTTTTATTTTTGTCTTTTTCTTTCTTAAAAGTGTTTAAATGATATTTTCTGAACCTATTACTTCCTAATTAGCATTAAATGGGTTTACTTCTTAATCCCTAGCCCTCTCCTATAAATAGGGGTGATTAGGGAGAGGTTTCCAAAAAAATAACAAAAATTTGCAAAAATTTCAAAAGTTTAAGGCATTCAAAAGAGCTTTGTTTCTTGATTTTTGTGCTGAAATTCTCTCTCATTTTCTGAAGTGTTTTTCAAAACTCTCTGATTTAGTTTTATTTTTCCTCTTTCAAATAAGATCTTCAATCCTACTCATTGTTCTATAAGGATTTTGTAAGGGAAGAGATTTTTCAAGAGAGAGTTTGTAGTCTTTTGATCACCAAGAGATACTTGTACTTGAGATTGTGGAGTTGGGTGCTCCGGTGTATTTGTAACATCTTTATGAAGTTATAGTGGTTAGAAATCCTTCTGGGGAACGCGGGGACGTAGAGCTGGGTGCTCGAACCTCGGAAAAATTCTCGATGTTTGCGTTTGGTTTATTTGCTCTTGATTCTTGCTTTACTTTCATTACTTGCTTTCTATTTTCATTGCAATACTCTCTTGTTTCATATTCATTTTGTCAATCACTAGCTCATACAACAAGATTGCATTGTGCACCTCTAACTCATATCTAGAGGAATCACGAGGAAAGAGTTCAGAGCCCTTTGTGGGAATTCGGCTTCTAGTCTTGTTTTTGGCGATTGTTGCATCATTATTTTTAAATTGTGCATTGATTAGCATTATCACCTATTCACCCCCCCCCTCTAGGTGATTTCAGTCATCATAGCATCACATCTGACTGTTGGGCATTAAGAAAGACTCATGTCAGTTCTTAAGAAATATAATGAAACCATTGGTTGACCACGACCGACAGAAAGGGATTGAATCTAGCTATAGTTCAACATCACATTCATCTAATGAAGAAGCGACACCAAAGAGAAACCCCCAACGAAGGTTAAACCTTATAATACAAGAGGTTGTTCATACTGAAATTTTGAAACTCTTAGATAATGGGTTCATTTATCCTATTTCTGATAGCCAATAGGACAGTCACGTCCACGCTGTTCCGAAGGAATCTGGTTTCACTATAGTAGAAAATAAGAAGAAAGAGTTAGTCCAAACTTGACTCCCCATAAAGATTTGGGTTTGCATTAACTATAAGAAGCTAAATGTTGCAACTCTTAAGGACCACTTTTCACTTCGCTTCATTGATAAAATGCTTAAACGTAGCTGGTCACGAGTATTACTATTTCTTGGACAGTTACTCGGGATACAATCAAATTCCTAAAGTTTCAGAGGACCAAGGGAAGACTACGTTCACATGTCCATTGGAGACTTTGCTTATTGTCGAATGCGTTTCGGTTTGTGTAATGCCCCAACAACGTTTTAACATTGCATGTTGAGTCTGTTTTCCTGACATGGTGGAATGATTCCTAGAAATTTTCATGGATGATTTCTTCATTTATGAAAATTCATTCGATCAATGTCTTCACCATCTAGAACTTGTCTTCCAACGTTGTGCCGAGAAAAAATTGACACTAAATTGGAAGAAATGCCATTTCATGGAACAAATGAAATTGTCTTGGGACATGAAATCTCAAAAAAGAGATTGAAGTGGATAAAGCAAAGATTAATATAATAGCTAAGCTTTTGATACCTAAATACATGAAACATATCCGATCTTTCTTAGGACATGCCGGATTCTATCGTAGGTTCATTAAAGACTTTAGTTAAACTGCTAGATCCTTGACTAACATTTTAGCTAAGAATATGTCTTTCACCTTTGATGAAGGATGTTTTATTTTTTTGGAGAAGCTTAAGAAATAACTTATTTCTGTAATCATTTCTGCCCAGATTGGCCAAAGTCGTTTGAGATCATATGCGATACTTCAGATTTTGCCATAGGTGCTATCTTAAGACAACTCATTGATAACAAGCAATATGTGTGATCTACTACTCAATTAGGACTCTCAACAATGCCCAACTAATGTAATATCCCCTAACTAATAATATTGTATTTATTTTTATTAATTTTATTTAAATTTACATATTATTGTTGATTAATCTATTTTGTGCAAGAGTATAAATACATGTATATATATAATAATATATGTTCATGATTTGTATCTATACAGATATGAGTGTATTTGCAAATATATATTATAAATTATATATAAATTGATTTATAACTCATCTTTTGACTATTTTCTTACAAATATAATTTAAAGTTATTATTGATAATAACTACTACTTTATTAGTTATAGTTTATAATTCTTATTGTTGATACATATTTATGTGTATTAGGATATTTAAATCATTTTTCATGTAGGCTATTACTACAAATTGTTATTAATATCTATTATTATTAATTATTTGTTTGAGACTGTTATTAATGTTTAATTTTTGTTGTTGTTGTTATTATTTCCTTATTATTTCTTGAACCCAAGCCCATAACCTATTACCCATTGAGACCCATTACCCAATCTATAGCCATACCCATTATTGATTCCTACCCAAACCCACATCCTTTAAACCCAATAACCCATTATCTCTCCCTCTATATAATCCTATCATTTACCCTAATCCTAAAACCTAACCCTAATCGCCTCGCCCCTACACAGCCAGCTGCCACCCATGGCTTAGCAACCCCATGCCGAGTCATATAATCTTGCATCTCCGAGCGATCCTCCTTCATCACCATGCCAACCGAGCGCTACCCCCTTGCCCGGCCCTCCGCCGAGGTCCGCGAGCTCCGCTCCACCCACGCACGACCCTTACACCCATGCTTCCACTGGCCAATCATGTCTTACGATAGCAACACACCCACAGAGCTCCTCCCTTTGTCGTCGTGCCTCCTCCCTCTTCCACGAGACCTTGCCGGAGTCTAGAGCACTCGCCTTTTCCCCAACCGGCAGCCCTCACAACCCCCTTTCGCACTCCCATCCACCCCCATGGACCCGAGCATAACTCTCCCTTGCGGATCCCCCTCCGCCATACACTCCAGCACCCCTTGATCCTCCATGCTCCGTTGTTGGACCACCGCGGCAACCCGATCTTCTCCACGGGCACTCCGGCAATCCGTCGTGCCCATCCGCGACCTTTGTCTCTACCGGCGAGCAACCGCATTGCTGTGTCTTCCCCTTTTATGTTAGTTTCCTCCTTCCTTCTTTTCTCTCTCTGTTCTCTCATTTGATGTACAATGTATGTGATGTTAAATGATTATGTGTGTATTAATATTTGTGTGGGTGTATTTATGTGTTTTGTATATGTTTGTGTGTGATTGTGTAAATAAATGTGTGTGTGCGTGACGTGTGTGCGTGTGAGTATGTGCTGTGAAAGAGTGTTATGCAAATAAATGTGTGTGTATAATTAAAGTGTATGTAGGTGTATGTTTGTATGTACGTGCGTGTGAATATGTGTTGGGTGTGTGCGAGTGTACATGCATGTGTATTTGGAGTGTGTGTGTCTATGGTTTCTACATGTGTGGGTGTATGCCCGTATACGTTTGTGTACGTGTGTGTGTACATACATGTGTGTGTGTTAATTTTCCTCTCTCTGTATATGGTTGCATGGTACAGAGATATGGACCCATTTGGTGAGATTTGGACTCATTGCAAAAGATTCAGAATTATGTTCATTGTGGACCCGATACACTAGCGATTCGAAGACCAATGTATGAGATGATCCGAAGATCAGTACTGGTTCGTGCTGTGAAGAAAAGACAATAATTCAGATTGGATTCAAAATCACGGCATCTCATGTGAGTGCTTATTCTTATATCACTTACTTATTTACTATTGCCAGTAGGTGTTCATATATCTATCTGTATCATTTCATGTGACCATCTGATATATTTTATTAGTATGATTACCTATATCACTTCATGAGACATAGCGAGTGTTTACTTTACATTATTGTTAATTATCATTATCTCCTGTTTAATTATTATCAGGTTCCGATATTGTTTATGTTTTTTAATTACTGTTCATGGCCATGTTCACTTCGATGATACCTATATCTGAGTAGTAGTGTTTGCGACTAGATTGTACCCGATAAATTGTCGACTAGATACTGAGTTAACTATTCAGTAGTTGATACTTGAACCTATTAATGGATTTAATTGGAATAAAGTTGACTCGAGATTGGGATAGATCAGACTCGTGGAATAGTAAATCTTAAAGATGTATAGTAGATTACTAGACTTATATTGTTATACAGAGGGAGAGTTTAGATAGACTATAGATGATAGATTAGATGTAGCTTGATATTTATATGTTTATGAATTTTTTTGTCTTATCACTGAGATATTCTTATTCTACCATTTCGTGTATAGATTGTTTACCATTTCAGATTCAAGATTATTTGTGGTATATCTTAGACTGTGACTTGACTGGGTCTAGTAATTAGCCTAGTGCGTGTTTGTAGATGAGTGGTATATTTCATGTGAACTATTTATTAGGAAACTGTCTAGTGATTATTTATATTGGAATCTTTTTGGATATCAACGACGATAGAATAAGATGCTACTTTACTAGAAGACTGATTTTCTTGATGTTTGGATCTATGTATTGACTTAGTTAGAGTTGGAGTTGACCTGAGGTGTTTATTCTTTATGCTAGATCTTGTGATTGATCTTGATAGAAGCGAGAGTGTGTGATGATCTTGATCAATAATCTTACTGCTATTCGATAATGAGAAGATGATTAGATGTAGCTGACTGTTTATGTGAGACCCTGATATCTTGGTAACTAGATAATTGATATACTGATAATATAAGGGACTAGAATAGATCGACAGGAATGAGATAACTGATTATTGATTTATTGAGGTGGTGGTTTATCTTATCAGATACCTTGAATAGATTGATACTTGATGTTCACATGACTATTGAGACTATAAGTCTATGGATCAGTTATTGTTATATACAGTATATGTAAATCAGATTGTACATCAATTAGACAGTATATGACTTGTCATTGTACTACTTCATGTTGCTAAAAATTACTGGAAAAATATTGTCAAACAATAACACATGTATTGTTCTATTATTTTACTGTTTACACAGTGATATTGTCTTCATTATTATTGTTAACATCATTGACATTGTAATTGTAACTGTATCATTCCTGTAATTGAAATAATATGAATATTGATTGATTTAAATAATAATATAATAGACAACTTATACCGAGATTGGGAAAATTGATGGAGGAGACTGTCTGTATTTTGGGTGGACCTAGGATACATATTGTGCAACCAAGATACGGTTCCACTGTAAGATTTCAGAGGATGACTGACATCCCGTATTGTTCATATTATTATTGTTATTGACTACCTAGCGGTAGGACCTGCTTCAGCGCCAGGTAATTGGGTCATAGTTCCGGGTATGTACGGAACCTACCTAAAGCATAGATAATGTCTCCATCTATTAATTTCAATAATTAGAATCCCAATTGACACGTGTGGTAGACGTAATATGGGATGCATCTATTGCATGTAGCAATTGGTGTTCCCTGACATAATTAATAATCACAAGCTATGTATACTGTACTGTTATTAACTTATCGTACTGTGACGGACTCCTGATGATACATATGACCAGACCGTATACTTGATTATAGCATTGATAGACTTTATTATTGTTCTTTTATGTTTAGCATGTTATTTCAGTCTTATTTCTATATCTATTTTCATAGTCTGCTCAAACGTTATGTGCATGTGCACCTTCCTTTTTTATTTTACACACTCATTGGGTCGCTTTCTGATGACCTTAGATTTGCATGTCTAGATATTGGATGTTTTATTTTATTAATCAGGTGTTCGATGATACTGGACATATTGTGAGGAGCTGGAGTTTCTCTGTACCTATTTTGGTATTCTTGTCTTCCTTTTTATTAATGTTTCTGTAGTCTCTTGATTCCATACATATATATATATATATACATATACATATGTATATACATATGTGTGTGCACACACACACAGATGTATATATATGTATATATATATATATACATATATATATAGAGAGAGAGAAAAATATATATCAGCCAACGGCTGAGAGACCCTCTCAGCTTGCGGTGACATGGCACATTATTAGCCACAATAGAAAGGACGCCCCGCCTATTGAAACAGTTGAAATTACTAAATGCCCCTGCGATAAAAGACAGTGGATCTGTATAGTTTATTATTTTTTTATATTTCTGACGTTAGTCAATATTGTCACAATTATCTTTTATAATTGCGGCCAAACTGTGACCAATTTCATCAAATCACGAAACTAATTTGAATGCTTCTTTATTAATTTTTTTGTTTACTAATTTGAAATTTACTGATTTTGAATATAGTCACAGTTTACTTTTTTTCACATGTAATGTATAAATTATTATTTTTTTTACATATTGAATGCGGACAAGGACTGCGACTATGATCGCAGTGCTTAACGACAGCAAGTCGTGGACGTATTTTTTTGCTAGGTTAAATGTAATAATGGTGACTAAGAACTGATACTATAATCGCAGTTTACATATTATTTTATATATTTGTTCTTCACTGTGACTGTTGTCTTAGCCGCCTACAAACTATTAAATTTTTTTTACATATAGCATGTGATCAAGGACTGCGACTATGGTCACAGTACTCACGACAGCATTTTTTGTGGATGAATTTTTTGCTAAGTTAAATGTAATAACGGTGACTAAGGACTGATACTATAGTCGCAGTTTACGTATGATTTTATATATTTTCTCTTCACTGTAACTATTGTCTCAGCCGCCTATAAACTACAAATTTTTTTTCTTATTGCATGCGAAGTAGGACTGCGATTATGGTCGCAGTGTTTAAAGACAGCAGTCGCAGTTTTCTAATTTGTGATATACAGTGAAATATACTGATTTGAGAGGATTGTGATCATGTTCGCAGTATTATCTGTTTATATAGTTTAATTTTGGACTGCGACCATGGTAGTTATTTTTAACTTTATTGAATGCAAAACGATCAAACTGTTTATGACTGGACAGTGACCGTGGTCGCAGTTTCATATGTAATTATTATATAAGTACTGCGACCATTATCACAGATAAGATGCAGAAATAATAACTATACGGTATACTTTTTATGTATTTTAAAAATATGAAAGATTATTTTACAGATAGAAGTAAATTTTATTTATAACATAATATGGTCAGAAAGAGACCTTACAAAAAAGAGCATTAAAAGCTCTTAAAAGAAGACAAAATAACGTTGAATATCAGAAGATCAGAAAATCTTAATCCTCGTCGTCATCACCACCATAAGCAGATTCGTCGTCTTCATTCTCCTCGTTTTCCTGTTCATCACTTATTTCCTCATCATCTTCCTCTTTTTGAGGGTTTTTTGGTTCATCGATAAATTCCCAGAATGGATCGTCTCTATCAAGCTCTTCGTCCAATCCGTGTCGAGAAAGCGAGCCTCCAGCATCAGAGGACATGCTTTCATCAAGCATGTCTCTATCAAGTGGTAGAGGAATAATTTCCTCCTCACTAAGCCCCATGAAAACTTCATCATCCTCATGAAGAGGAGGATCAGTTAAAATATTATTTGATGTAGTGAGATAGTCTAAAGGAGTAAAGTCTAGACTGGTATCAGATTCACTAGAATACCCTGAAGAAAGAGGACCAGCGGGGAATGATTGAAGTTGAAATCTGAGTGTTCAGAGGAAGAAGATGGGGAAGACATGATTCAAGAATGAATTATTTTCTGAAAGTTTTTGAAATCAAATTGAAAAGGAAGAGCAAAAATATAGTTTTTAGATATGAGATAATATAATTACAAGCACTATATAAAGGTCAATAATGTGAAAGAATATGAATAGAAATAATAATTGTTATAGGTGACGGTTGAGTATTAGAAGAAGTGGTAAAAAAATTAAATATTTAATTGAAGAGTTATAGCGGGAGAATCTGAAGAGTTCCTTTTTTCCAGAGGTTTACTACGTGAAGTACAAATTAACTTTTTATAGAATGTTTTTCCTATATCTTTAGATTACGAATGGTGCACATCTTTCCTTTATCGAAATTAATATTAGTGCATCTCTTTTTTCGAGACTGTTGTTGTATCACGGTAGATAGAATATCAATTACTTCATTTAATTCAGTGATATTAATATAGTATTTTATAAGATGTGATATACGCGAACTGATCTCAAGGTCGCTAGCTAATCTACTTTGTAAACTTATCAAAAATCTGTTACATAAGGCATGCGAAAAAAGATTGCGACTTTGGTCGCAGTGCTGAAAAAAGATTGCGACTTTGGTCACAGTGCTGAACGAGGTCGCAGTACTGAACGATAGCATGTTTCGTCTATTATTTTTATGCAAATAAGGAATGCGACTAGGGTCGCAAACGTGATATAAACTTGAAAGTTATATTATATTAAGTCTGCGACCATGGACGCAGTGATAGAAAGTTTTGTTATACTATAACTGTGACTAGTGTCACAGTCGTCATATAAAATTGAAAGTTATATTATATTATGTCTGCGACCATGGTCGCAATGTTCGAAAGTTTTATTATACTATGATTGCGACTATGATCGCAGACTTTGTAAAACGGTCAGAATTTTGTTACATAAGGCATGTGAAAAAGACAACGTCTGTCGTCGGAGTACTGAACGATATCATGTTTCGTCTGTTATGAATTTTTTTGTGTTTAAGGAATGCGAAATAATTAACCATTGTATTTCATTATTTTTTTACACTGTGCTTTTGTAATAGAAAAATCAATATACGGTTGCCCCACATTAAATTTCATTTTTCTATTCATTTCTGTTTCTTTTATTAAACCTATATGAGTTGAAAATAACACGAATAAAATAAGATAAAAAATTAAATAAAAAACAATAGTTTTTTTATGTTTCGAACATGTTTTTTACTTTTCAATGATGCTGTTTATTTCACATTATCTTGATCCAAATTTTTTGTATTATATTTTCGATGTAGTAGAATTAGAAATTTTATAACTGTAGATATATTCAACTGAAAATTCTTTAGGTAAATTTTGTTTGTGGATGAATTTATGCTAGTTTAGAAGTAAAAAAGGGGTATTTTTGTCAATTTGATTCACGATTCTTTAGGCGGGATTTTTTTGATTTTTTTGGCGCCTACACTTTGCGACCGATATGTGGCATATATTCAGCCACGTCACCGCCGGCTGAGAAACTTTCTCAGCCGTCGGCTGAGGTACAGTAACCCCATATATACACACACACACACACATATACACACACACACACACATATGTACATATATACATATACATACATACATACATATATATATATATATATATATATATATATATATATATATATATATATATATATATGACTCATCATTATACCATTTTCTTATACATTGTTATCTTGTGTGGACATTTATATGTGTATTACAGTGATGTTGATTCATCATAGATTTCTATATAGCTTGTTCAAGTTACTTTAGGCTTAGCATGTATACGTGGGGTATTCTCCTCACGTATATACGTAGCTAACTCTCGTCGCGACTACATTTGCACGTATTTTAGGAAGCGGTGCGTGACAACTAAACTACACTCCAATCAAGAAGAAATTCTTGACGTAGTGTTTGCTTCAGAGAAATTCCGACCAGAGCTACTTGGGAAAAAACCACCATCTTCATCAATCATTCTGCACTTAGGTACCTAATGCTTAAGAAGGATGCCTAAGTCCGACTTATTCGTTGGATCCTCCTTCTTCAAGAATTTAATCTCAAAATTTGAGACAAAAAGGGCATAGAAAATGTTGTCACCGACCATCTCTCTCGTATCCCCAATACTCCTCACAATGAATTGCATATTAATGATGACTTTTCTGATGAACAACTCTTAGTTGTCTTTAGGGAACCTTGTTTTGCCGATATAATGAACTACTTAGTCACAAACCAAACTCCATCTTATTTGTCTAAATAAGATGTCTACCGGTTCTTATCTCAAGTCCGATATTTGTTTTGGTAACCATATCTTTTCAAGTACTGTTATGACCAAACTATTAGGAGTATATTCCCGATGAGAAAATCAAGAGTGTTATGTCCTTCTATCACGAGCTTGCATGCGGTGGATATTCTGGTCCTCGTAAAATTGCCGAAAAAGCGCAAAGTGGGTTCTATTGGCCCACTTTATTTAAAGATGCCTTTGAATTTTGCAAGACGTGCCCTATATGTCAAATGGTAGGAAGGGTCTCGAAACAAAATATGATGCCTCTCAATCTAATTCTAGAAATAGAACTTTTTGATGTTTGGGGTATTGACTTTATGGGTCCTTTTGTAATTCATTTGGAAACAAGACATATTGGTTGTTATGGACTATGTGTCCAAATGGGTAGAAACTATTCCTAGAAAGACGAATGGCAACAAGGTTCTTGTCAAGTTCTTGAAAGAGAACATATTCTTGCGCTTTGGAGCCCCTCGAGCCATAATTAGCGACAGTGGCACTCATTTCTGCAATAGAACTTTTAAAGCTCTTATGTGAAAATATACCATAACACACAAATTGTCTACACTTTATCATCCTCAAACTAGTGAGCAGGTAGAAGTCTCCTTTAGATAAATTAAATTTATTCTGAAGAAGACTGTGAGAAAAATCAGAAAGATTGGTCTACCAAACTGGTAGATGTCTTATGGGCCTACAGGACCGCTTTCAAAATGATTCTAGGGATGTCTCCTTATAGGTTAGTCTTTGAAAAGGCTTACCACCTACCTATTGAGTTAGAGCACAGCGCCTATAAGCAATAAAGCAACTAAAGTTTGATTTAGACAAGGCCGATGCCTTCAAAAATTGCAAATTTTCGAATTTGAGGAATGAGGCCTATGAAAATGCAAAAATCACTAAAAATAGAGTTAAGATCTTTCATGATAAGTTTATCATAAGGAAAACTTTTGTCCCCAAACAAAAGTCTTACTCTATAATTCTAAACTTCTTCTCTTTCTAGGGAAGTTAAAGTCAAGATGGACTGGGTCATTCATTGTGAAAACTGTGTTTCCACACGGTGTTGTAGAGATCAGCGACCCCAAGAACAGGAATGACTTAAAGGTAAATGGTCAACGCCTAAAACCTTTCTTAGAATCGGTGCCTATAAATGAGACGGCACGGTGTACCAGTAATATCACCTCTTTTACATTTTATTTCATGCGTATATACATTTCTTTCATACATTAGGGATAATGCATGAGATAGGTAGGGGCATTAACATTTAACATAAAAAACATAAAAAATTAAAATATAGAAAAAAATAAAAAATCCTTTTTAAAGCGAGAAACAATATTTTGATCTATTTTTGCACAAAACATTAAGTTAATTTTAAGGAATAAGAGAATAAAAATTAGGATTTCTTATACTTGGTCAAAATAAAATTATTTGTTTGATTTTTAGGTTTAGGAAGAAAAATTGGAAAAGTAATTTAGTCTTGATTTTTACCTTGATAAATATAGATACTTTATACACACACACACACACACTTAGAGTTCAGCAAGATTCTCATTCCTTATAAAATAAATAAATAAATAATTTTTTTGTTTTTATAAAAATCCTCTAATTAAGCTGAGTATTTGTGCCTTATAAAGCATAAGTATCCGCGCCTAAAAGTGGTCCACCTTACAAGTATAATCATTAGTTTTGTGGCCTTATTTGCTGGAATCCTTAAGTCTGAGGGGTATTTTCTCACCCGTGCTCTAAGACCGTCCGGTTTAGGAGTCACCGATCTTAGGCTCGTTACATGGGCAAATTAGAAAGCCTAACAAAAGTAAGAAATATCACTAGAAAAATATATATAATAAGGCATAGGAATTGGAGTTGAAGAATGCTGAGCAAAATTTCACGGTTACAAGGTGCATATGACTTAGGGTAAAATAATAGACTAGATGAGAAACACAATTTTAATCCTTACCTTTAATGATTATAAGTTTTCGAATAGAGACTAAATTTAGGAATGAACAATTTGATGAACGTATGTCTTAAAAATTACTTAAGTTTTTCAAAAGTTTGTCAAATTTCTTCTCTATCTTAAAAAAGAATTTTCAAAAGTATTAACATTTTGTTTTATGGATTTTGTGGGAGTAAAAACCTCACGAGATAAAACTCATCCTTTAAAGATAACCTAGAGGTTTAACGGCTTGTTGCGTGTACTAAGTGTGACCGTGATTCTTACGAAAGTAAGTTAGATTAGAATTAGTTTAGTTTTTTTCATTTGTTTTACTCCAAGGCGAGTAAAAGATAAGTATGAGGGTGTGATTCATTCTCACATTTATTGTTTATGAAATATTTGCTACTTAATTTTATTTTGCTTAGTGATGTGTAGGCCTCCATAAATAAAAGAATAGAAGAAAGAAGCCCAAAACCCAAAAAAACCAATAAAACTTCTGGGATAAATCAAATCAAGTTTGGAGATAAGGGGAGAATTCAAATAAAATTGATTATAGATTGCTCTCCAAGTCAAGAGAAGAAAGGATATTATCTTAATATTCAAAGTTTAAATTCAAATTCTGAAGATATAACTCTTGATAGATGGATGAGATAAAGTCAAAACTCAAAACGCAGCCCCCGTCTCCACAGGATTGTCGCGTCTCCCCCTTTCTAGCTGCAGAAACGCGTCTATCTTATGGATGTTTGTTTAGCGGTTGGGTGTACACCTCAACTAGGAGTCTATCCAAGATTTCTACTATAAATATAGAGCCAGAGTAGAGGAAAAAAGAGTATTCTAGAGATCAAAAAAATTACGATTTTCTATATTTTTTTCCTCTGAAATTTAGTTTTTGCTTTCTAGGTTTTAGAAAAAGAGAGATTTTGTGAAAAAGAGGAGGCTATTATACTTAAAGTGATAGATCAATACAAAGGTTTCTCAGTTCTTCTCCTTAATCTTGTTCTTTATTTAATTGCTCTCTTTACGTATGCAATCTTTTATTCCATATAACATGCTTAATTTAAATTCAATTATGAGTAGCTAAACTATCTTCATAGCTTGCTAAGCTATAACCGCTAATAGCATCGAATGTTTAAATAGATAATCCGATTGAATCATTGGTATGCCTAATCCAAACCTGGCGAATAGCGAGTGTTCTTGAAGGCACAGGACGATGGATAATTAGATCAATTATTTGGTAATACGAGTTAAGGGTTTTTCTTACTCTATGCTTGATTAAAAAATCTTGATAGTTTAATGTTAGATTTTGACATAGTGTTATTTCAAGTAGGATTTAATCTTTCATCTTATTTGCCTTACTTGATCTTTATGCAAATTCCTTGATAGAATTGCTTATGTCAAAAGTGAAGCAATTATTGTTTAAACATTAGCATGTTAGTGGTGGTAGATTAGTAAGTTGTGATCTTTTCTCATAACCAAAAACATATCTTTTAAAGTTATCTTACTTAGTTTAAAGACCAAAAATCAAAACAAACACTCTTCTTTTTCTATTTTCTTTCTTAAAAGAAGATTGCTTTTAGAACTTAACCGAAATGCTTGTATCGCATCCTTCCCTGTGGATTCAGCCGCTTAGCTACTAGTTATTGCGGTTAAATTGTTGTGAAAGCCAGAGATACACTTCCGAACATCAGATAACATCTTTTTAAACTCTGGTTTTTCAATAATCAGGTTGCCACTATCTACTATAGGAGGTAAAACTCCCATGGAGGTTTGGTCAGGGGAAGCTGCTCAAGACTACGATTTACTTAGGATATTTGGATGTCCTGCCTATTACCCAATCAAGGAAGATAAGTTGAATTCAAAAGCAAAGAAAGGTATGTTTTTGTGGTTCAAAAGAGGTGTTAAAGGCTACAAAATATGAGACTTGGAAGATAAGAAGACTATTTTGAGCAAGAATGTCACATTCGATGAGGTTTCAATGATGAATCCTACCGACTCTCAGCATGTGGAGAGTAAGAAGATCACAAAGGTATCGCATCAGGTGGCGAGTGATGCCACTCCATGCACTCCAAGTAGTTCGGTATCGTTCGAGATTCCACTGACAATGGCACGGGATGAGAATCATGTAGCCAATGAGGATACTAAAGACATTAAGAATCAAGGTCAGGTTATGAGTCAGGTCTAAGATTCTGTTGCAACTGGATGAGGTAGAAGAAACCTGATCGAGCCAAACCTTGCACAGAAAAATACAGAATTTTAGAATAGTGCTTGGTCCTCAATGCTACCGTGTAGCCTAGGGCTAATAGGTTGTGATCCACAGAGTGGAACTGCGATGGAAGCAATTAAGTAAGTTTCTTCTTTTAATTTACAAAAATAAGTTTAAAAAGTTCTTTTCTCAGTTTTAAAAGAAAGTAAAAATAGTTAAAGCTAATCTAAATTAAAGGAAATCCAATGAATTGAAGAAGATGATGTAAATCACCTAGAGGGGGGGTGAATAGGTGATGGCTAATCTAATGGTCACTTAGTGCCAAATAATGCGGAAGTAAAAACTATTATGATCTAAACTAAACTCTTACACTAAACACCACGTATAACACAAGAGTGTTGCCGAATTCCCCGTGAAGGGCTCTGGACAAACTCCTCTAGATTCCCTTGAATGGGTTGAGGTGCCGCGTTGGCTCTCTTGGTTGAATACAAGTGTTAGCAAATAATCCCACGCAAGTATATAACAATATGAGCATAAATGAATATATCAAGCATATAAAGATAGACAATGAGAGTATGCAAGATATAAAGGAGATAGAGAGAGAGAGTGAGCAATCGCAAACACAAGGGATTTGTTTCGAGGTTCGAGCACACTTGCTCTACATCCCCGCCTTCGACACACGAAGGATTTCCACTATAATCGATCCCAATGGATCACTCCTCGGTGTCGCAACACCTACAAGCTCTCGGACTCTCTAGCCCGTATACACCGCAAGCCCACCGGCTCGCCGAGGCCGCACCTCAAACAAAGAGTTCGCACCCGAACCCGAAACACCGAGTCCTCACTAGGACCCGAAACAATGCGAACACAACCGTCCGCCTTCTCAAAGAACAAAGAACAAGTCTTTGGTGATCACAACACTTTGATCACCTAAAAACTATCTCACTACAACACTCCTATAAGATGAATAGCAATGGATAGCTCAAGTGTATGTGTGAGAAGACAAGGAAAGAGATGGTAGAGGAAAACTCAAGAAATCTCTTTTTAACACTCTTGATAAAAACTCCCCTTTTGATTGAAAGTATTAGCTCTCAATTTAGTGGAGAAAACTCTTTTAAACAAGTGGAAAAAACTGGCTCAAAGTCCACTAAAAATCTTGTTCAAAAACAATGCCCAAACCCCCAAATTTATAGGCTAAGAAAAACTAGCCGTTGGGGTTCTGTCAGGCCTAACGGTCGACCGTCCGGTCGGCCGGCCAACGGTCATATTTCAGACCGTTTGAGCCATCGGTCGACCGGGCGGTCGACCGAGCCAGGATACAGAGAGCAATCTCTCTGTCCGGTCGACCGCACGGTCGGCCGGGGCCTTTCCAGAGAGCTCTGCTCTCTGGACGGTCGACCGGGTCGGTCGGCCGGCCATCCTGCAAAGCTGGCGTGCACGTCTGTGCACGTCGTTCGACCGAGTCGGTCGACCGAATTCAGCCCTAGTCGACTTTGGTCGGTCGACTAGTCGACTGGCTGAAGCCTGGAACAGAAAAACTAGGGATTAAAACATGGTCTTTTTGATTGAAATAAAATCCCATAAAATACTAAAAAAATCTACAAAAATAGTTTTATCAATATACTTTGATAAACAAACATGCTTGCACAAAATTAAGGCATGTTATAAATGATTTGGACTATTTTTGTAATATGAAAATATTGGCTCAATTGATAACTTGTATTTTTCTAAAACTTGTTTTCCAAACTTCTTCATGATACAAAAACAAGATATTTTGATTTCATTAAAGCATAGTGTGTATGGATATGATCCACTACACAAATAAGATATCTATGTTTTTGACATTAAGCATTTAAACATGGTTTTGGTTTCAAAAGACATGTACATGAGAAACATCAAAAACCAAAATAGTATTTTTCAAAATGAAAGTCTTTTCTAATCTGAAAATTCTTTTATGAAAAGATAACTAATTCAAGAGTGTGTGTGATATATACTTGAGCAATCCACCAACTATTCTATCCTTTACATTTTATCTAAAAACAAAAATCTTATACCTAGACACAAGTCTTCATCTTCTTAAAGTCTTCACTTGAAGCCTTCTCATCTTCTTGACTTGGTCCAAACACGATCCATAGAGCTAGACTCCTCTTGAGTACTTGATGTGGTCTTTATGCACAAGCTCTTGAATCAAACGGTGTAAGCTCCAAAACTTGACTTTAAATCCTTTGTTGAAGCTCCACACCTACTAAGATCTTGATAACAAATCTGTCACTAATTAAACACAAGATCATTAGTACACATAACTACATGAGTTGATCATCATCAAAACTAGAGTGATGGGCCTTTGGGCCAACAATCTCCCCCTTTTTGATGATGACAAAACTCATGAAGTTATATATGCATGGATTAAAGTAAAGCTCCAAAGAAGCTCCCCTTTAACTCATGCATACCAAATAAACAAAATAAATATGCAATGAGGCACATAAACATGTATGCAAATGTAGGAGTAAACATGCTAATCAATCACAAAATCTTTTTCTCCTATTTGCAAAACAAAACATATATGTATAAACATAAATTCTTTTATAAAAACATGCATATATACCAAATACCTCTCCCCCTTTTTGTCAATCATCAACAAAGGGGTTAAGGTAAAAACAAAATCATCAAATCTTTCTCCCCTTTTTTGTCATAAACAAGGAAACCAATAAGGGGTGCAAACAAATAAGTCAATAAAAAAAGGTTATATACGATATACACTCATGAAGAGGAAGACGGTAAAGTAACTTCCCTACACATATACATTACATGAAAGAGGGATGACAAGCCCTAATTCACATAACGTATAATATGTAATGCATAAGAGGAGATGTGAAGCTCCCCCTACACACGTGTACTGCATAAAGAAGAGTTGTCAAGCTCCTCAATATACAATACACTCATCATGAATCTATATGTAGAGAGATGTTAAGCTCTCCTTGCATATAGGCAATACAAATCAAAAATTTTGAATTTTTCTTATGAAACAAAATTTTGAATTTTCTCAATAAAACAAATCTTGAGAATTTTTCTTAAAAATTTTTATTTTCTTAACATAAACAACTTTATGCTTTAAACATGTAAAAAATTTTAACTCAAGCACAAATAACTCATATATATGTATGAAAAATGAGTATACCAAATGAAATTGATACATACATATATGGGAAAACAAAATATGAATATATACATAAGAATTTCACATTGATACCAATTGATAATATCCAATAATACCAATAGAAAAATAAGCTTAAGTGTATACATCATATACTATACCACATGAAGAACTCGAACTAGTTAAATGAAAATGTTTGAAGACTAGCACGGAATTCTTCAATCAAGGAATAAAATAAAAATATTTTTCATGAAATATGTGTAAATCTCATGAAAATGGCAATGAAGCTCAATATTTCTTTAAATAAGACAATGTGAAAATTATCAAAAATTTTGAAAACAAAAAAAAAATTTTATTAAAAAAATTATATTTCAAGGTATATGTATGTTTTGACAACAAAAGAAGTATACATACATATCCCTAAACACAATTGAGTCCATAAATATATAGATTTGCATGAAAGGCAAATGACTCAAGAGGTATACATGTATATCTTAAAGTTTGGCAAAATAAACATTTACATGAAATGAAAGCACATGATCATAACACAAATCCAAAATGGGAATACAAGTTTAAAAATGTAAGGATCATCAAAACTAGGCTATACTAGCACACCTAATGGGCACAAATAAGCAATCAAACCCAACCATATATAGATTTATTTGTGACCCACAATATGTACAAGTATAAATCCTAGTGTTGACAAAAACTAACATTTAAACTAATATTCAATACAGGAAGCATCAAATCTTGAGAACACAAAAGAATTTATCCATATGATTGAAGTAAAGTAGGATCATGTGGATATCTCATAAACTACTAATTTGAAGAATAAATAACTAGTATAAATTGATTTTTAAAAAACTAGTTAAAGATCCTTCAAAATACAATAAATCATATGTTTTTCATGAAACAAAACTAAATACACAAAATTTACACTCATAGTCTATAAAGCTCAAAAATATGTCCATGAAACAAGTCATGACAAAATAAATAAAGTGAGAGTGTTCAAAAGTCATGTAAATAGTATTTTCATGAAAATAGACATTGAAGCTCAAAAAGATCATAAGTCACATTTTTAGCAAAACAAAAAAACATGAAAAATTATTTTTCATTAAAACACTAATCTTTATGGTATATGTATGATTTATCCATAACTAACAATACACATACATATCCTAAACATAAAAGAGTCTATCAAATGTATTTGCATGAAGGCAAGAGACTCACGGGTATACATGTATATTTATTAGATTTGAATTAAAAATACATATACATGAAGTAAAATCATAAAATTTGGTAAAGCATGTATAAATGAGAGAATCATCAAAACTAGGTTATACATGTGCATATAGTGGGTACAAATGAGCATGAAGTGCAAATATATATAAATCAAATGTAACTCACTATTTGTACATGAATAATACAAGTTTTAATGAAAACTACATCTAAGCATGTTTTTACCACATGAAGCACATAAAACAAATAAAATATGAACATGCTATGAATATGATATATGTAAAAAGCATGTACATAAAGAATAGAAGTTTAGAGATTGTTACCAACTCCAAAACTCCAAGCATGGTGGTTTTTCCCACCAACACCTCCTTGATAGCGGTGCTCCAAATATGTGACCTTTTAGTTCAAGTGCACCCACTATCATGGCACCAAATCTCTCACGTTTTGTGAGAGCCCTCATCTATATCAAATACATAAGGTGGGGATTTTGGTACCCAAATTTTCTTGGGTCCTTTGGGGTTAGGCTTGTAAGGAACCCAAAAATTTTTATTATTAGCAAAATTAAAATGATGCAACTTGTCATAACAAAATTTTGCTAAATGGCCTTTGCGGCCACAATGTGTACATGTGTACACCTTAGGATGCTTATGTGTAGGAGTGTGATCATGACGTGCAACATAAGCATATGCATGATGATGTTGTGCATGAATGTGTGGAGTTTGTTTCTTTGAAAACATTGACTCCAACCTAGTATGGTTAAATGCACAAGAGTTCAAAGTTGAACTCAAACAATCCATTTTATTTTTCAAATCTTTAATCTCATTAGTAGTGGCATGATGAGATAAAGAATCATTTTTCTTTTTCTTTTGTAAAACATTTTCTTTATCTTTTTCAACAAATTTTCTTTTTAAAGACTTATTTTCTTGAAAAATAACTTCCTTTTTGTTTTTTCACCAAATCAATTTTATTTTTCAAAGTAGTGTTTCCTTCACATAAATCATTCAATTTGAAAGCAAGGAAACATTCTCATTTTTCAAATCTTTTTTTTCTTTTTCTAAGCATGCAATGTTACTTTAAAAGAATCATTTTCTATATGCATGCAAGCAAGTTTCTTTTTCAAACTTTTATTATCTTTCTTAATCATGTCATATTTCTCAAGAAGTAATTGACAAAATGAAGTGAGCTCATCATATGACATGTTATTATCTTCATCTACCTCGGATTCGGTAGTTACCTCAAGGGGGTCATCCCCTTGGACCATATAGCACTTGTTGGAGGTGTCGCTTCCAACATCCGAATCGCTCCCGGCATAATATAGATCCTTTTCGCCAAGGGAGGTGATGATGTTCCAAGCTACAAAAGCCGAATCAACATTAGAAACCCTAGATAAATATTCATCATTTAGGGTTGAGTTTAAAGCATGAAGGGCTTTTGCATTAGCCTCAAAATTCTTACCATCTAAACAATATGCATTATTAGTAGTGGCAAGATAAACATGAATGCCTAGGGCCTTGAGGTACAAAGACATCTTAACCTTCCAAATTTGGATGTTAAGAATGTCAAAGGTGGGTGGTGACATGAAGTCCATGGTGTGTGTAAAAAATATTGTGATTAGCCTAAAATGAGGATCTTTAACTCTAGGTTGTAAGACCGAAAATCAGAGTACCAAGCTCTGATACCAATTGTAAATCACCTAGAGGGCGGGAGAATAGGTGATGGCTAATCTAATGGTCACTTAGTGCCAAATAATGCGGAAGTAAAAACTATTATGACCTAAACTAAACTCTTACACTAAACACCACGTATAACACAAGAGTGTTGCCGAATTCCCCGTGAAGGGCTCTAGACAAACTCCTCTAGATTCCCCTTGAATGGGTTGAGGTGCCGCGTTGGCTCTCTTGGTTGAATACAAGTGTTAGCAAACAATCCCACGCAAATATATAACAATATGAGCACAAATGAATATATCAAGCATATAAAGATAGACAATGAGAGAATGCAAGATATAAAGGAGATAGAGAGAGAGAGAGAGTGAGTAATCGCAAACACAAGGGATTTGTTTTGAGGTTCGAGCACACTTGCTCTACATCCCCGCCTTCGACACACGAAGGATTTTCACTATAATCGATCCCAATGGATCACTCCTCGGTGCCGCAACACCTACAAGTTCTCGGACTCTCAAGCCCGTACACACCGCAAGCCCACCGGCTCGCCGAGGCCGCACCCCAAACAAAGAGTTCGCACCCGAACCCGAAACACCGAGTCCTCACTAGGACCCGAAACAATGCGAACACAACCGTCCGCCTTCTCAAAGAATAAAGAACAAGTCTTTGGTGATCACAACACTTTGATCACCTAAAAACTATCTCACTACAACACTCCTATAAGATGAATAGTAATGGATAGCTCAAGTGTATGTGTGAGAAGACAAGGAAAGAGATGGTGGAGGAAAACTCAAGAAATCTCTTTTTAACACTCTTGATAAAAATTTCCCTTTTGATTGGAAGTATTAGCTCTCAATTTAGTGAAGAAAACTCTTTAAACAAGTGGGAAAAACTGGCTTAAAGTTCACTTAAAATCTTGTTCAAAAACAATGACCAAACCCCCAAATTTATAGGCTAAGAAAAACTAGCCGTTGGGGTTCTGTCAGGCCTAACGGTCGACCGTCCGGTCGGCCGGCCAACGGTCATATTTCAGACCGTTTGAGCCATCGGTCGACCGGGCGGTCGACCGAGCCAGGATACAGAGAGCAATCTCTCTGTCCGATCGACCGCACGGTCGTCCGGGGCCTTTCCAGAGAGCTCTGCTCTCTGGACGGTCGGCCGGCCATCCTGCAAAGCTGGCGTGCACGTCTGTGCACGTCGGTCGACCGAGTCGGTCGACCGACTTCAGCCTTAGTCGACTTGGTCGGTCGACTAGTCGACTGGCTGAAGCCTGGAACAGAAAAACTAGGGATTAAAACATGGTCTTTTTGATTGAAATAAAATCCCATAAAATACTGAAAAAATCTATAAAAATAGTTTTACCAATATACTTTGATAAACAAACATGCTTGCACAAAATCAAGGCATGTTATAAAAGATTTGGACTATTTTTGTAAGATGGAAATATTGGCTCAATTGAAAACTTGTATTTTTCTAAAACTTGTTTTCCAAACTTCTTCATGATACAAAAACAAGATATTTTGAATTCATTAAAGCATAGTGTGTATGGATATGATCCACTACACAAATAAGATATCTATTTTTTGACATTAAGCATTTAAACATGGTTTTAGTTTCAAAAGACTTGTACATGAGAAACATAAAAAACCAAAATAGTATTTTTCAAAATGAAAGTCTTTTCTAAATCTGAAAATTCTTTTATGAAAAGACAACTAAATCAAGAGTGTGTGTGTGATATATACTTGAGCAATCCACTAACTATTCTATCCTTTACATTTTATCTAAAAACAAAAATCTTATACTTAAACACAAGTCTTCATCTTCTTGAAGTCTTCACTTGAAGCCTTCTCATCTTCTTAACTTGGTCCAAACACGATACATAAAGCTAGACTCCTCTTGAGTACTTGATGTGGTCTTTATGCACAAGCTCTTGAATCAAACCGTGTAAGCTCCAAAACTTGACTTTAAATTCTTTGTTGAAGCTCCACACCTACTAAGATCTTGATAACAAATCTGTCACTAATTAAATACAAGATCATTAGTACACATAACTACATGGGTTGATCATCATCAAAACTAGAGTGATGGGCCTTTGGGCTAACAGATGGTTTTGTTATTAATTAAAAAGAAAAAATGAGTTCAAAGAAAAAGAAATAAAAAGAGAAAGTATTGATTTTGAAATAGTTATATTACACTAAGAAAGAAAAAGAGATAGTGAAGGAGTAATTACCCTTACCGTTGAATCATAATGAATACTTTCCTTTGTGTGAGTAGAAAGAAATACATTGAACGCGATGCTTGGCAAGATTGAGTATGATGAAGAAAAGTAGAAAACTCAATGGATATCACTTCAATACAATTCTCTCTTGAAAAAATATTAGACTAGTGTCAATCTAATTACAATTCTTTTTCTTCTTCTCTTATGTAACTCTCTAACCTAAAATAAAAATAAAAATTACATTGAAAAAGAAATAAAAACTTAAACTAAATCTCTCTGCTAGAATTTCCCCCTCTGCCTCTGAATATACAGGTATTTATAGGAGAAATAGGATAGGGGTAAGAGTACGAAGATAGGGTAGCAAACACTCTCCTAGATTTATATGGATAGCCGCAGAAACGTGTCAAACCGCATTTTTGTGGTAAGATCCCGGCCGTAGGGTCAGGGTCTGGGTGCGTATGTCCATTGATTCTTCCTCTATCTTTCTATCTTCTTGAATTTTAATTTTTGCTCCATATTTGATGATTTATCTCTTTATCCTCAGTGAAACTGATATGGTCTTCTTCTAATCTGTTTTTCTTTGAATTTTAATAAAATTATCTAATCTAATATACCCGGTCTTCAGATAAGATTACTTCTAGAACCTCTAGATTTGAATCAATCCCCATTGATTTAAACTTTTGGATTTAATTGGATAGGATTTGTGCTTATCTTCTCTCTATCCTATCCTGCATGAATTTAGACATTAAGATAAGTGAGTTGTATAAATTATTACAGAATAAATATAGAAATACAGTAAAAATTATGCAAAATATGTGTCCAAACACACCCCACACCTATCCTTTACTCATCCTCGAGCAAAACAAAGAGAAAAGAAAAACTAAACTGACCTTAACCTAACTAACTTTTGTAAGAATCACGGTTGCACTTAGCACGTACAACAAGCTATTAAATCTCTAGGTTATAAGTTTTATCTCATGAGAGTTATTAGTGGATTGCACATACAAAATCCATATAGAAAGAAAAAATGTTTTAGTATTTCGAAAACACATTCTGAAGGAAAAAATATTTGTAGTATTAATGTAAAAATTTAAGTAATTTATAAGTCACAAGATTATCAAAACTTAGTCATTTCTAAAGTTAGTCTTTATTCAAAACTCGTTTTCAATCAAGATAAGGATTAAAATTGTATTTCTCATCTAGTCTATTATTTTACCCTAAGTTATATGCACCTTATAACCATAAAAATTTGACTCGGGATTCTTCAACTCTAATTCTTATGCCTTATTATTATTATTTATTTTTTTCATTTATGGCGGTAGTATCTCTTAGCTCCATTAGGTTTTCTAATTTGCCCATATAACTAGCCTTAGTTGATGACTCCCAAACCGGACGATTTTAGGGTATCAGGTGAGAAAACACCCCAAGGACTTAAGACTCAAGCAAACAAGGCCACAAAACTAAGGAGTTTTATTTTTACGAACCACTTTTAGGCGTGAATACTTATGCTTTATGAGGCACAAATATGCAGATTAATCAGAGGATTTTTTATATAATAGATTTTTTTTTTAAAAAAAGGCTTAAGAATCTTTGTTTTAGAATCTTAAGTGTGTAAATGTATAAAGTATGCATATTTCATCAAGGTAAAAATCAAGACTAAATTACTTTTTCATTCTTTCTTCCTAACCTCAAAATCAAACAAATAATTTTATTTTGACCAAGTATAAGAAATCCTAATTATAATCCTCTTATTCAACAAATTAACTTAATTTCTTACAAAAATAAGTCAAAGTACTATTTTTCTTTTCAAAAAGTTTTAAGGAAGGATTATATATATATATATATATATATATATATATATATATATATATATATATATATATATATATATATATATATATATATATATATATATATATATTAGTATAAATCTAAATTAGTATGTTAGTAAACTCTCCCCCACACCGAACTCATGCATTGTCCTCAATGTATGAATGAAATGCAATAATACATGGAATAGTTGAAAAGGAAAGAAAATTGTCACCTCAAGGTTGTGGTTCCGGTGGTGGTCTCATTGGGCCAAACGTTTCTGCTCAATCTAGATACTGTGAATTTTCATGGAACCCACCTTTCATGACCTCTTTCCTATTAGCATTATTATACTCCACAATATAAATAGGATTATGCAAGATTCTAGCATGAACATTTTCCCGGTTATATGACCAATCTTGGGATATCATCACAGAGTTATTTTGATCTAAACCTTGGTCCAATAATGGAATGTGATTTTATAGAATGAATGATTTGGACTCAACAATGAAAAGAATAGGAACCAAAACTGACTTAGGAATAAAACTCAACTCAAGTTTCGGTTCGAGAGTCAGAGTTGGTTCATGAGTTTGGTCCAAATCATAGACTTGAAGTTCACATTCATTTTCCAACAATGAAATGTAACTATTCAAAATAGGTGGTTCATGTTCAAGCTATATAGGGATAAGAATTAGTGTTGGCTTCAGAATTGGTCCAAATCGGGTAAAGATACCAGAATCAGCATAGATTCAAAAAGTAAAACTGAATCACAACATTTAGAGTTGGTATCAGATTCATCTTCAAGTTCAATCTCATTGAATTGAAAACTTGCTAATTTATTAGTCAAGTTCAAAGTTTGTGGTGAAGTTGAATCTTCGTCATAGTCTTCAAGATACCATGATTCTTGGTTTCCATCAATATGGCTAGAAGTATCAGAAATAGTCAAGGATAGGGTTTGGAGAGTTTTCTCATTCTTATGCATGTTTTCCAATCGACTAAGTCTTGATTTTATCAGATAAATGGACTGGGTAAAGGAATCTTTGCTTCGAATCATGGATTCCATACTCTCTTCGAAGTCAACATGTTTTTCTTGTTGTGGTGGGACGTGAAAATTAGATAGGAATTTTAGATCTGGGAATTGTTTGAGAGAATTGAGCTCAATTAAATTTGCACTTATCGTGTGGACTCAAGGAAGGCTTCAATACTATTTTCTAAAGAAGAATTTTCTTCTATAGGTTGGTCTTAGTATGGAGTATATGAAGCTGTTTGTTAGTGATTAAGGAAAACCTGCACAAAGAAAATACCGAATTTCAGAACTTAAGAATAGAAAGTGCAAGGTACTCTATAGCGAGTAGCTATGCGGGTCACGATCCACAAGGAGGGACTGCGATGAAAGTATTAAGTAAGTTCTTTTTCCCTTTTAAATTTACAAGAACATGTCAGGAATTTCTTCTCAGTTTTAGAAAAAGAAAAAAAATTGAAAATGAAATGGTTAAGTTAAAAGAAATGAAGATGGAAGATAAATATGGTGGTGTTGATTTAAGAAGTAAGTTAAAAAGAAGAGAATTAAAGTGATAAAAGAAGAGTGATTTTAGAGTGGAATTCTAAACTAACAATTAAAAAAAAATAAACTAAAGAAAAGTTCACATACCTCTTGTGTTGATTACCGTACCTTTGATTGTTGGCAAAAGATTACCTTGCTTCGGAGGCAATCAATGCATAATCCATAAGATCGAGCTCAATCCCCATTAACATTACATCATCAAAACGAACAAGAATGAAATGATACAGAATCTTGAGGAGGAGATCATTATCATGAAATATCGGTGGCACTCACACAAACACGGCTATATCGATGCTACTAGATTCACTTGGATACTCATCAAAACCAAAAGAGGAAAACTAGAACAAGAAGAAGAATATAAAAACAAAGAAGAACATAAACAAGTTACCTTTTGGTTGCTTATAGAAACGATGAAAGAAAGGAGGAGGTTACATCGGTGTCACTCTCAACATAAATCTCTCTCTCTTACTTACATGAATCTCAGTCTAACCTATTCTTACAAAGAAATAAAAATTACATAAAAATAAAAATAAAAACCTACACTAAACTAGAATGAAAACTAGACTAAGAATCCTTCTCAACTGAGTCACTCCCTATAGTCTCAGAAATCCCAATATTTATAGGCAAAAATTAAAATATGGAGAGCGTATGAAAATAGGGGGAGCAAACACTCCTCCTTATCTCACAACATGACTGTGAATCCACGGCCTGGATGTGGCTAGGCCACATCCATTCAAAGGATCTCATAGATTTGGTCTTTTTTTTCCATTTTTCCAATTGGATTTCTTGTTAATCTTCTGATTTTGATGATTCTCCTTTTATTTTCAGCTTTAACCAACTTGATTTGTAAAGATCCGTTTTAACTGATTTTTAACTGGTTTTATCTTCTTTGATTTGCCCTGATTTGTCCTGATTCTTGATGTGAATTAATTCTGAAATAAGTCAGAATTTATATGAGATTTGGGCTTGTTTGCTTTTTCCTTTTCTCTTGGTAAAGTCCTGCACAATTTAAATGGTAAAAATAATTAATTAGAATAGTTTATTTAGAATAAAATGCAGGAATGTGATTACGAATATGCAATATTAGTGACCAATCATACCCCCACACCTATCTTTTGCTCGTCCTTAAGAAAAATAAATAAAAAATAGAGATAACCAAATCTAACTCACTTTTGTAGGAATCACGGTTGCACTTAGCATGTGCAACAAGCCGTTAAACCTCCCGGTTACCCCTAAAAGATGAGTTTTGTCTCGTAAGAATTTTCAGTGGATTGCACCTACAAAATTCATAAAGAAAAAAATAAAGTGTTAGTATTTTCGAAAAGTATTTTGAAAAGGAGATAAAGTATTTGAAGTATTATTGTAAGAGTTAAAGTAAACTATAAGTTATAGGAATCAAATTTTTCATTCCTAAACTTAGTCATTATTCAAAAATTTGTTATCAATTAAGGTGAGAAATCAAACTGTATTTCTCATCTAATTATTATTTTACCTTAAGTCATAGGCACCTTGACTCGGGGGTCTTCAACTCTAACTCTTATACCTTATTTTATTTTCTTTTTTTTCATATTTTTAGTGATTTTATTCCTTAGTTCAATTAGGTTTTCTAATATGCCCATATAACGAGCCTTTAGTTGGTGACACCCAAACCGGACGGTCTTAGGGCACCGGGTGAGAAAACACCCCAAGGACTCGAGCAAATAAGGCCACAAAACTAAGAATTTTATTTATATATGGATCACTTTTAGGCGTAAATACTTATGCTTTATGAGGCACAAGTACCTAGTATAATCAGAGGACTTTTTGCATATATAAATTTTTTTCTTTTTTTTTTATAAGACATAAGAATTTTTGTTTTTGAATCTTAAGTGTGTAAATGTATAAAGTATGATATTTCATCGAGGTAAAAAATCAAAACTAAATTACTTTTCTAAATTTTCTGCCTAAAGTCTAGGAACCAAATAAATAATCTTATTTTGACCAAGTATAAGAAATCCTAATTATGATTCTCTTATCCCTTAAATTAACTCAATTTCTTACAGAATATAGGTCAAAATATTGTTTCTCATTTCAAAAAGTTTTTAAAAGCAAAGAAAATATTAATTTTATTTTATTTTTTAAATAAAAAGAAAATCTATGTATGTTAGAACCCTACCCCCACACTTATCTCATGCATTGTCCTCAATGTATGAATGAATGCATAAATGCATGAAAAAGAAGAAAGGGAAGGAAAATATTACCTTTAGATGGTAGTTCTGGTGGTGGTCGGATTGGGTCAAGCATTGCTACCCAATCAAGATAATGTGGTAATTCTCAGAACGCACCTTTATTGACCATTTTTCTATGTACATAATTATAATCCCCAATAAGAATAGGATCATGAAAGATCCTATCATGAAACTTATTCTCTTTACATGACCACTCTTGAAAAATCATCACGGAGTCATCTTGGTCCATACCTATGTCTAACAAAAGAATGTGACTTGGTTGAATGGTTAACTTGGGCTCAAGAGTGATAAGTTCGGGAACCAATACTAACTCGAAAAAATCAACTTTGGGTTCGAGAGTCATTTTTTGTTCAAGACTCGGTTTTGGTTCAAAGTTGAGTCCAAATCAAAAAATTGAAATTCACATTCTTTTCTCATCAATGAAATATGACTATCGAAATTTGGTGATTCAATTTCTAGATTTATGGGTATGAGAATAAATGTTGGCTCGAGATATTTGGTCCAAATTGGGTAAGGATACCGGAGTCAATATAGATTCGAAGATGGAAACTGAATCACAAGGATGGAGATTGGAGTCACATTCACATTCAAGTTCAATCTCATTGAATGAAAACTTGCCGGTTTCTCCAAGGTTTGGAATTGCCAATTTAATGCCCCGATCCCCAGGTACGGGGACGTTATGGCGACGTACATACGCAGGGCGGAGATACCCTCACGTACGTACGCTAAGCCTCAGTACAGGAAATAGCCTCCATATATACAAGAGTTCTAGTATTAAATAAGTACAAGAATACCTGCATAAGGGGTTAGTGATCATGAGAGATATAGAAATATGAAAAATAAAGAAATAAAGGCTAAATAATAAAGATACCTATGAATGATATCAATGACGAGTCCTATGTGAATCCAATGAAATATCTGACAATACGATATCTGGTATCTCCAACCGGGCACGTAAACCCAGGGTCGTCAGAAAGCTACCTAGTGAGTGGTAAAATGAAGGAAGCCATAATATATACTACAGTAGTACAAGCACGATAATATATACGATATATCAAGAGTATAAATAATAGGATATAGTATATTGACTTACACACTATCATGTATCAAGTCTTAGTCGTTTACCATATTATATTTACACTAATAAGAATAGTAACTTGACGGTTTTAGTAGGAAACATGACTAATCTTGTTATAGTGTCATGAGTGTATAAGCATTGTGGGTGTACGAAGAATATATATGAAACTGAAAATACATGACATGCAGAGTATATGTGCACATGAGTAGTATGCTACCACAAATACTATGTATCAGGAAGTGGAATAAAGTATACAGGTCACATGAGTAACATGATAGTGGATAAATTATCAAGAATAGAAACAAGTAGGCAAGTCATGTTATTTATACAATAATAACAATCAGTACCACCTAGTATTTTAATCAATCTATTCTAGTATCCTATACCACTGGCAGTTCATACTGGAGTCCGCACTCCAGTCGAACCCATCCAGACATGGCATACGAGTACCATTATCCAAACGAGGGAATGACCAAATAGCAAGTGTTCTGGACGTTACTATTGTTGGGTTATTAAATTTAACATGTACTGGGTGTGAATAGCAAGAGCACTAAGGATGCCTTCATCATGCAACACCCCGCGATGTGGGATTCTAGAGGTGGCCCCCACGAATTCAAGAGGTGGCCCCCACCATGTATGTGGTGTTGCACTTTGTTCCGTGTGGCACTTAGTTTCACACACCATGTGCCTGACGCCAGCATGACCGTGCATATAATGGAATCACAATATAACAGGAATACTGAGTCTGATCAGTAACAACATCAATAATAAGAGCACCAGAGACATTCTCGTCACCCAACACCAGGCGGAGTGAGGATTCTAGAGGTGGCCCCCACAGATTCAAGAGATGGCCCCACCAGGGATAGGTGTGATGTGGCACTTTACTCTGTGTGGCATTTAGTTTCACACATGTTCCGCCGGACGCTGCCGTGACTGTGCTAATAATTGGTATACCAAATACTAGCCTGTTAAGAATATTTATAACATATAATAAGTTAACAGGATTTTTATCAGTCTTGCGGTTACGGTTACATGAACAAGTATATAATGTAACAGGAGTACATAAATATTCAAATATCAGTAATCTAAGTAATAAGAGCAGTGAACCATATAACAGGAATACAGAAACAATCAATCGCATGTATATCAGTAAATCTATGTAACTGCGATGTAAGAAAATAGTGTACAAAGTATTCGCGTAATGGTGTGATTACTCATCAATTTTGCATATTTATTGTCACATTTCCATATTTATTTTTAATAAAACTCTGCTATTTGATCTACTTTTGCTTAGTGATGTGCAGACTTTTATAAAAAGGAGAAAAATAGGAAAAGAGCCCAAAAGCCGAATAAACTCAGACATTTGAGGCAATCATATTTGGAGATTGAAAAGAAAATTCAATTAAATTCGTGATTGGAAATCAATTATTCTCCAAGTAGAAGAAAGGATATTCTCAACATATTTAGGGTTTAAATCCAAATTCTGAGAATATACCCTTTAATTATATGGCAAGATAGAGTCATAGAAGGAAACTCCAAAAGTCTACAATCAAAATTCGGATTCAGGCTGAGCATTATTTAGTAATTTGAACATAACTTTCGTTGTGAAAATACAAATCTGATGATTCAAGATGCTTAAGAAATAAGACTAAAAGGGTTACAACTCTTCTGTTGACTACTAGTTTCATTCCAATCGTTTGATGAGTGATATTTAGCCATCAATATGACAGCTAGCTGCAGCCCAACTCAATTAAATTTCCAATTAAGAGAAGAAAATGATATTCTCAGCATATTCATAGTTCAACTTTAAAATTCTGAGAATATACCTTTTGATGAGTCAACATTTTGATAAGTCACTATCCCAAACTTCCTCCAATAAATACCATAGCAGAGACATGAGCAGAGACATCTCAGATTCGAAGCAGAGATAGATTTTAGACCAGTTTTTTATTCTTTTTAATGTAGGTTTTTATTTTTCCTTTTATGTAATTTTTAGTTTTCTTTATGTAACTGAGAGGAGAGACGAATTTCATGAAGGAATGCGAGCAAGCTTGTACTGAGAGTGACACTGGTGTAAGTAATTCTTTTCTTTCATTGTTATTTGAATCGAATCGAAGTTTCTTTTTCTTCTTTACTCTTGTTTTCGTTTACTTTCCTCTAATGTATTGCAATCCAAGTGAATCTGATAGCCTCGAGACTGCTTCGCCATTGCAAGTGCCCTTTATAGTCTATGGTGATGAACAACCATTCTTTTGTTAGTTTAGCTTGCCCTTTTATTCATAGTGTAGATCGGGAATGGGGAAGATCCTACACGTAATGCTTGATCGCCTTCAACGACAGGTAAGTCGTAGCTACGGATCTGAGGTATATGAGCACTGAAGATGTATGTAATTTTTAGGTTTAACTTTCTTTCCTTTCTTTTAACTTTTAGTTTATATAACCAACACCACAATCTCACAACTCTTTTATCACTCTTTTAAATTTCTTTGTATATATTCATTTTCTATTTTCTCCACCTTCTCAATCTACCACTTTTTTCCTAGCTTAACTTTAACTTATTTTCCTTTTCTTCTAAAGAACTAAAAGAAGATCTTTAACCATTGATTGTAACTTAAAAGAGAACATGCTAAAAAAGCTTCCATCGCTAGTCCCTCCTTGTGGATCACGACCCACATAGCCACTTGCTATAGCGGTAGAGTTGAGCACTTTGCACTACTTTTATAAAGTTCTGAAATTCTATATTCTGGTGTGCAGGTAAACCTCAATTAAATTTTGGCGCCATTGTCGGGGAGGGAACGTATTGTTATTAATTACTAAGTGGTTAGTTTTTCTTCTTTATTTTTGTGTGCAGGAGTAGATTACAGAAAGTTGACAACTACAAAAGGTAACTCTGTAGTTATTCTACTTTCCTGTTAACTTATTCTGCACACTATATTTTTTTTAATTCAATAGTTACTTGTGTATTTAATTAATTAAAAAACAGTTTGACTTTGCATTTAGGCATTTGTCTAATTTCGTTTACATTTTACATTACTGTTGAAGAGTGCTGGAGCAAAGGTACATGTGCATAGCATGTAGTATAGAAACACTTTTAAATTGTTTACATTACTTAAGTGTTGCTTTTCATATACATGTACATGATGCACTAAATTAATTTAAGGGCTTGTCCTATAAACAAGATAAGGTGGGAAAGTCATTACCCTCCCTTAGTCAACAAACAATCTCCTCACTCACTAACCAAAGCCCAACTATAACTGAGTAGACGTTGGCCCTTAAAGATATCTCGAACTCAATAGGAGACTAACCTAAGGGGGAAGTTGATTAGAATTTGACTCTTGCCAAGTCGGTGTCAAAGGTTGGGGATTGAGAGGCGAAACCTCGAAGGCTGGTCGTTTGGCTTAATTAGGCCCGTCGCTTTTAAGCGCGGATACCTCCCACCAATCTTGCCCCTACCTAGCTGATTAACTTATGGTCAGATTCTGCAATATACCCCCCCGTGGATAGTCTATCAGTTAGGAGTCGTCTAGGTCTAAGGTCTACCCTAACTTAGGCTAGTTTTTTTTTTGTTCTTTTTATTTGTTTGTTTGTTTGCTTATTTTTATTTTTTTGTTTTAGACATCTTGGTGATATGGATTGTAATTACAATTATTCATATGTAAATAGTGATCTATATTTCACCCCGACCTCTTTTTACTCGGATATTACCAACCCGACATATCATAACTTTAATCAACCTAGTGTGCCGAATTGGTCTTATCCAAATCAGTACATGCCCCAGTCCGAATACTATGAGCAAGACTGGAATAATCATCAATACTCTTCATAGAGCCAATGGGGATACAACTCCCCTGAGTCATATTGTCAACCACCTTACCAATACCCAGCTTCTTATACTCCTTCTCCTGAGCAACCATTAGAAGAATCAATTGACTGAGAAAAGAGGTTGGAAGTCTTAGAAGAGCTTGAGTGATGAATTCAAATTCTAGAAGACTCAAAATCCCATCAAAATTTTCAAATCATAGATCCTTACTCTATTTTTCAAGAAGAAGATACCGACTTAGAAAAGAGTACGGAATCCATGATTCAATTCCAAAGTGATCCACTCGATATGATAGAGGCAAGACTTAGTCGATTGGAATACATGCGTAGAAATAAGGAAACTCTCCCTACCCAATCTTTGACTATTCCCGACACTTCTAGCCATATTGATGAAAACCAAGATCATGGTATATTGAAGACTTTGACCAAAATTCAATTTCACCACAAAATCTTAGACTTGACCAATATTAACCCATCGACGAATTGGCAAGTCTTCATTTTAATGAGATTGAACTTGATTATGAATGTAAACTCCATCCCCAACTTTGTGATTCAGTTCTCATCTTCGAATCTAGTTGACTCTGGTATTCTTACCCGATTTAGACCAATTTTTCAAGCCAACATTTATTTCCGTACCCATAGATCTAGAAATTGAATCACCAATTTTGGATAGTCACATTCCATTAATGGGAAAAGAATGTGAATTTCAATTCTTGGATTTGGACTCAATTCTTGAATCAAAACTGACTCTCGAACCCAAAGTTGATTTTTCCGAGTTAGTTTTGGTTTTCGAACCTATCATTCTTAAGCCCAAGTCAACCATTCCATCAAGTTATATTCTTTTGTTGGATATAGGCATTGACCATGATGACTCCGTGATGATTTTTCAAGACTGGTCATGTAAAGGGAATAAGTTTCATGATAGGATCTTTCAGGATCCTATTCATATTGGGGACTGTAAATATATAAATAGGAAAGAGGTCAATAAGGGTGGGTTCCGTGAACCACCACGTTATCTTGATTGGGTAGCAACGCTTGACCCAATCCGACCACCACCGGAACCACCACCTTAAGGTAATATTTTCCTCCTTTTTCTTCTTTTTCATATATTTATGCATTCATTCATACATTGGGGACAATGCATGAGATAGGTGTGAGAGAGAGTTCTGACATAATTTCTAACATAATATAGGTTTTCTTTATATTTAAAGTAAAAAATTTTAAAAAAATTTAAGAAAAAATAAATAAAAATAAAATTTTTTTTAAAAAAAACTTTTTGAAAAGAGAGCAATATTTTGACATATTTTTTTGTAAGATATTAACTTAATTTTAAGAAATAGGAGAATCATAATTACGATTTCTTATAATTAGTCAAAATAAGACTATTTGTTTGATTTCTAGAGTTAGGAAGAAAATTTGAAAACGTAATTTAGTCTTGATTTTTTCCTTGATGAAATATGCATGCTTTATACACTTACACGCTTAGGGTTCAAAAAAAACAAAGATTCTTATGCCTTATAAAAAAAGAAATATATATATATATAATCCTCTGATTAAGCTGGGCATTTGTGCCTCATGAAGCATAAGTATTCATGCCTAAAAGTGGTTCATATAATAAAATCACTAGTTTTGTGGCCTTGTTTGCTCGAGTCCTTAAGTCCTTGGGTGTTTTCTCATCTGGTGTCCAAAAATCGTCTGGTTTGGGAGTTACCGATTAAAGGCTCGTTACATGGGCAGACTACAAAGCCTAATAGAACTAAGGAATAATAGCACCAAAAATAAATAAATAAAGTAAGGCATAAGAGTTAGAGTTAAAGAACTCTTAGTCAAAATTTCACGGTTAGAAAGAAGCATAAGACTTAGGCTAAAATAATAGACTAGATGAGAGATTCAATTTAACCTCTTATCTTGATTGATAACAGGTTTTTGAATAGAGACTAAGTTTAGGAATGAAAAATTCGATTTTCCTATAACTTATAGATTACTTGAACTCTTACAAATAATAATTCAAAATTATCTCTCCTTTTCAAAATGCTTTTCAAAAATACTAACACTTTGTTTTTTTTTCTTTATGAACTTTGTGGGTGTAATCCACTGAAAACCTTCACGAGACAACACTCATCTTCTAGAGAAAACCTAGAGATTTAATGGCTTGTTGTATATGCTCAGTGCAATCGCGTGATCTACGAAAGTGGTCTAATAATTTCTTAGATTTAGTTTTAATGTTTTGCTCGAGGGCGAGCAAATGATAGGTGTGGGGGTGTGATTACTCATCAATTTTGCATATTTATTGTCACATTCCCATATTTATTTTTAATAAAACTCTACTATTTGATCTATTTTTTGCTTAGTGATGTGCAGACTTTTATAAAAGGAGAAAAACAGGAAAAGAGCCCAAAAAGCCCAATAAACTCAGACATTTGAGGCAATCATATTTGGAGGTTGAAAAGAAAATCCAACTAGATTAGTGATTGGAAATCAATTATTCTCCAAGTAGAAAAAAGGATATTCTTAGCATATTTAGGGTTTAAATTCAAATTCTGAGAATATACCCTTTAATTATATGGCAAGACAGAGTCATAGAAGGAAACTCCAAAGTCTACAATCAAAATTCGGATTCAGCCTGAGCATCGTTTAGTAATTTGATCATAACTTTTGTTATAAAAATACAAATCTGATGATTCAAGATGCCTAAGAAAGAAGACTAAAAGAGCTACAACTCTTCTGTTGACTACTATTTTCATTTCAATCGTTTGATGAGTAATATTTAGCCATCAATATGACAGCTAGCTGCAGCCCAACTCAATTAAATTTCCAATCAAGAGAAGAAAAAGATATTCTCAGCATATTCACAGTTCAACTTTAAAATGAGAATATACCTTTTAATGAGTCAACATATTGATAAGTCACTATCCCAGACTTCCTCCTATAAATACCCTAGCCGAGACATGAGCAGAGACATCTCAGATTCGAAGTAGAGATAGATTTTAGGCCAGTTTTTCATTCCTTTTAGTGTAGGTTTTTATTTTTCCTTTTATATAATTTTTACATTTCTTTATGTAACTGAGAAGAGAGACGAATTTCATGAAGGAATGAGAGCAAGCTTGTACTGAGGGTGACACCGGTGTAAGTAAGTCTTTTCGTTCATTGTTATTTGAATCGAATCGAAGTTTTTTTTCTTCTTTACTCTTGTTTTTGTTTACTTTCCTCTGATGTGTTGCAATTCAAGTGAATCTGATAGCCTCGAGACTGCTTCTCCATTGCAAGTGCTCTTTATGGCCTATGGTGATGAACAACCATTCTTTTATTAGTTTAGCTTGCCCTTTTATTCATAGTGTATATCGGGAATGGGGAAGATCCTACACGCCATGCTTGATCGCCTTCAATGACTAGGTAAGTCGTAGCTACAGATCCGAGGTATATGAGCACTGAAGAGGTAAGTAATTTTTAGGTTTAACTTTCTTTCTTTTCTTTGAACTTTTAATTTAGATCACCAACACCACAATCTCACAACTCTTTTATCACTCTTTTCAATTTCTTTATATATATATATATATCCATTTTTAATTTCTCCACCTTCTCAATCTACCACTTTCTAACTTAATTTTAACCTATTTTCCTTTTCTTTTAACGAACTAAAAGAAGATCTTTAACCATTGATTGTAACTTAAAAGAGAATTTGCTAAAAAAGCTTCCATCGCTAGTCCTTCCTTGTGGATCACGACCCGTATAGCCACTTGCTATAGCGGTACAATTGAGCACCTTGTACTACTTTTATAAAGTTCTGAAATTCTATATTCTTGTGTGCAGGTAAAACCTCAATCACGGTGTCCAGTGAAATAGTGTATCCGTATATCAGTTGGTCATGAATAGGAAATAATAGTGTCGAGTGAATCGATATCTATGTAACAGTGATATATGTACATGGAACAATAGTATCTATTGTAACAGGTATTTACAGGAAATACAGTGTTCAGTGTACTAGACTGTCCGTATAACGACAATACAGATACATGTAATAAAGGTATCCACAACTGTTGGCCCAGAGGCCTTCCACTCTAGTTTTGATGATGATTAACTCATGTAGTTATGTTTATTAATAATCTTGTGATGTTTAGTTTCAGATGTCTAAACAAGATATTAGTTGGTGATTAGCTTCAACAAAGATGTTTTGGAAGCTTTCACGTGGTGATTCAAGAGCCCGAGCGTCAAAGTTATATCTAGCACTCATTGGAGTCAAGCTCGGTGGATCACGGTTTGGATCGAATCGACTTGGAGACAGCGCTCTACAAGAAGACCTCGGTACATAGTTTAGTTTATAGTTTAGATTCATTTGTAAAGATTAGATAGTATGGTATGCTCAAGTTCACAACACACACACGTTTCATGTTTTGGTCTATTGGTTTTCGGTTTTGATTTAACCGATCTTGGTTTTCATGAATAGATAGTATCAAAACAAGTTTACATTGTTTTATGTATATTAGATATGTTCTATATACATGTATGCTTCAACTATTTAAACAAACTTAGGTTGATAGTTTATTTCATGAGTTTGGTATTTTGGTATTTTAACAAAACATATTTTCGGATTTAAGCCAAAAACATTGATGTATATCTATTTCATGTATATTGGATTATATCCATATACTATATGCTTCAAGTTGTTTCAAATATTATATTTTGTATTTGGATGAGTTTTGGACAAAACGAATTTTCAATTTAAAAATACAAGTTTTGGAAAATACGGATTTTGGCTTTCGGCAAAATTTTCATAACATAAAAATGGTTCAAATTGTTTGAAATATGTGTTGAATTTTTTCACACATGTTTGTATATCAAAGTATTATACTAAAACTATTTTTGTGGATTTTTAGAGAATTTTAGGGAATTTATTTGGCAAATAAAAACCAAGTTTTTCAAACCTATATTTAAAGCTACCAGGCTCTGGCGATCGACCGGACCGGTCGACCGGACATGCACAAAACGTGCACAAGGCCATTTGGTTTGGCCGGTCGATCGCACGGTCGACCGACTAAAGTGTCCATACTCTCGGGTAAGGACGGTCGACCGTAGGTTGGCAACGGTCAAAATTTGACCGTTGGCCGGTCGACCGGATAGTCAAATCTGACAATAATTGCAGCCCACGGCTAATTTTTTTAAATGGCTATAAAAACCCCATTTGAAGAGCTGTTTTCTCAAGAATTTTAAGAGAGAATTTTCATTGTTCCAAGTGTTTATACAAGTTTTTGAAAAGAGTTTTTAATGCCAAAAGATCAATCTTCATTGTTTTAAAAGTGTTTTGTTATTTCAAAGAAAATAGTCTTTTGGGAATTTGTTTTTGGTCTAAAAATTCTATATCTTTTTGGAGATTTCTCAAGTGATTTTCTTTGTTCAAAATACTTTATTTTCTCACACTTGAGCTTTCATTCTATCCTTTCTATAGGATCTTATTTTTGTGGAAAAGAATTTGTTTGTGGTCTTTGATCACTTAGTTGTAAACCCTCCTACTTTATGTTATTCCTCTTGTGTAGAGGTTGATTTGTGGAGTGGTGGCTTTGTGCCCTATCCCTCTAGTGAGAGGTTGATTGGTTGTGTGGCTTTGTGCCCATCCCTCAAGTTGTGAAGTGATCGATTTGTGGTGGCTTTGTGCCTAGCCTCTAAGTGTAGAGGTTGTTTTGGTTGAGAGAGGAGTTGTGTACTCCATATTGTAATTGCCCCAAATCCTCAGTGGAGGTTTCCCTGTGTGGGAGTCCTTTGTGGACGAGTTAGTGGAAATCCTTCTGTGTGAAGACAGGGACGTAGAGCTGGGTGCTCGAACCTCGAAACAAATCTCAGTATTTGTGTTTGATCCATTGACTCTAACACTCTCTCTTTACTATTGTGCCTTGCATCATTCATATTGTCATATATCCATTATATGCTTGGTTTGTTTGTATGTGCCTCACTTGTGCTTAACCACGAGAGCTTCATATAGCGCCTCAACTCTTATTCAGAGGAATCAAGAGGAGTTAGTCCAGAGCCCTTCACCGGGAATTCGGCTACACTCGTTGGTTGCATTATGTGTTGTTGTAATTAAGTTTTAATTTTTGCATTTTGTTCATTAGATTAGTCGAACACCTATTCACCCCCTCTAGGTGTACTTTCAACAACCATGCTGACACAGGCTCGTTCAATGTCCAGCATATTGGTGGTTCGGTAATAGTGAGTGTGTCCGAGTGATATGTGTAACATGAACATGTGTCTAAACATTTAGATATCCATAGTTGTTATCACGATTTCATTAATAAAGAAATTATCTACAAGTCTATCCTTTCCTACTCTTCACCACCTTTTTAATAATCGTTCATTTATGATAATTAATAATCACTAAACTAATAGCTTTATCAATAGTCCAATCATCACGTATTATCAATATATAACTACTTCATCTGTCTTTTTATATTAAATCAATACTTACAATTAAATATTATTGTAGTAAATATGTTAAGAAAGTAATCACATATATTTTCCTTATCATTATTTACTGTTTTACTTATCGTCATTTACTATTTATATGATTTTACTAATAATCTCGATTTACAACCAATTTATTTAATTAAACATGGTAAAATACAATTTATAAAAGAAAAACACTCACAAACTAGCCATGGGGAGGTAGCTCTCTTTCCCACGATCGCAACGACACCATAATTGTCCAAATCGGACTTCGGATGCTCCAGATATCGCCGGAATACTTAAAATAATAAAATATGGGTTAAATATGTAATAGTTGAGGTTCAAAATATAATACATATTATTTAGTAGGGGATTTTATATAATATTATCTTTATTGGGTTTTGGATGCGGGTTTGGGTGGCTTATTGGGTCGGGCTTAGATCCGAAACTCAAACCCAATAGACTTATGTGAATATGGGTTAATGGGTTAACGGGTTTAATGGGTTTGGGTTTTGGGCTTAGTGGGTTAATTGGTGCAAACCTATTGGGGGGGAGAGAAAGAATGAGAGAGGAGAGAACAGGGGAAAGAGGATGGCGGCCCAGGGGGCAGCAGCCTGCGCTGCGCAGCCTGCGACGGCAACGGCCGGCCAGAGGTGGCGTTCTGACTGGCCAGCGATAGGCTGAAAAGACGAGAGATAACAGAATAGAGAGTAGAAGAAGAAGAATAGGAAAAAGAAGAATGAGAATAAAAAGAAGAAGAAGAAGAAGAAAAGGAAAAGAAGGAGAGGGAAAAGAGTGGCGCCCGGGAGGTGCGATGGCATGATGGCGCCCGGCCGGGGGCGTGGTGGCGCTCCAGCCACGGGTCAGGCCACCGCCCTGGATCATAAAGAGAGTGAGGGGGAGAGAGAGAGAGAGTGTGAGGGGGAGAGAGAGAGGGAATTAGAGAGAGTTTGAGAGGGAAGGGAGAATGAGAATTAGAGAGAGAGGTGTGATTTTAAAGGGGGAAGAGAGAGAAAGAAGGTCGTGGGTAAAGGCGGTGGGTAAGGCAGTGGGGGAGGAAATCTGTAGAAAGAGAAAGAGAAGGTAGAAAGAAATAGATTAAATATTAATTTAATTAATTAATATTATTTTAATGGGTCAAAAATTAGCCAGTTCTGAACAGTTCCCAAAAATTATATAAAATAGAAAATATTACGCTAATGAGTAATGTGAAATCAGATTCTAGAAATTCTATCCGATTTGCAAGTTAAAAATCCTGAAAGGTATTAACGATACTAGGCGACACCGTTTGGCCCGATTTTTGATAAATTCAGAAAAATCTCCAAAAAATACTCTAACGTAGAAAATAATATTCTAAGGCACAATGTGAAAATAGAGTCCCAAAATTCTACTTTGTTTGTGAATTAAAAATCATAGAGCCGATTATTAGTATCGGTTGACACCGACTACGGAGATTTTCTAAAATAATCCAGAAAATTTCTGAAATTTCTGAAAAATCTAAAATATTAGAAAATAATATCTAAATCAGAAATTGGCTCAATCTGACTAGCAGAAATATCAAATCAACTTTATACACTGTATCGAATCTTTGTTTTTGAACCCTAAGTGTATAAGTGTATAAAGCATGCATATGTTATCAAGGTAAAGATCATGACTAAATTACTCACAAATTTTCTTCCTAACCATAGAAATCAAACAAATAATATTATTTTGACCAAGTATACGAAATCCTAATTATGATTCTCTTACTCCTTAAAATTGACTTAATTTCTTACAAAAAATATGTCAAAATATTGTTTCTATTTTCAAAAAGTTTTAAAAGTAAAGAAAATATTAATAATAAATTTTTTACTAATAAAAAGAAAACCTAAGTTATGTTAGAACGCTTCCCCACACCTATCTCATGCATTGTCCTCAATGTATGAATTAATGCATAGATGCATGAAAAGAAGAAAGGGAAGAAAAATATTACCTTAAGGTGGTGGTTCCGGTGGTGGTCTAATTGGGCCACGAAATACGGCCCAATCTAATTTGCGTGGAGTTCGGAGGAACTAACCAGAAACCTCTCTGATATAACCCACTAAATGATGTATATGAATGAATTTTATTAAGAATTTTATCCCATCTAATTTCCAAAAATTTAAACTAATTTCAGAGTCATTATTATCAACACCTCTATCCCAAAATGGAGTATGAAAAGATGGAATGATTGATCTGGAATCAGGAAGGGCATAAACTACAATCGACTCAGGAAAATGACTGAGGCCAAATAACAATTCAGGAGTCAAAATTTATTCAAGAAGTGAGTCTAAATCAAGAAGTTGAAACTCAAGTCCACATTCATTTCCGCACAATGCAATGCGATTTTCTAAGATTGGTGATTCAAGTTCAAGAATGACAGATATGGGAATCAAAACTAACTCTAAAATATTACTCAAATCAGGTAGTAAAATAGGAGTCAATATTGATTTAGCAATTTGAACTGGATCACAAATTTAAGACTCAAGGTCACATTTTATTGAGTTCAATTTCATAAAAATGAGAACATGCCAATTTGTCAATAAGACTTTCAAAAGTATGAAATTGATCAAGTTCAATATGATGATCATAAAAAATTGATGATTCAATTTCTCGATGATAGGCATAAGATCCAATGTGAGCTCTAGAGAAGGATTGAAATCAGGCGAAGACACCAGAGTCGTTATTGAAATAGGAAGTAGAATTAGATTACCAAGTTGAGCTTCAGGATCATATTCATTTTCAAGTTCAATTTCAGGAAAGAGATAATTTGTCAAAATGTCAATGTGATTTTCAAAATTTGGGGTTTGGGCAAGTTCAAATGGGTGTGCTAAAATGGATCTTGTTTCCTAAAACAACATGATTCTTTGGCTCTAACAAAATAGTTAGCGACATCAGGAATGGTTAAAGGGTGAGAATGGAGAGTTTTGTCCATTATATCTATGTCATGATTATGAGTGATTTGAGCCTGAGTCATATCTTTAAGCAGCTTTTCATAGTCGATTGGTTCATCATTTTGTTGCGATTGGACTTGAAAAGATGAAGTTTTGTTTTGAAATTTGTGGTGAAATCGTGAGTCCATCAAATTTTGTGATTGTTGCTCGGACTCACGCATACTCATTTCCAAAATTGATGTCTTCTATTTTGAACTGGTGGAACTGAGTATGAATCTTGAAAATATTGTGGAATTGGGAAGGCCTGAAATTTTTGTTCGCCCTCTTGTATGGCTTCTATACTCTTTTCTATCTCGGATTTTTCTTCAATGAGTTGGTCTAGAAAAGGAGTATAGGAAGCAAAATCAGGGAATGAATATTGTGAAAATTGTGGACAAGGTAGATAAGGAGGACAAGTTGGTTTAAAATTAGACTCGAGGAAGGTGAATCCCCATTGACTCTGTGAAGAGTTGGAATTATTTTAAAAATTATAATAATAAGATTGAGGGTATGGGTTGTATTGATTCAGATAAAACCAATCTAGCACACTATGTTGGCTAAAGTTATAATATATCGGGTTAGTAATATCTGAAAAAAAGGTTGGGGTGTAACATGGATTACCATTAAAATTAGAAAAATTGTTGTTATAAGCCATATCACACAAGAAATGTCAAACACAAATAAAGAAAAACAAACAAATAAGTAAACAAATAAAAGGAAAAATTTAATATAAGTTAGGGTAGACCTTAGACCTAGACGATTCCTAACTGGTTAGACTATCCGGGGGCATATTGTCGAATCTGACCACAAGTTAATCAGCCAGGTAGGGGCAAGATCGGTGGGAGGTATTCGTTGAAATCACCTAGAGGGGGATGAATAGGTGATAATGCTAATTAATGCACAAATTAAAAATGAGATGATGCAACGATCACTCAAAGCAAGATTTGAAGCCGAATCCCCGTGAAGGGCTCTGAACTCCTTCCTCGTGATTCCTCTAAATAAGAGTTTGAGGTGCGCAATGCAATCTTGTTGTGAGAGTATAGATCGGCAATATAAGAATGAATGGAAAGTAAGTAAATAACACAAGTAAACCAATCGCAAACATAGAAATTTGTTTCGAGGTTCGAGTACCCAGCTCTACGTCCCCGCCTTCACCCAGAAGGATTTTCGATCCACTAGAACTTTCACAAAGGATTACAACCACTAGGGAGTACCTAACTCTTCAATCACACTCCTCTAGTCCATAGGTAGTGGTGCCACAAATACAATAATCACTTGGTGATCAAAATAGCACAAACTCTCTTTTGAAAACTTTTCTTTACAAAATCTTAGAGAATAATGTATATGATTGAAGCTCAAGGTTTGTAAGTGAAAAATAAAACAAAGTAGAAGAGAGTTTTGATTCAAAAACTTCAGAGAAAAATTAGAGTTTTGAGCACAAAAACTAAGAATAAAAACTTCTTTCAAAAAGACTCAAGCTTTGATTTCTTTTGCAAATGTTGTTGTAATTCTCCTCAACCCCATCCACCCCTATTTATAGGATATAAGTAGGGATTAAAGGGTAAAAATAATTATGACTAATCAGGAAAGCTAAGACCCAAAACCAGCCATAAACCTTGTTTGGAGAATAAAACCACGTTTTAAAACATGTTTAAAAAACTAGCCGTTTGGCTGTTAATACACTCACGGTCTACTGGCCCGGTCAACCGGTTTTCAAAATCTTTGACCGTTGGCAGGCCCCGGTTGACCGCCTGGTCGACCATCCCAAACAGAGAGTTGGGTGCAGTCAGTCGGTCGAAGCTCGGTCGCCCGACATGGGGTCCGGTCGACCGCCCCATCGACCGGATAACTTGCACACATGCACGTACCCAACGGTCAGATCTGCGGTCGATCGCTCAATCGACCGTTCTGACCTGAAATAGAGCCGGTCGACCGTCCGGTCAACCGCAACAGGTCAAAACAGATATTTTGGGAAAAAGTTTTTGAAGATTTGTATATTTTCAAAATGATTTTTGTCAAGACTTTGTAAAATACAATAAATTGAGTTTGCAAATACCGAAATAGGTCTATTGAAATATTTTATACAAGAGACAAAAATAATCTTTTGAAAAACATGTGCAATTTTGTGTGTGGGGGGAATTTGAGCTTCAACACTATATACTATCTTTTAACAAACTAAAATATAAAAACTATATAAAAAGAAGTCTCTGAGCCGCGTTGTGTCAAGCTACCTATGAAAGAGTCCTCTTACACCATCAACCTTTTGGGCCATTAACCTTACAATATGCTTAAAGCCATCAAGACTTTACAAACCTGAATTTCATTCTAGAACAATTTATTAGTACCAAATAGCTTATATATGTTTTGTTATCATCAAAACGTATATAAATGGAGAGTGTAACCTTTTGGGCCAACAATCTCCCCCTTTTTGATGATGACAAAACATATAAGTTATAACACACGATATAAAAGGGAGGTAAAAACTCCCCCTCAAATAATGCTATATTAAACAAGTATAAAACAATTTATTATGAGAGAATTTTTGAAAACACCAAACCAATACATAAAACCAAACATAAAACATAAACAAACACTATAGCAAAACAAACAACACATATTTCTCCCCCTTTTTGTCATGCATCAAAAAGGGATATGATAGTAAGAAAACTTCCTTATTCAACAACACAAACATTTAGTTCACCACATATAAAAGAAAATCTATTATAGTCAAGTGGTTTAATGAAAATATCGGCAAGTTGAAAATTGGAAGAAACATAATCAATATCAATATCATCTTTCTCAAAATGATATCTAAAGAAGTGATATCGAATCTCAATGTGCTTGGTCTTACTATGTTAATTTGCATTCTTAGTCATATGAATAGTACTAGTATTATCACAAAATATTTTAATATGGTCATAATGCAAATCATAATCAAGGAGACTATGTTTCATCCAAAGAACTTGAGCACAACAAGCCCCCGCCGCAACATACTCCGCCTCGGCGGTTGAGAGGGCTACCAAATTTTGTTTCTTAGAAGATCATGAAACAAGACAATTACCAAGAAATTGACATGTTTCACTAGTACTCTTCCTATCCACTCTACAACCCGCATAGTCGGCATCCGAAAAACTCGTCATTGAGAATTCTCCGGTCTTTGGATATCATAGACCCATTCCAATAGTGCCCTTAACATAACGAATAATGCGTTTTACCGTAATTAAATAAGATTCTTTGGGACAAGATTGGAATCTAGCACAAAGACACACACTAAACAAAATATCCGGCCTACTAGCCGTTAAATACAACAAACTACCAATCATGCTTCTATATAATTTTATATCAACACACTTACCTTGGTCATCCTTATCAAGCTTGGTGGTGGTAGCCATGGGAGTGTTGCAAATTTTTGAGTCTTCAAGCCCAAATTTCTTGATGAGTTCCTTGGAGTACTTGGCTTGACATATGAAAATCCCATCACGCATTTGCTTGATTTGGAGTCTAAGAAAATAGTTCAATTCACCCATCAATGACATCTCAAATTCACGTTCCATACATTGTTCAAACTCCTTGCAAAGTAATTCATTAGTAGAACCAAAGATTATATCATCAACATATATTTGTACTATAAGAATGTCACTACCAACATATTTAGTAAATAATGTGGTGTTTATTTGCCTTTAACAAAATCATTTGATAGAAGAAAACTAGAAAGCCTTTCATACCAAGCTCTTGGAGCTTGTTTTAAATCATACAATACTTTATCTAGTTTGAAAACAAAATTTGGATGTATATGATCCATAAAACCGGGAGGTTGTTCAACATATACTTCCTCATCAATAAAACCATTTAAAAATGCACTTTTTACATCCATTTGAAAAAGCTTAAAATTTTTATAGGATGCATAAGCTAGTGTGATCCGTATGGCTTCTAGCCATGCTACGGATGCAAAGGTCTCCTCAAAGTCGATTCCTTCGACTTGAATGTAACCTTGGGCCACTAACCTAGCCTTATTCCTAATAACATTTCCTGACTCATCCAACTTGTTCTTAAAAATCCACTTAGTACCAATTATTGGTCTATTATGGGGTCTAGGAACAAGGTGCCAAATTTGGTTGAACTCAAATTGATTGAGCTCTTCTTGCATAGCGAGCAACCAATATGAGTCACCCTCAGCTTCGAGGATGTTTTTTGGTTCAAAATGAGATATGAATGCATAATACCCACACAAATCATGGAGTTTGGAGCGAGTGGTTACCCCTTTGATACATCACCTATGATGAGATCTTTGGGATGATTTGAGGCGTATCTCCAATCTTTAGGAAGTGGTTGTGATTGTTCCACTTCATCCTTTTGAACTTCACCAATAGGTTCTTGCTTGTCTTCTTGGATGGGTGAGTCCTTCAAGGATATTTTCTCCATGTCCTCACCTAATGAGTCAATCTCTACAACATTCTCAACAATTACATTAGATTCTTCAAATTTAACATGCATAGATTCTTCAATAGTAAGAGATGATTTATTGAACACTCTATATGCTTTGCTAGTATAAGAATAGCCAACAAAGATTGCTTCATAAGCCTTAGCATCAAATTTACCCAAATTATCTTTGGTGTTCAAAACAAAACACTTGCATCCAAAAACTTTAAAGTATGAAATATTTGGTTTTCTTAAATGATAAATTTCAAAAAAAGTTTTGAAAGTATTTTTACACAAATAAATTCGGTTGGATATGTAGCATGCGGTGTTTACGGCCTCGGCCCATAAGTATTGAAGGAGCCCGTACTCACTTATCATAGTCCTAGCCATTTCTTGAAGAGTTCTATTTTTTCGTTCAACTACTCCATTTTGTTGCGGAGTTCTAAGACATGACATTTCATGCTTAATTCCTTTTTCATCACAATAAGTCATGAAGAGTTGGTTGACAAACTCACCACCTCTATCAGTGCTTATGCGTAAAATCGAAAATCCTTTTTCTTTTTCAACCCTTTTTTGAAAAATCTTAAAATGCGAAAAAGTTTGATCTTTATGCTCCAAAAAGAAAACCCAAGTGAAACGAGAGAAATCATCGACTAAAACAAAAACATATCTATTTTCATTTAAACTTTTAGTTTTAGTTGGTCTAAAAAGATCCATGTGAATCAATTCTAATGGCCTAGATGTCATAATATCCTTGATTGATTTGAAAGAAGACTTGGTTTGTTTCCCAAGTTGGCACGCACTACAAATGCGGTCTTTTTCAAACTTCAAATAAGGAATACCCTTCACCAATTCCTTAGAATTTATTCTAGAAAGGTGATCAAAAGAAGCATGGCCTAATCTTCTATGTCATAACCATGAAATCTCATCAAAAGCATTTAAAAATTTTGTAGAGCAATCCAAATTAAGCATATTAATAATATAGACATTATTTTCACGAAATCCAGTGAGAATACATTCATTGGTTTTACTATAAAAAATTTTGCAAGAAGATTCATCAAAAACAACTTTGAGACCACGATCACATAGTTGACTAATACTAAGCAAATTATGTTTAAGCCCATCAACAAGAACTACATTTTCAATTAAAGGAGATGCACCAATCTTAATGTTACCTATACCGATGATGGTGCCCTTGGAGTCATCTCTGAAGGTGACGGTGCCACCTTCAACGTACCTCGATAGGGTTGCGAAATTGTTGATGTCCCATGTCATATGCCTTAAGCAACCACTATCAAGGTACCACCGCTCCTTACGTCTTGGAGTCTTGGTGTGTACCTTAGGTGTGTTTGCCATGAAACACACATTGGCCGTGTTAACTTCATCTTCGGATTCACTTTTCGAGTCCCAAGTGGCTTTGTACACCTTCTTTTCAACCGGCTTCTTTTGCTTCAAGGAGGAAGATATCTTTTTCTTGAAATCTGGATAATCGGCCATGATGTGTCTGGGTTTCCGACAGTTGTAGCATATGATCTTTTTCTCCTCCTTCCCTTCCCATCGCCTTCTATAGTTGAGCTTATTCTTGCAGTACATTCTTTTTACATTTCTCACAAGAAGAGATAGCTCTTCATCATCTTCTTCATCATCGTAGTTGGTGGAGGTAAACTTGAAAGCTATAGACTTTTTCTTTTGAGGCGCCGCTTCTTCTCTAGACTTTTTCTCCATCTCATGAGTCTTAAGATTTCGAATAAGACTTATGAGCTTCATCTCGTCTTTATCATTCAATTCCTTCAAGGCGGTAGCTTTGATTTCCCATGATGAAGGGAGAGCACGAATCACCTTACGCACCTTTTGGTCATTGCTTATTTCATCACCTAGAGAAGCAAGAGCATTTGTGATTTTAGTAAACTTAGTAATCATATCATTAATAGATTCATTTTCCTGCAATTTAAAATTTTCATATTAGGAACGCAAGAGATCTATTTTAGCTCTCTTGACTAGTGATGTTCCCTCATGAGTGACCAATAAGTGTTACCAAATCTCATAGGCGGATTTGCAATGAATAACCCGTGTTAAGTCGTCCTCATTCAAAGCTAAAAGTAGGGCATTTTGAGCCTTCGAATTAGTATCAAATTCTTTGGAGGTAAGATCGGACCAAGTGTCCTCCTCACCTTCAGGTTTACTAAAAGGCTTGGTCAAAGACTTAGCAACTAGGCTACCTAGAGATTGTGATCGGTCGCTAAGATTACACATTTATTATCATATTCTCATACTTATTATAAAATAAACTCTACTTGTTTCTAATTATTGTTTAATTTATTTGTAGGCCCATTCCTAAAGGAGAGTGAAGAGAAATGAGCCCAAAGCCCATCAAATTCTGAATTAAATCAGAATAAATTCGAAATCAGGGAATCAGGGCAAATCTTGGCAAATCAGAGAGGTTGAAAACTGGTTGAAATGAATCATCTCAAATCAAGCGGCTGAAGCCAAAGATCAAAGGCCGTTTTATCACAATTCCGGAGCTGTAATGAGAAATCCAGCTGAAGATAAAGCCAGAACGCGAAACCAGGGACTACCACCAACAAGGTGTGGCCACCTGGCCACACCCTGGCCGCGGAACCGCGGCCAAAGCCGCATTTTCGCAGCTTTGTTAGTGAGTTAGGGGAGCGTTTGCTCCCCTAACTTCATACGCTCTCCTATGGTGGGTTTTGCCTATAAATACTGGGATTTTTCAGAGCTTATAAGGGACGACCATGCAGAGAAAGGAATTAGTCCATTTTTCCATTTTTTTAGTGTAGGTATTTGTTTTTCTTTTCATGTAGTTTTCAGTTTTAGTTTATGTAAATCAGAGGAGATCAGAGTTTCATAGGAGAATGAGAACGAAACTTGTACTGAGAGTGACACCGGTGTAAGATTTCCTTCTTTTCTCTTATTGTTATAAACTCGAATCTGTAGTTCCCTTTTGTATGTACTTTGTTTTTGTGCTCTTCTTCTTCTTCTTTACTTTTCTTCTTTTGGTACAATTGCTATCCAAGTAAGTCTAAAAGCATCAAAAGAGCCTTGCCTTTGCAAGTACCACCGATAGCCAATGACGATGGATTTGAGTTTCATTCTGTATTGCTTCATACTTGCAACGTCTTGATGATATAATGTGGAGGAAAAGGGAATCAACTCTTATGGGCTATACATTGATTGCCTCACTTCAAGGTAACATCATTGCAAAAGATTCAAGGTAGGTATTTGGCCAAAAGAAGTAAGTAATTTTTAGTTTCTTTTCTTTTAATCATTTAGTTTAGAACACCACAATCCACCAAATCTTTTATCACTCTTTTTCAATCTCATTTGTACAAATCACTTCTTATTTCTCCACCTTCTTATTCTACCGCTTTCTTTCTAACTCAACTTTAACTCAATTTTTTCTTTTTCTTTTAAAGAACTAAAGAAGAACTTTAACCAAACTTTGTATCTTAAAAGAAGACTTACTAAAAAAGCTTCCATCGCTAGTCCCTCCTTGTGGATCACGACCCGTATAGCCACTTGCTATTGCGGTATAATTGAGTAACTTGCACTCTTTATTCAAAATCTGAAATTCTGTATTTGTGTGCAGGTCGAAGCTCTTGCACATGCTCAGTGCAATCGCGTGACCTGGGAAAGTGGTCTAATAATCTTTAGTATAGTTTAGTTGTTTTCGCTCGAGGACGAGCAAAAGATAGGTATGGGGGTGTGATCGGTCGCTAATATTACACATTTATTATCATATTGTCATATCTATTATTAAATAAACTCTGCTTTTTCCTAATTATTGTTTGATTTATTTGCAGGCCCGTTCCTAAAGGAGAGTGAAGAAAAATAAGCCCAAAAGCCCATCAAATTCTGTATTAAATCAGAATAAATTTAAAATCAGGGAATCAGGGCAAATCTTGGCAAATCAGAGAGGTTGAAAACCGGTTGAAATGAATCATCTCAAATCAAGCGGCTAAAGCCAAAGATCAAAGGCCGTTTTATCACAATTCTGGAGCTGTAATGAGAAATCCAGCTGAAGATAAAGCCAGAACGCGAAATCAGGGACTACCACCAATAGGGTGTGGCCACCTGGCCACACCCTGGCCGTGAAAACGCGACCAAAGCCGCATTTTCGCGGCTTTGTTAGTGAGTTAAGGGGAGCGTTTGCTCCCTCTATCTTCATATGCTCTCCTATGGTGGGTTTTGCCTATAAATACTGGGATTTTCAGAGTTTACAGGGGACGACCAAGCAGAGAATAGAACTTAAGATAATTTGTAGTTTGTAACATAGGTTTTTAGTTTTCTTTTTAAGTAATTTTTACTTTTCTTTATGTAACTGAGAGGAGAGACGACTTTCATAGAGGAATGAGAGCAAGCTTGTACTGCAGGTGACACCAGTATAAGTGATCTCTTCTTTCATTATTATTTGAATCGAATCAAAGTTTCTTTTTCTTTCTTTACTCTTGTTTTCTTTTACTCTCCTCTGATGTGTTGCAATCCAAGAGAATCCGATAGCCTCGAGATTGCTTAGCCGTTGCAAGTGCCCTTGATGGCCTATGGTGATGAACAACCCTTCTCTTTCTAGTATAGTTTGCCCTTTTATTCATAGTGTAGATCGAGAGTGGGGAAGATCTTATACGCCATACTTGATTGCCTTCAAAGACAAGGTAAGTCGTCGCAACGGATCCAAGGTATATGAGCACTGAAGAAGTAAGTAATTTTTAGGTTGTCTTTCTTTTCTTTTATTCTTTAGTTTCAATATCACAATCTCCAACCATTTTTATCACCCTTTTCAATTTCTTTGTATATAATCCATTTTTCATTTTCCCACCTTCTCAATCTACCTTCTTTCAACTCACTTTAACCTAATTTTTCTCTTTTTCTTTTAAAGAACTAAAGAAGAACTTTAACCATACTTTGTATCTTAAAAGAAGACTTACTAAAAAAGCTTCCATCGCTAGTCCCTCCTTGTGTGACCCGCATAGCCACTTGTTATTGCGGTAGAATTGAGTAACTTACACTCTTTAATCTTAAAAGTTCTGAAATACTTTATTTTGTGTGCAGGTTCCAACTCAATTAAATTTTTGGCGCCATTGCCGGGGAGGGACGGTAAGTAATTCTCTTTAAAGTTTACATTTTTGGTTAACTTTCTTCTTTGTTTTTTTATACAGATTTAACAATAAGGAATTCTTGCTATAGTGGACACATAAGTGGCCTTGGACTCTGCTCAAGAAAGTAGAGCCAAGAAGCCCTCAGATTTGCTACAGTCCTGTGGCAAACTGAGTGAACTACTAACCTGTATTTTTTGCAGGTTGGCTAAATTACATAGTTTAAATATCTGTAGCATTTATTTCCTTATTTGTCTCACTGCATTTTCTTTCTAACCTCAACAGTAAAATGATGATTGTAAATGCTAAAAAATGATTTAGACTTTGCATTTAGGCACGTGTCTATTTCATTACATTCTCTATTTACTGTTGAAGAGTGCTGGAGCAAAGGTACGTGTGCATAGCATCTAGTATAAGAACACTTTTGGATTGTTTACATTGCTTAAGTGTTGCTTTTCTTGTACACTGCACTAAATTGATCTAAGGGCTTGTCCTATAAACAAGATAAGGTGGGGAAGTCATTACCATCCCTTAGCCCACAAACAATCTCCTCACTCACTAACCCAAGCCTAACTAAAAATGAGTAGACGTTGGCCCTAGGGACATCTCGGACTCAATTAGGAGATTATCCTAATGGGGAAAGGTGTTGGAATTTGACTCCTGCCAAATCAGTGTCTAGGAAGGGGATTAAGGGCCGAAAGCCCGAAGGTTGGTGGTTACTTAATTAAGGAACGTCTTTGATAGATAACCTCCCACCAATTTTGCCCTGACCTGGCTGATTAGCTTGTGGTCAAAGTCTGCATTATACCTCCTATGAACAGTCTAACAAGTTAGGAGTCGTCTAGGTCAAAGGTCTACCCTAACTTAGGTTAGAATTTTTTTCTTTTTTGTTTGCTTATTTGTTTGTTTTTTTCTTTGTTTGTGTTTTATTGTGTGATATGACTTATAACAACAATTTTTCTAATTTTAATGGTAATCCATATTACACACCAACGTCTTTTTTGGATATTACCAACCCGACATATCATAACTTTAACCAACCTAGTGTGCCGGATTGGTCTTATCTGAATCAATATAACCCATGCCCCCAATCTTATAACCATAATTTCTAGAATAATTTCAACTCTTCACAGAGTCAGTGGAGATTCACCTCCCCGAGTTCAATTTTTAACCAACTTGTCCTCCTTATCCACCTTGTCCATAATATTTCTAAGATTCATACTCAGTTCCACCAGTCCAAAATAGAAAACCATCAATTTGGGAAATGAGTATGCGTGAGTCCAAACAAAAATCACAAAATCTGATGGACTCACAATTTCACCACCAATTCTAAGACAACACTTCATCTTTTCAACAAAACGATGAACCAATCAACTATGAAAAGATGCTTGAAGCCATGACTCAGGCTCAAAGCACTCGTAATCATGACATAGATATGATGGTCCAAACTCTACGTTCTCACCGTTTGGCTAGTTCTGATGTCGTTAACCATTCTGTTAGAGCTGAAGAGTCATGTAGTTTTGGAAAACAAGGTTCCATTTCAGCACAATATTTGAACTTGCCCAAACTCTAAATTTTGAAAATGATATTGACAGTTTGGCAAGTTATTCCTTTCCTGAAATAGAACTTGAGAATGAATATGATCCTGAATCTTAACTTAGTGACTCAATTCTACTTCCTGATTCAATAATGACTCCGGTGTCTTCACCTGATTTCAATCTTTTTCCCGAGTCAACATTGGATCCTGTGCCAATTCATCATGAAATTGAATCACCCATCTTTGATGATCATCATATTGAACTTAACCAATTTCACACTTTTGAAAGTCCTATTGACAAATTGGTAAGTTCTCATTTTTATGAAATTGAACTCAATGAGAAATGTGACCTAGATTCTCAAATTTGTGATCCAGTTCAAATTTTTGAATCAATATTGACTCCTGTTTTGTTACTCGACTTGAGTAATATTTTAGAGTCAGTTTTGATTCCTACACCTGTCATTCTTGAACTTGAATCACCAATATTAAGTCACATTCTATTGTGGGAAACCGAATGTGGACTTGAGTTTCAACTTCTTGATTTGGACCCACTTCCTGAGCCAATCTCGACTCCTGAACCTTTACTTGACTTAGTCACTTTCCTGAGTCTGTATTAGTTCCAGTACTGCCTGAGTCTAAGTGAATCATTCTATCTTTTCACACTCCATTTTGGGACAAAGCGGTTGACAAAATTGACTCCGAAATTAATTATGGAATTTAGAAATTAGATGGGGTTAAATATTTAATAAAAATCATTCATGTATATATCATTTTAGTGGTTATATTAAAGAAATTTTTGGTGGGTTCCTCCGAACTCTACGAAAAGTCGATTGGGCCGCATTTCGTGGACCAATCAGACCACCACTGGAACCACCAACTTAAGGTAACATTTTCCTTCCCTTTCTTCTTTTCATGCATCTATACATTAATTCATGCATTGAGGATAATGCATGAGATAGGTGTGGGGGAGGGTTCTAACATAACTTAGGTTTTTCTTTTTATTAAAATTTTTTTAACATTTTCTTTACTTTTAAAAACTTTTTGAAAATAGAAACAATATTTTGACATATTTTTTTGTAAGAAATTAAGTCAATTTTAAGGAATAGGAAAATCAAAATTAGGATTTCTTAAATTAGGATTTCTTAAACTTGGTCAAAATAAGATTATTTGTTTGATTTTTAGGGTTAGGAAGATAATTTGTCAAAGTAATTTAGTTTTGATCTTTACCTTAATGAAATATGTACTTCATACACTTACAAACTTAGGGTTCAAAAACAAAGATTTTTATGCCTTATAAAAAAAAGAAAGAAAGAAAAAAAATATGAAAGTTAAACAAATCTAATTATTGATTAGCTAGGTGCTTTGACCTGTAAGCCTTGGTATTTATGTGAAAGATGATTAGATAAGTTTGAGAAATATATATATATATAAAATCCTCTGATTAAGCTGGGTATTTGTGCCTAACAAAGCATAAGTATTCACGCCTAAAAGTGGTTCATATAATAAAATCCTTAGTTTTGTGGCCTTGTTTGCTCGAGTCCTTAAGTTCTTGGGGTATTTTCTCACCCGGTGCCCTAAGACCGTTTGGTTTGGGAGTTATCGATTAAAGGCTCGTTACATGGGCAGATTAGAAAGCCTAATAGAACTAAGGAATAATATCACAAAAAATATATATAAATAAATAAGGTACAAGAGTTAGAGTTAATGAACCTATAGTCAAAATTTTCACGGTCACAACGTGCATATGACTTAGGGTAAAGTAATAGACTAGATGAGAAGTACAATTTGACTCCTTACTTTGATTGATAACAAATTTTTGAGTAGAGACTAAGTTTAGAAATGAAAAATTCAGTTTTCCTATAACTTATAGATTACTTAAAACTTACAATTATATTTCAAATATTTTTCTCTTTCAAAATGCTTTTCAAAAATACTAACTCTTTGTTTCTCTTTCTTTATGGATTTTGTGGGTGTAATCCACTGAAAATCATCACGAGACAAAACTCGTCCTCTAGGAGAAACTTAGAGGTTTAACGGCTTGTTGCACATGCTCAGTGCAATCGCGTGACCTGCGAGAGTGGTCTAAGAATCTTTAGTATAGTTTAGTTGTTTTTGCTTGAGGACGAGCAAAAGGTAGGTATGGGGCTATGATCGGTCGCTAATATTGCGCATTTATTATCATATTTTCATATCTATTATTAAATAAACTCTGCCTTTTTCCTAATTATTGTTTGATTTATTTGCAGGCCCGTTCCTAAAGGAGAGTGAAGAAAAATGAGCCCAAAGCCCATCAAATTCTGAATTAAATCAGAATAAACTCGAAATCAGGGAATCATGGCAAATCAGAGAGTTGAAAACCGTTTGAAATGAATCATCTCAAATCAAGCGGTTGAAGCCAAAGATCAAAGGGCCTTTTATCACAATTCTGGAGCTGTAACGAGAAATCCAACTGAAGATAAAACCAGAACGCGAAACCAGGGACTATCACCAACAGGGTGTGGCCACACCCTGGCTGCAGAAACGTGGCCAAAGCCGCGTTTCCGCGGCTTTGTTAGTGAGTTAGGGGGAACATTTGCTCCCCCTATCTTCATACGCTCTCCTATGGTGGGTTTTGCCTATAAATACTGGGATTTTCAGAGCTTACAGGGGATGACTAAGCAAAGAATAGAACTTAGGATAATTTGTAGTTTGTAACTTAGGTTTTTAGTTTTCTTTTTATGTAATTTTTACTTTTCTTTATGTAACTGAGAGGAGAGACGGTTGGCCCAAGAGGTTACACTCTCCACTTGTTTAGAGTTTTGATGATAACAAAACACTTAAGAGCTATATTGGTACTAATAAGTTTGTTCTAGATGAGTTTTAGGTTAGTACTATTTTTGAAGGCCAATGCAAGACTTTCTAGGTTCATGAAGCAAATAAGGCAAAAGGCACAAGAAGGAATAATCATAGAAGAGAAGGATCTAGCATGGCTTTGCATGGCTCAAGAGACTTCATTAGCTTTGTTTTTAATTTTATAGTTTTGTTAAAGAATAGTGGATACGTTGAAGCTCAAATACACACGCATTAATTCAATATGTTTGGTTTTTGATTTAATCAGTTTTGGATTTCAAGTACATATATCAGGCTTTGGATTTGAACTAGTTTTAGTTCTGCTGATTTGTTTGACACCCTTTTATAATTGTTATCATAACTTTTTATTCTTATATTCAAATAACACGATTTAACTTACATTTCAAATACAACTTTCAGATCTAAATTTCTTATTCAATAATCATTTTCAGATTCAAATTTTAAAGATGTCAAATATTTGGTTGAACTATGTTCTTGTTCTGAAAACAGCTTACAGTTTCTGTTTTGACACCTGTCAGTATTTTATTGATAACTTTTTAATTCAAAATGATATTGAGTTGATTTCAGTTGCATTAAGAAGACGACTTAAAGATCTACAAATTATTCCTATATACTTTATTCTGAATTCGAACGTTTGCAGCTTTAAAAATGTGCTCAAAGTTGACCAATCTGCCAGATTGGCAGTAATAGCTAATTTTCTGGAGGCTGATTTTTAACATGTTTTCAAAATGTGTTTAAGTTTAAATAAAACGTGGTTAGCTGTATTAGAGGGTCAATTTCTTCCTCTTATATTCAGGTAAAATTTTTTTATGTTTACTCTTCCTCAATCCTATATAAAGGGGTCATTAGGATAGAGTTTTTCACAACAAGCATTGGCAAAATATTCAAAGTTTTCAAAGGCTTTCAAAAGAGTTTGGTCCTTGGTTTTTGTGCTGAAGAATCTCTCATTCCTGAAGTTTTAGTTTCAAAACTCTCTCAAGTTTTTTTTTCTTTTTTCACTTACAATATTTGAGCTTCAATTCTAACCATTGTTCTACAGAGTTCTTGTAAGGGAAAGAGGCTTTTGCAAAAGAGAGTTTGTGGTCTTTTGATCATCAAGAATTACTTGTATTCGAGATTGTGGAGTTGAGTACTCCAGTGTGATTGTAACTCTTTGTGAAGTTATAGTGGTTAGAAATCCTTCTGGGGAAGGCGGGGACGTAGAGCTGGGTGCTCGAACCTCGGAAAAATTCTCTGTGTTTGCGTTTGGTTTACTTGCTCTTATCTCTTGCATTATATTCTTGCTTCAATTATTTGTTTTAATAACTTGCTTCAATTACTTGCTCTATATATATATTCATTGCTTTATTCACTTGTTGCATATTCATATTGTCAATCAAATACTCATACAATAAGATTGCATTGCGCACCTCTAACTCTTATCAAGAGGAATCACGAGGAAGGAGTTCAGAGCCCTTCACGGGGTATTCGGCTTCTAGTCTTGTTTTGGTTAATTGTTGCATCATAAATTTTTAATTGTGCATTGATTAGCATTATCACCTATTCACCCCCCTCTAGGTGATTTCAATTGGTATCAGAGCTTGGACTCTAGGTTTTGGCTTAACATCCTTAGAGAGATCCTAAAAATTTGCTAATCACCATTTGTATTCTTTTATTCATACACTAGTAAACATGACCGACAACATTAAGACCCCTCCTAAATTTGATGGACTCAATTTTCCTATTTGGAAGGTTAGGATGACTATTTTTCTACAATCCTTAGGTAGCTTAGTGGCTAAATCCTTGACCAAACCCTTTGTTAGACCCGATAGTGAGGAAAGCACTTGGTCCGACTTTACCTTCAAAGAATATGAGGCTAATTCTAAAGCCCAAAATTCCCTTCTCACCGCCCTGAATAAGGATGATCTTACACGGGTTATACATTGCCAATCCGCCTATGAGATTTGGCAACACTTGTTGGTCACACATGAGGGGACTTCACAAGTTAAGAGAGCCAAAATAGATCTCTTGAGGTCCCAATATGAAAGTTTTAAAATGCTTGAAGATGAGCCTATTGATTTTATGATTACAAGGTTTACTAAAATTACTAATGCTCTTTCTTCTCTAGGTGATGAGATAAGCAACGACCAAAAGGTGCGCAAAGTGATACGAGCTCTTCCTTCATCATGGGAGATCAAGGCAACCACCTTAAAGGAGTTGAATAATAAAGATGAAATGGATCTCATAAGTCTTATTGAAACCTTAAGACTCATGAGATGGAGAAGAAGGCAAGAGAAGAAGCGGTACCTCAAAAGAAGAAGTCCATAGCCTTCAAGTCTTCCTCCACAATTGACGACAATGAAGAAGATGATGAGGAGCTATCTCTCCTAGTAAGAATGTGAAGAGGTTGTACCGCAAGAACAAATTCAACTTTAGAAGGAAATTGGAAGGGAAGGAGGAGAGAAGAATCATATGCTTCAATTGCCGTAAACCCGGGCACATCATGGTCGATTGTCCCGAGTTTAAGAAAAAGGTGGCTTCCTCCTTGAAACAAAAGAGGCCGGTTGAAAAGAAAGCATACAAAGCCACTTGGGATTCGGAAAGCAAGTCCGAAGATGAGGTGGACACGGCAAATATGTGTTTCATGGCAAACACACCCAAGATAATGTCTTAACCTATTGATGAAGATAATGAATTAAGTCAAGAAATGCTTGTACATGCCTTTGTTGAACTTTCTGAAACTTATGATGATAAAAAGGTAGAATGTTCAAAATTGGAAAAGGAAATTGCTTTTCTTAAAAATCAACTTGTTATTGTTTCACAAGAAAAGGATGAAATTTCTTCCAACCTTGTTTCAACAAAAAGAGAATTTGAAGCTTATAAAGTTGCTCGTAAAGCAAAATTTCCAAAAGTTGATGAAAATGAATTTTCTTTGTTAAAAACTAGAATTGTTGATTTTGAAAATATTTTAAAAGATTTTGCTTTTAATACTAAGAAATTAGAAGATATGTTTTCAAAGAAGCACACATCACTTGTTAAGAATGATAAAACAAACCATACTAAAAATACTCATCATATCAACACTTCACATAACACTTCTCATGTTAAATCCACTCATGCTCACAAATCACATGCTAGTAAGCCACACACTCATTATGCATTTAAATATGGTAGAGTTTATAGATGTACTTATTGCGGTAAAAATGGCCATTTAGCTAAGTTTTACTATGATCAAATTAACAGAACAAATAATCTTGCATGGATTCGTGATACTAACCCCTATGGACCCAAAAGAAAATGGGTACCAAAGACCACCCCTATGGTATTTGATGAAGGTGTGGGCTCTCGCATCACGTGAGAGTGGCGATACCTTGGAGTGGATGCGTTTCGTACTTAAAGAAAACAATTTGGATGCATCACTTTCAAAGGGAGTTTAGTGGGAGGACCACCTTGGTTTGGAGAACTAGAGAGGTGACTTCATCGGTTTTGGTATCGATCTCTAACTCTCGTTTTATATTTGCATGCTTTTCATGTCCTTAATTTATAGCATGTCATGTTTGTTGATTATTATGATTATGCCATGTTAGTTAGATTAGTGATATACATGTTAGTTATTTGAGACACCCATGTTTAATATGGACTTATATATTTGTGTTCTCACTTTGTTTTAAACTAATATGTATGTCCTAGATCTAATGTGTATGCATATACATAATGATCATATGGATGTTTATGATTTATTATTTTGATGCTTCATGTTTTTGATTAGTATGATAATGTCATGATTATTAGACCATTTGACACGCATGTATAGCTTTTGAGATCACCCATGTTTATATGGATCAATTTTTTTTGTTCTCACCATTGTTTAGCTATTATATATATCATAGTTCTAATAGCATGAGGATTTACATAATGATCATATTTATATTTATCATGTTGATTTATGTCTTGTTTTATGCTTCATGATTTGATTACATGTTTGAATGTTAGTTTTCATTAAAACTAGGATATATATAGTGGGCCACAAATAGATCATTATATATTTGTGCTTGAACGTTCATGTGCTAGTATACTCTAGTTTTGATGATTCATGCATTTTAAACTTGTATTCCCCATTTTGGACATTTTTTATGATCATGTGTTTTCACTTCATGTATATGTTTATTTTGTCAAACTTTAAGATATACATGTATACCCATTGAGTCATTTGCTTTCCATGAAAATCTTTATTATGGACTCAATTATGTTTAGGGATATGTATGTATACCTTTTGTTTTGTCAAAACATACATATGCCTTGAAGTATAACTTGCTTTTTAATAAAAATCGTCAAAATTAAATTTTCATGATTTTCATGTTTTCATATTTAAAGGAATTTCAATTGAGCTTGATTGCATATTTTCATGATAATGTGTTTCACATATATCTTGTACACTCACCTCACTTATTGTTTTCTCATGATTTTATTTTCATGAGTATGATATATGCTCATGTGATCTACATGTTTTTCATGAAATATATATATTATTCCTTACTTGAAGGATTTCGTATTAGTTTACAAAATTTTCTTTTAACTAGTTCGTATTCTTCACATGGTAGAGTTTTCAAACTATATCTATTTACTTTCAAATCATAATTTTTGAAAACCCTTACCTTTTAAGGGCAGTTGGTTGGGCGACCATGCCTTGTATGTTATTATTGAAAATCATTTTAAAACATGTGCATGAAATGGGTGGTAGGTTATATGAGGTATACACTTGATCTTATTATTGTTTCAATTGGTATCATTGGATCGTTTCAATTGGTATCAATATTGACATTCTTTTTATATACTCATATATGTTTAATTTGTGCTCAATAATATCACAAATTTTAGTTTTGCCAAACTTGATTTTTAATGAATATCATATTTAAATTGATTAGTTTTCAATTGGTATCCTAATACAAGCTTATGCATCATTTTCTTTGGTATTTCATAAAGGGGAGAAAATTCGTATTTTATCTCTAAATTGATATTTGGTTTACCTTTATTTTTCACTCCCATACTTTATGATGAAAATGATTTAAAGGAAAATTAATATGGATTTTAATTTGGTATCATATGAAAAATACTTACTATTGATATTTTTTTTTGGAAGAATATGTTTTATTGCTTACTTGGACCCCTTTGTTGATGATTGACAAAAAGGGGGAGAAGTATTTGAGTTTATTTATATGCATATTTATGCTATGCATATTTTTATATTGGTATCAAGTATTAGTATCAAGAGTGTATTTCAGAACATGTTCATGTAAAGATTTATTTTGGTATTAAAAGCTTGTTTTATGCATATCTATGCATTGTCATTATTTATTGGTTGTTTCCTAACCCTTTTTGATGTATGACAAAAAGGAGGAGAAGTATTGGTGATTTCATGTTTTTGTTTCATATTTTGTACATGTTCATATTTTGTACATGTTCATGTTTTGTACATGTTTATCTCATATATGTATATGTAGGTTTCATGTTTTGTACATATTCATATATGTATATGCTTTCATGTTTTATACTTGATAAAATAGAGTATCTTTTGAAGGGGAGTTTTTATATCCCTTTTATATCTTGATAATATAGCCTATTTGTTTTGTCATCATCAAAAAGGGAGAGATTGTTGGCCTAAGAGGTTACACTCTCCACTTGTTTAGAGTTTTGATGATAACAAAACACTTAAGAGCTATATTGGTACTAATAAGTTTGTTCTAGATGAGTTTCAGGTTAGTACTATTTTTGAAGGCCATTGCAAGACTTTCTAGGTTCATGAAGCAAATAAGGCAAAAGGCACAAGGAATGATCATAGAAGAGAAGGATCTAGCATGGCATTGCATGGCTTTGCATGGCTCAAGAGACTTCAATAGTTTTGTTTTTAGTTTTATAGTTTTGTTAAAGAATAGTGGATAGGTTGAAGCTCAAATACACACACATTAATTCAATATGTTTGGTTTTTTATTTAATCGGTTTTGGATTTCAAGTACATATATCGGGTTTTGGATTTGAACCAGTTTATTTCTGCTGATCTGTTTGACACACTTTTATATTTGTTATCATAACTTTTTATTCTTATATTCAAATAACATGATTTAACTTGAATTTCAAAGATAACTTTCAGATCTAAATTTATTATTCAATAATCATTTTCAGATTCAAATTTTAAAGATGTCAAATAATTTGTTGAACTCTGTTCTTGTTCTGAAAACAGCTTACAGTTTCTGTTTTGACACCTGACAGTGTTTTATTGATAACTTTTTAATAAAACATGATATTAAGTTGATTTTAGTTGCATTAAAAAGAAGACTTAAAGATCTTCAAATTATTCCTATATACCTTATTCTGAATTCGAACGTTTGTAGCCTGACAAATGTGCTCAAAGTTGACCAATCTGCCAGATTGGCAGTAATAGCTAATTTTCTAGAGGCTGATTTTTAACATGTTTTCAAAATATGTTTAAGTTTAAATAAAACATGGTTAGCTGTATTAGAGGGTCAATTTCTTCCTCTTATATTCAGGTAAAACTTTTCTATGTTTACTCTTCCTCAATCCTATATAAAGGGGTCATTAGGGTAGAGTTTTTCACAACAAGCATTGGCAAAATATTCAAAGTTTTCAAAGGCTTTCAAAAGAGTTTGGTCCTTAGTTTTTGTGCTGAAGAATCTCTCATTCCTGAAGTTTTAGTTTCAAAACTCTCTGAAGTTCTTTTTCTTTTTTCACTTACAATATTTGAGCTTTAATTCTAACCATTGTTCTACAGGGTTCTTGTAAGGGAAAGAGGCTTTTGCAAAAGAGAGTTTGTGATTTTTTGATCACCAAGAAATACTTGTATTCGAAATTGTGGAGTTGGGTACTCCGGTGTGATTGTAACTCTTTGTGAAGTTATAGTGGTTAGAAATCCTTCTGGGGAAGGCGGGACGTAGAGCTGGGTGCTCGAACCTCGGAAAAATTCTCGATGTTTGCGTTTGGTTTACTTGCTCTTATCTCTTGCATTATATTCTTGCTTCAATTATTTGTTTTAATTACTTGCTTCAATTACTTGCTCTATATATATATTCATTTCTTTATTCACTTGTTGCATATTCATATTGTCAATTAAATACTCATACAACAAGATTGTATTGCGCGCCTCTAACTCTTATCAAGAGGTATCACGAGGAAGGAGTTCAGAGCCCTTCGGGGTATTCGGCTTCTAGTCTTGTTTTGGCTTGATTGTTGCATCATAAATTTTTAATTGTGCATTGATTAGCATTATCACCTATTCACCCCCCTCTAGGTGATTTCAGAGACGACTTTCATGGAGGAATGAGAGCAAGCTTGTACTACAGGTGACACCAGCATAAGTGATCTCTTCTTTCATTGTTATTTGAATTGAATCAAAGTTTCTTTTTCTTTCTTTACTCTTGTTTTCTTTTACTCTCCTCTGATGTGTTGCAATCCAAGAGAATCCGATAGCCTTGAGACTGCTTAGCCGTTGCAAGTGCCCTTGATGGCCTATGGTGATAAACAACCTTTCTTTTGCTAGTATAGTTTGCCCTTTTATTCGTAGTGTAGATCGAGAATAGGGAAGATCCTATACGCCATGCTTGATTGCCTTCAAAGACAAGGTAAGTCGTCGCAACGGATCCAAGGTATATGAGCACTGAAGAGGTAAGTAATTTTTAGGTTGTCTTTCTTTTCTTTTATTCTTTAGTTTCAATAACACAATCTCCAACCATTTTTATCACCCTTTTCAATTTCTTTGTATATAATCCATTTTTCATTTTCGCACCTTCTCAATCTACCGCTTTCTCCCTAACTCACTTTAACCTAATTTTTCTCTTTTTCTTTAAAGAACTAAAGAAGAACTTTAACATACTTTGTATCTTAAAAGAAGATTTACAAAAAAACTTCCATCGCTAATCCCTCCTTGTGGATCACGACCCGCATAGCCACTTGCTATTGCGGTAGAATTGAGTAACTTGCACTCTTTAATCTTAAAAGTTCTGAAATACTGTATTTTGTGTGCAGGTTCCAACTCAATCAGGTTGTAGAAAAATGTTCATCCTAACTTTCCATATGGAAAAGTTGAGTCCATCAAATTTGGGAGGGGTCTTAATGTTATCGGCCATCTTTACTAGTGTATGAATGAATGTATGAAAATAGTGATTAGCAATTTATTAGATCTCTCTAAGAATGTGAAGCCAAAAACTAGAGTCCTACCTCTGATCCTAATTGAAATCACCTAGAGGGGGTAAATAGGTGATAATGCTAATCAATGCACAAATTTAAAAATGAGATGATGCAACGATCACTCAAAGTAAGATTAGAAGCCGAATACCCATGAAGGGCTCTGAACTCCTTCCTCGTGATTTCTCTAAATAAGAGTTTGAGGTGCGCAATGCAATCTTGTTGTGAGAGTATAGATCGACAATATAAGAATGAATGGAAAGCAAGTAAATAACACAAGTAAACCAATCGCAAACACAGAGATTTGTTTCGAGATTCGAGCACCCAGCTCTACGTTCCCGCCTTCACCCAGAAGAATTTCCGATCCACTAGAACTTCCACAAAGGATTACAACCACTAGGGAGTACCCAACTCCTCAATCACACTCCTCTAGTCTAGAGGTAGTGGAGCCACAAATACAATAATCACTTGGTGATCAAAAGACCACAAACTCTCTTTTGAAAAACTTTTCTTTACAAAACCCTAGAGAATAATGTATTGGATTGAAACTCAAGGTTTTTAAGTGAAAAATAAAACAAAGTAGATGAGAGTTTTGATTCAAAAACCTCAGAGAAAAATCAGAGATTAGAGCACAAAAACTGAGAATAAAAACTTCTTTCAAAAAGACTCAAGCTTTGATTTCTTTTGCAAATGTTGTTGTAATTCTCTTCAACCCCATCCACCCCTATTTATAGGATATAGGTAAGGATTAAAGGGTAAACAATAATTTTGACTAATCAGGAAAGATAAGACCCAAAACCAGCCATAAACCTCATTTGGAGAATAAAACCAGGTTTTAAAACATGTTTAAAAAACTAGCGGTTTGGCTGTTAATACACTCACGGTCGACCGGCCCGGTCGACCGGTTTTTAAAATCTTTTGACCATTGGAAGGCCCCGGTCGACCGCCCGGTCGACCGTCCCAAACAGAGAATTGGGTGAAGTCAGTCGATCGAAGCTCGGTCGCCCGACTTGGGGTCCAGTCGACCGCCCGGTCGACCCGATAACGTGCACACATGCACGCACCCAACGGTCAGAACTGCGGTCGACCGCTCGGTCGATCGTTCTGACCTGAAATAGAGCTGATCGACCGTCCGGTCGACCACAAAAGGTCAAAACAGATATTCTGGGAAAAAGTTTTTGAAGATTTGTATACTTTCAAAAATGATTTTTTTCAAGACTTTGTAAACTACAATAAATTAAGTTTGCAAATACTGAAATAGGTCTATTGAAATATTTTATACAAGAGACAAAAATAATCTTTTGAAAAACATGTGCAATTTTGTGTGTGGGGGAATTTGAGCTTCAACACTATATACTATCCTTTAACAAACTAAAATATAAAAACTATATAGAAAGAAGTCTCTGAGCCGCGTTGTGCCAAGTTAGAGCCTCCTCTCCTATGAAAGAGTCCTCTTGCGCCATCAACCTTTTGGGCCATTAACCTTGCAATATGTTTAAAGCCATCAAGACTTGTACAAACCTGAAATTTATTCTAGAAGAACTTATTAGTACCAAATAGCTTCTATATTTTTGTTATCATCAAAACGTATATAAATGAAGAGTGTAACCTTTTGGGCCAACATTCGTGCCTAAGCAACGAGCCTAATTTTGTCAAACCACTAACTTTCGGGGTTTCGCCCCTCAATCCCCAACCTTAGAATCGATTTGGCAAGAGTCAAATTCAAATCAATTTTTCCCTTAGGTCAGTCTCCTATATGAGTCCAATTGTCCCTAAGGCCAACGTCTACTCAGTTTTAGTTAGGCTGGTTAGTGAGTGAGGAGATGGTTTGTGGGCTAAGGAAGGGTAATGACTTCCCCACATTATCTTGTTTATAGGACAAGCCCTTAAATCAATTTAGTGCAATGTGTGCAAGATATAGAAAAGTAACATTCACAAGTAAATATCACCCAAGAATGTTTCCTAAACTATATACTATGCATACATACTTTTTGCTCTAGCACTCTTCAACAGTAATGTAAAATGTAAACGAATTAGACACGTGTCTAAATGCAAAGTCTAAACCTTTTTTAGCATTTAAAAAATATTATTTTACTATTGAGATTAGAAAATTTGTACAGTGAGACAACAAGGAAATAAATAGATACAGAATTTTAGCTTTACAATTCAACCAACCTGTAAAAATACAGCTTAGTAGTTCACTCAGTTTGCCACTGGAATTTAGCAAATCTGAGGGCTAATGGGCTCCGCTTTCTTGAGCAAAGTCCAAGGCCACTTATATGTCACTGCAGTCAAAAATTTCCTTCTTGTTAACCTGTACACCAAGAACAAAGAAGAAAGTTAACCAAAAATGTAAATCTAAAAAGAGAATAACTTACCGTCCCTCCCTGGTAATGGCGCCAAAATTTGATTGAGTTGTAACCTGCACACAAAAATGCAGAATTTCAGAGCTTAAGAATAAAGAGTGTTAGGTGCTCAATACTACCGTGATAACAAGTGGCTATGCGGGTCGGGATTCACAAGGAGGGACTAGCAATGGAAGCTTTTTAGTAAGTTCTCTTTTAAGTTACAATCAATGGTTAAAGATCTTCTTTTAGTTCTTTAAAAGAAAAGGAAAAATAGGTTAAAGTTAAGATAGAAAGAAAGTGGTAGATTAAGAAGGTGGAGAAAATAGAAAAATGATATATACAAAGAAATTGAAAAGAGTGATAATACAGTTGGGAGATTGTGGTGTTGGTGATCTAAACTAAAAGTTAAAAGAAAAGAAAGAAAAGCTAAAAGAATTACTTATCTCCTCTGGTTGATGACTTACCTGGAACCCTTGCATGTTTTACCTTACTTCGGAGGCGATCAACGCATAACCCGTAAGATCAAGCTTAATCCCTATTTGCATTACATCATCAAGACAAACAAGAATGAAATGATACGGAATCTTAAGGAGGAGAACATCATCATGAAATATTGGTGGCACTCACACAAACATGACTATACTGATGCTTCTAGATTCACTTGGATATTCATCAAAACCAAAAGAGGAAGCGTAGAAATAGAAGAAGAACATATAAACAAGAAAAGCATAAAAATGTTACCTTTGATTGCTTGTAGAAACGATGAAAGAAAGGAGGTTACATCGGTGTCACTCTCAACATAAATCTCTCACTTTTACTTACATGAATCTCAGTCTAACCTATACTTACAAACAAATAAAAATTATATAAAATAAAAATAAATACCTACACTAAAAAGAATGAAAAACTGGCCTAAATCTATCTCTGCTAGATCGTTCCATTTGTCTTTGAGATTGCAGGTATTTCTAGGAAAAATGCAGAGGGTAGAGGAGTATGAAGATAGGGAAAGCTGGTTATTTTTGAATTCAAATCCTCCCCTTATCTCCAAACTTGATTTGATGTAGATATTCAGCTCTGATCTGTAACTTATTAGCGTGTTGATTGTTGAATATAACTAACCAAATGACAAATTAGGGATAGTGATCAACTTAAGAGTTGTAACCCTTTAAGTCTTTTTTCTAGATCATCTTGAATCATCAGATTTGAGTTTTGGTAGTAAACGTTATGATTCAAATACTAAAATATATCCAGTCAGAATCCGAGTCAAAAATTGTTTCATCTCATCTGTTGATCTTCTCTCTATCCATTTATCCGTTTGAATTTTGGATTTGGACTCTGTATTTGACGTTATCCTCAGTTGATATTTATCTTTAACCACTTGATTCACCAAAAACTGAATTTAACCAACTGGATTTAGGAATATCTTTCTCTAACCAAATAGATCTAAGTCAAATCTGAATTTAACTAATATTTATTTGATTTTATCCTCTTTCTCCCCATGATTATCTTCTGCAAAATAGACATTTAAGATAAGAAATTTAGCAGATTTATTACATGATAAATATAGAAATATAATAAAGAATAATGCAATAAATGTGTGCAATCAATGGAGGGTGATGGCTGCTGTTGTGTAGGGTTATAGAGAAGAAGATGGGTAATAGGATTAGGATTAGGTAGGAGATTATATATATGTAGGGGATAATTAGGGTAATGGGTTGGTGGGTTATTGAGTTGCATGTGCTAATGCGTATGGGTTATAGGATAGAGGGTAATGGGTAATGGGTCTCAATGGGTAACAGGTTATAGGCTTGGGTTTGAAAAACAAAGGAAATAATAAAACAACAATAACTAAATATTAATAACAATCTCAAATAAATACTTAATAATAATATATATTACTAACAATTCATAGTAATAGCCTATATGAAAAATGATTTAAATATCCCAATACAAATAAATAGGTATTAACAATAAGAATTATAAACTATAACTAATAAATAAAATAGTAGTTATTACCAATAATAACTTTAAATTATATTTGTAAGAAATAGTCAAAAAGATGAGTTATAAACCAATTTAATTAATAATAATTATAATTTATAGTATATACATTTGCAAATTCACTCGTATCTGTATGGATAGAAATCATGAACATATATCTATTATATATACATGTATTTGTACTCACGGACAAAATAGATTAATCAATAAAAATAAGTAAATCTACATAAAATTAATAAAAATAGAAATACAGTATTATTAGTTAGAAGATACACACAGCAAAGAATTATTTGCACTTCACATTCAAGGCTTGTAGGTTGAAGTTTTAATCAATGAAAGGTAAAGATATTTTTGGTGTAGAGAAGAGAAGTACAGAATTGGCAATGGCAAGGCTATTATCAACTAGTGTACATGTGTTGATTTTATAGTTCTTAAAATCAAGGTGAAGAAAAATCTCAAGCGTGGTTACTTGGGGACTGGATGTAGGTCAAGAGGATCGAACCAGGATAAAATCACTGTGTTTGCGTTTACATTTCTGAGTTTTATTCTATGCATATTTACTTTCTTGCTAGTTATTAACATTTCTTACTTAATTTTTTTGTAAACACTATTCACCCTTTCTAGTGTTATAGTTGTCATATACATGATTCTACACTTAGTATCAGAGCAAGGTTGCAAAAATGGCAACAGATTTTCCTTCATCTCAATTCAAGGAAGGACATCCCACACAACGACCACCATTGTTTGATGGATCAAAGTACAACTATTGAAAGTGAGATCTACTTACAATCGATTAACTACGAACTTTGGAACATCATGTAAGTGACAAACGAGAAGCCACATATAAACTATGATAAATGGTATGATGAACAAAAGAAAGCGGTCAACCTTGATGCAAAAGCAATAAACGCTCTCTTCTGTGCCTTGAACAAAGAAGAATTCAATCGTGTGTCAACGGCTATGTCAACACATCAAATATGGCATACATTATAAGTAACTCATGAAGATACAGATAAAGTAAAAAAATCTAAAATTTTTGTTCTTTTGTACATGTCTGAATTGCTCAAAGTGATGGAAAATGAAGCAATCGCTGAAATGATCACCCGATTCACTGACATCACCAACTCCTCCACTGTACTTGGAAAAACCTGCACTCAACTGGAAATGATAAGAAAAGCACTCCGGGCACTCATATCAAATTGGGAAAAGAAGATAACCACTATAGAAGAGGCATGTGATCTTTTCACACTCATGTTGGAGAATTTAGTTGGAAACTTAATGGTATATGAAGTACAAGTGCAAGACAGAAAGAATGATGAATAATCACGACCCAAGAAGAAAGTTCTTACCTCTAAATCATCATCCAATTCAGATGATGATGAAGAAGACATAACCATGATTACAAGGAAATTCAAAAAATTTCTAAGAAAAAGTAAGTTCAATAAAACTAAGGATATTAATTAAGTTTTCTTGTGTTTTAAGTATAACAAATCAGGACACATGAAGAAAGACTATTCTTTACTTAAACCAAAAGTCAACTTCAATAACTTCAACAAATTGAATAAGTTCAAGAAGGAAAAGAAGGTTTTTCAAGTAACATGGGATGATAGTGACTCTTCTTCCTTCGATGAAGAAAAAGAAGCCACTGAATCAGCCGACATATGTTTCATGGCTAAATGAAGAGGTACAAGAATTTTCTAATTATGATGAATTATTAGATGCTTTTAATGAGTTATTTCTTGAATCCAAAAATGAAAGATTCGAAAAAGATTTTGACAAAAGAAAAGAAAAGATGATTGAAGAAAATTTGAATCTTATATCAAAAACCTCCTCTTTGAATTCTCAAACATCTGATTTGGAAAAAGATATTTCATATTTGAAAGGAAAATATGAAGAATTTTTGAAAAATATTTCAAAATTCAATAAAGGTAAAGAAAATTTGAACAATTTGTTATCGTCTCAAAAGATTTCAAATAATCGTTTTGGTATTGGTTTTTCAAAAGAAAAACAAAATAATCAATTTAACACCGGTTTTTTTCAAAGAAAATTTCTCATGTAGATAGTAAGAAAGATCTTATTTCATATATTTTTCATATTCAAAAGAATTCTAAATGTTTTTCTGGTAGACCCAAATTTAAATTTATATGGGCTCCTAAAGATTTGAATTCTTTTGATAAAGAAGCTTATATTAGTTTATACATAAACATTATTCGTAACTTTACTAGTTATGTTTATGTTAACAAGTGAAAATCAAATTCCAAATGGATTTGGGTTCCTAAAGGATAATCCTTTCGGACCCTATTGAAAACAGGTACCAAATAAATTGTTATATCTTATAGGCATCCCTAAAGGACAGATGGATACTCGATAGTGGCTATTCCAAACACATGACCGGACGTATATCAATACTTTTTTTCGTACAAAACAAGAATGGGGAAAAATAACATTCGGAGACAATAACAAAAGAAAAGTTATTGGTATCGGCATGATTGGTAATCTTGAATCCCTTATTGAAAATATTCTTTGGGTAAGTGGTTTGAAACACAACTTTTTGAGTATAATTCATTTATGTGATAAGAGTTACAAAACTATTTTTGAAAAAAGATGCTTGCCTTATTTATGATGCAAATATAATTGATGTTATATTTAAAGGCATTTGAAAGAATAATATTATGAATTATCCATAAATTTTCTTCCATTTTCAAATTTATGTTCAGCTGCTTCTAACAATGATTCTTGGCTTTGGCACAAAAGATTTAGTCATTTGAATATGAAAACTTTCAAAATTTTCAAATTTTGATTTAGTGAAAGGTCTTCAAAAACTTAGTTTTAAAAAGGATCATTTGCGTGATGCATGTCAACCCGGTAAACAAATCAAATCTCCTTTTAAATCAAAAGATTTGATTTCTACTAGTAGACCATTCGAAACACCTTCATATGGATTTATTTGGTCCTACTAGGATTCCATCTTTGAATAAAAGAAGATATATATTGTTATCGTAGATGACTATTATCGATTTACATGAGTTATATTTTAAGAATAAAAATGATGCTTTTAATGAGTTTCCAAGTTTTTGTTAGAGAAGTCAAAATCAAAAGTCTCTAATCATTGTCATTATCATAAGTGATCATAGAGAAAAATTTGAGAATGAATCTTTTATAAGTTTCTGTAACAAGTTTGAATTACACATAATTTTGCATTTCCTAGAGTTTCTCCCCAAAATAGAGCTGTTGAAAGGAAACATAAAACATTGCAAGAATGTACTAGAACCATGCTTGTTGATAGGAACTTGTCAAAATATTTTTGGACTGAATCAGTTGCAACTGCATGCTATATTTTAAACCGTGTTCTTATTCGACCAGTTTTAAATAAGACTTGCTATGAATTATTTTTCGAAAGAAATTCAAAAGTTTCTTATTTTAAAGTATTTGGTTGCAACTGTTTTATTTTGAATATAAGAGATGCTTTGGACAAGGTTGATGTTAGATCTAATGAAGAAATCTTTATTGGATATTCAACTAAAAGTAAAGCATACAAAATTTTCAATAGAAAAACTTCTACTATTGAAGAATCTCTGCATGTTACATTTAATGAATCATTACCTAAATCTTTTCATGATATAAGTATTGATGATGATAATATTATTACATCTCCTATTATTACTTTTCATGAAAATACTTTCGTTTCTAATAAAGATAAAATATCATCTGAATTACCAAAAGCTTTTGTACAAGTGAGAAATTATCCTCATGATTTGGTAATTGGAGATATTTCAGAAGGTGCTCAAACTTGATCCATATTAAATTATATCACTCATATTGCTTTCTTATCTTCTATTAAACCTAAAAATATTAAAAAAGCATGTGATGATAATTTTTTAATTATTGCAATGCAAGAATAGTTGAACCAATTTATAAGAAATGATGTATGGGATCTTATTCAACAACCTCTTGATCATTCTATAACTGGCACCAAATGAGTGTTCAAAAACAAACTTGACGAATTAAAACAAGTTGTGAAAAACAAAGCAAGATTGATTGCACAAAGTTACAACCAAGAGGAAGGTATTGATTTTGATGAAAATTATGCTCTGATTGCTAGACTTGAGTCAATTTGCATTTTACTTGCTTTTGCTTATTATATGTTTTTTAAATTTTATCAAATAAATGTTAAAAGTGCTTTTTTGAATGATTTTATCAATAGAAAGTTTATGTAAAACAATCTCCCGGTTTTGAGCTTGAAAAGCTAATCATGTTTTTAAATTAAAGAAGTGTTTATATAATCTTAAACAAGCACCACGTGTTTGATATGATATGCTGAAGAGTTTTCTTTTGGATTTTGGTTTTAAAATTGGTAAGGTAGTCCTAAACTCTAAGTCAATCTCCACGGACCGGTCCCAATATCCGGTCCCAGTATAAAGACCCAATCTATCAATGAAACATCTCATTTAATAAATCCTCGAATTTACAATTAAATTCTCATCCAGTTCTCACCAATAAGGAAAGTCATGACTAATACTCATTTACTCAACATACTGGACCGAATCGATAACAGTGTAAATGATATATCAATAAAACAGTATCAGGGCATCACGGTATAATAATAGTTGTTGGCCCAGAGACCCTTCACTCTAGTTTTGATGATGATTAACTCATGTAGTTATAGTTTACTAATGATCTTATGCTTAATTAGTTTCAGATATTTGATCAAGATATTAGTAGGTGTTTATCTTCAACATAGGAGTTTTTGAGCTAACACGTGTTGATTCAAGAGCTCGCGCATCAAGATTGCATCTAGCACTCGGTTGGAGTCAAGCTCATTGGATCACGTTTGGATCGAGTCGGCTTGGAGACAAGAAGACTTCAGTTTGTGTTTAGTTTAGAATGTTTAGATCTTGTGTAAAGGTAGATATTTTTGATATGCTCAAGTTCACACACACACACACACACACACACACACACACACACACAAATTTAAAGTTTATTGATTTTGGTTTTCAGTTTAACCGATTTTGGATTTCATGTCAAAAACATAGATATATATATATATCTTATATGTATATTGGATTCTATCCATATACAATATGCTTTAAATTTGTTTCAATATCATGTTTTTGTATTTACATGAGTTTTGGAGAAAATGATTTTTCATTTCAAAATCCAAGTTTTAGAAAATACAGAATTTGTGTTTAAGTCAAATTTCAATATCACAAAAATAATTCAAATAGTTTGTAATATGTGTTGAATTTTAGTCACACATACTTGTACTTCAAAGATCTTAAAAGAACTTATTTTTATGAAATTTATGTGTATTTTATGGGATTTAATTGAAATTAAAAAGACAAGTTTTTAATACCCCAAATCCCCAGCCAGCTGGCAGTCGACCGAGCCAGTCGACCGATGTGCATGAGGGACGTGCAGATGGCCAGCCATAAAGGTCGGTCGGCTGCGCGGTTGACCGACTGAGAGCACCCCACTCTCGGGTGCTGGCCGGTCGACCGGGCGGTCGACCGATGGCTTTAGCCGGTCGACCGGAGGCACAACGTTCATAAATATGATCGTTGTGCCAGTCGACCGGGCGGTCGACTGGAAGGTCATTTTTGACCTTTCCAGACTGCCAACGGGCAAATTTTTGAGAGGCTATATATATGCCTTCTCTTGAACTGATTTCACCAAGATTTTTGAAGAGAAAATTTTCTATCTTTCAAGTGTATTTCAGCAAGAGTTTAAAAGAGTTTTTGTGGCTAAAAAATTTATCTTTTATTTGTTTTAAAGTGTTACAAAATCAAAGAAAAAGAGAGTCTTTGGGAGATTGATTTTTGGATCTTTATTTAAATATCTATCTAGTATTTTTTCCAAGAGTTTTTCTTTGTTATTTTCATTCCAAACACTTTATTTTCTCATACTTGAGCTATCATATCTATTCTATCTATAAGATCTTGTTTTTGGTGAGAAAATTGGTTTGTGATTTATTGAGACCACCAAGAGTTGTAACCCTTCCTTTGCTTTGGCTTTATGCCTTTCCCTCTAAGTGTAGAGGAGGTTGTGAAATTGAGTTTGTAGCTATCCCTCTAAGTGTAGAGGTGATTGTGGTTGTTTGGCTTTGTGCCTATCCGTCTAAGCGTAGAGGTGATTGTTGGTTTGACTTTGTGCCTTGTCCTTCTAGTGAGAGGTGATTGTGTTGGCTTTGTGCCTTGTCCCTCTAGTGAGAGGTGATTGTGTGGCTTAGTGCCTTACCTCTTGTGTAGAGATTGTTGTTGTTTGAGAGAGGAGTTGTGTACTCTAAGTTTATATTACCCAAATTCTCAGTGGAGAGTCCCTATGTGGGAAGTCTTGTGTGGACGCATTAGTGAAAATACTTCTGTGTGAAGGCGGGGACGTAGAGCAGGGGCTCAAACCTCGAAAGATATCTTAGTGTTTGCGATTGATCCACTATCTCTAAACACTCTATCTCTTATATCTTGCATTGATTCATATTGTTCATATCATTTATTTGCTTGGTATTGTTTGTGTGCCTCACTAGTATTAAACCAAGAGAGTTTCATATAGCGCTTCAACTCTTATTTAGAGGAATCTAGAGGAGATAGTCCAGATCCCTTCACCGAAAATTCGGCTACACTCTTTGATTATACTAAGTGTGGTGCAATTAGTTCTTAATTCCGCATCATTTGTCATTAGATTAACCATACACCTATTCACCTCCCCTCTAGGTGTTTTCAATAGTTGCCGACATGAATAAAACAATGCAGAATAATATATACATTCACATGAAACAATAAGATAAAATGCTGAAATTGAAATAGACTAATAAACAAACACTCATATGAAATGACGCGATTTTTTATCCAAAACGCTGTCTAATCTTCACTGCACGAATTGGTACGAATCTCAAAATTGTCCCATGGATCAGTTTTTGAATCGCCAATGTATCGCGTCCATAACGAGCACAAATCTGAATAGGGTTCGGGTCTCTTGTTACCAGGTTTGGATCGCACGATCGAGTCCAAATCGCTGCAACATGGAACCAAACACACATGATATAGTCACACACATGTATACTACTTATACAAACACACGTGCACTCACTCACATTATTATACAAAAATACCCATATATATAATATATATCCACGCATACACATACATATACTAATATACATACATGTATATATACACACACTTACATGCATATACCAACGCGCGCGCACAACAACACCCATACTCATCCATGCACACACTAACACACTTCATTAACACACACACACAATATACATATGCACCAATTAAAACACATAATATATATTGACAAATGTACCCTCAGATAATAATTCATTCGTACCCAAACATATAATAACACACACACATCCATATATACACTAATTCTCATGCATGCATAAACACATGCATACACATTAACATACATACATGCACATTTAAATACAATGAAAGAGAGAGAAGTAGAGAATGAGGACTTACGCACAGGAGAGTCACGGCTGGCCATGGAATTGCTCGCCGGCGGAGGTGGAGGCCGCGGAGGAGATCGAGGCCGTCGGAGATGCTCCCGCGTGCTCTGGGGAAGGCTCCGAGGTACTCGCACTCGCCGGCGGAGGGGAGTGGACGGCTGTTGTGGGGATGGATCACGTGGAGAAGGGTGCGCGGCATGGGGGACTCGGCAATGGTGGAGGGTCTGCCGGAGGTGCTACGCATCGGGCTCCAGCGAGGTGGAGATCCGGCCATGACAAGAGGGTGCACGGCTGTGGCAGGGGAAGTTGGAGGGTGGCTCGGCCTATGGAGGAAAGGCCTGGGGAGGCTCTGTTGGGGTGTGCTGGCGGTCTGGGCTCGGCAGTTGAGTGTGGGAGTGGTCACGACTAAGGAAAGAGGAGGGCTCTAGGGTGATGGTTATGACGACCATGGGGAAGAAGAGATGAAGGGGATGGAGTGGCTGTGGCAGGGTGGAGATGGAGATAATATTAGAGTTTGTGTTTAGGTTAATCTTAGGATTAAATAGTGGGTAGATTTGGGTAGTGGGTCTAATAGGTATTGGGTAAAGGAAATGGGCTATTGGATTTGGGTATAGATTCTCAATAAGTTAATGGGTAATAGCTAGAGATTATATAATAGGTATAGGCTATGAAATAGGTATTGGCTAATGTGTATGGGTGGAGATGAAATTAAAATATAACAATAATCTTAGTAATATTATTAATAAAAATAATACATAATAGTAATATTAGTAATAATAATAACAACAACAACTAATGGTAATTAATAATTACAACAATTGAAATTAACAATAATATTAATAATAATATTAATAATAATTTACAATAATAACAGCAATAATAATAATAACTAATAATAATACTAATTAATAATCATAATAACAACAATAATAATACTTATACTGCATTAACAATGATAATAAGAATAATAACACTTATAATAATAATAGAACAATAATAATAGTAATAATTTACTAATGAGAATAACAATTAATAATAATAATGATAATAATAGAAAAATCAATAATTAAAAATGTTGGTGGGAAATAATGGTAATAATATATAAAACTAAATTAGCATTTACTATCTCAAAATAATTTTGTATAATTTAATCAAGTTAATAAAATAAAAGTATAGCAAAAATTAATAAATACATTGAAAAATTAAAATACAGTATTTTAAACTAGAGATATTACATCCTTTGTCATTATATAACACCAAAATTTGTTCTGATAAACATGGGTGTTTATTGGGACAAGACACTGCTGCTTGATTTCTAGTAATAACTCATCAACTTGACTTTCGGGTTCAATATGCTTGATATGGTCAATCTTATGGTGTGGTAAGTCAAGAAGATTAGCTCCTGAGACTAATTGAATAGCGTGTTGGATATCACACATTAGTAGTAGTTTGTCCGGGAGGTTTTCTGAGAAGACAATGACAAACTCCTTGATCATAGGAGTGACTTCGGGAAGAATCAGACTGTTGTTTTTAAGGGAGACATCAGTAAAAACCCTGTAATCACAGAGATGGTTTTGGGAGGACTCGAAGTACTGAACTTTTCATTGTTATCACCCGTGATCTCTTCTTCAGGGTTAGAGTCTTCTGGTTCTTCCGCCCGGTAAATGGATTCTTCTGAGACAGGCCCCGTATTTTTTATAGGCAATTTATTGGTAGCAACTTTAATCGGGATTGGAAAATCCCAACAACATGCCCATAACATTGGCACTTGTCATACTTGATTATAAGACTACGTGTGGAAAAGTCTCTTGTATAATTCTTGCCTTTAGTGTTATTTTCAATGCTTTTGTCTTTAGTTTCTATCTTATATGTTGGTGTTTGTGCATGAACCTAGAGTGGGTACTGATAGGAAGTAAACTTGAATGTTCAAGCTTGGTGATTCTAACTCCTAAATATACACCCAACTTGGGAGCGTCTAAATCTTGAACCTAGGCATAAGCCCTTTTGAGATCAATGACTCCACATTTACAAAGCTCATGTTATAGGTATATTTGAAGTCCAACATAAAATTGGGAAAGATTTAGACATCACTCTGTCTGCCTAGGGCATTATAGAGAGTGAGAAACTCATCGAATTTGGTAACATATTTCTTGGTGGATTTATTGCCTTGGGTAATTTGACGCCATTTGTCAAGAAGATCAATGAAATTAAATGGTGGCACGTACTGAAAGTACACCTAAAGAGGGGGTGATAGGTGTAAAGCTAATCTAATGGACAAAATACGAAAATGCTACAATTAATAATATTAATGATGCAAACAGTCAACTCAAATCAGGAAGTGAAGCCAGATTCCCTATGAAGGGCTCTAAAACTTCTCCTTTATATTCTTCTAGACAATGAGTTGAGGTGCTCAATTGCCTTCTTGATTTAAATAGTGAAAACTGACAAGAATGAATGATATTAGATGTATGAATTGCAAGTGAAATAAAAGCAAAAACACAAGTGCAAGCAATTGAAATAGAGTAAGAGAAAGAGAGAAAGCAATCACAAGCAGTAGAGATTTGTTTCGAGCTTCGAACACCAAACTCTACGTCCCTACCTTCACCACGTGAAGGACTTAAATATTTACTAAGGATCTTTCCACAAAGGAGCCTCCACAAAGGAACTATAAGGTCTACACAAGACCGCAGTACACAACTCCAACACTGAATCCTCTACACAAGAAGTAGCACAAAGCCAATGAGATTTACAAGCTCTTGGTATCACAAAGATCACAAACAATCCCTTTTACAACTTCCTATAGTATTTGATGTGAGATGAAGTTCAGAAGTTTGTGAAAGAGAAAATGAGTTGAAATAAATTAACATAAGTGCTAAAAACTTGTAGAAATTGATTTTGAAATGAGAGCACTTGAAGCAAGAAAGCTTGAAATCTATTCTCTTGAATAAACTTGATTTTTCAAATATTTTTCAAAAACTAATTGTTAATAATCCTCTATAAATGAACCCTATATATAAGCAAATGATAAAACAAAGTTAGAAGAGTCTATCAGGTCATTAAGAGAGAGATTAGACTAAAAATGAGCAAATATACCCATTGGGGAAAAAGGTCAAAGAAATATTTTTTTCAAAAAACTAGCCGTTGGTGTCAGTCGGCCGCCTGGTCGGCCGATCTCAACCGAGATCAGCTAGTGCCAGTTAGTCGATCGCCCAGTTGACTGCTAGGTTTGCCGGTCGACCGCCCGGTCACCCGACAAACGTGCACGGCATGCACAAGCTGAGGCCAAAATGGCCCCGAGGTTCGGTCGACCACCCAGTCGACCGACCAAGCCTGAGAACTTTTCTTGGTTAAAAATGAGTTTAAACTAATTTTTAAATAATACAAAAATAGTTAGAAAAATGTTTTGGCAACATAGGCTTTAGGATACATGATAGAAATAGGATATATAACGTTGAAAAATCATAGGATATGTATCAAACACTAAACTTTGTAAAATATGAAAATAAGAAAAATTAGATATTAAACTCGTATTTTGATTGAAGCAAGAAAAATAATTAAAGGAAGAGTTAAAGTTAGAAAATCTTAGTCTCGTTTCAATATAACTGTGTAGCAAAGACTAGACGGGTCGATCCACAGAGAACGATGTGATGGAAGCTTTTCAGAACGATCTTCTCTGTAATTGGCTTGAAAAAGAAAAAGAGATATTGATTGTGAGAATTAGATTTAATCAAGTAAATGAGTTATAGTTTACTAATCATCTACCACAACCAAACTATTAGTCTAAAAGAGTGAACATCATATTGAATGAAGAATTATTTACCCAAGGGTTTTGATTGAGAATCAAACAAGATGAAAAAAGATGTTGTAAACCCTAATTAGTTTGCACTAATAAAACTTAAACTATAGTTCATCTTAATTTCAAAGCATAGCATAAGAAAAGTCCACTTAAACTTATGCTATCAAAGTATATAAATATGAACCATGAATAACCATTTAAAAAGTGCAAAGCAAATTAGTTAAACTCAATTATTGATTCATCTTCAAGAACACCAATTTAATCCTAGGGTTTCTAACAAGCATATATGTCAATCGGTTCATCTTTTAAACTAGACTAGGGTTGATCGAGAGATTAGCAAACTATAGGCTTAATTAGTTATTTATATTTTTATTTTTATTCTCAATTTTTATTTTGAATAAGAAAAGTTGCATGAAAATTAAAAGAAGAAAACACTGACCAATTACAAAGCTCTCCTGCTTCTTCAACAATCTTCTTCTCCAAATAAAAAAACAAAAAATATAAGAAAATTCGGTAAGAAGAAAAAATCTAAAGAAAACCCTAAGCTTCAGCTCTCAGATCTCCTCCTCTGTTGCTCTGCAGGGATATTTATATGAGATTTAAAACGTAGAGTCCCAGTACAACTCTCCCACAAAATCGCGTTGCCAGATTAATCCAAACAGCCACGGAAACGCAGCTATAGCGTGGCCAATGGCCACGCGATTTCTCGCGTGGCCTTCTCTGGTCCGTCCATCTGAGCGCCTCCTTCTAGATTCTGCATTCAGACCCTCTATCGCGAGAACTCGAGATAACTTGGGAAGAAAGTTATCAAAAATCTGAATTTGAAAAGGAATTGTTCCCTTTATCTTTATCTTTAAGCCTTTCTCCCCTTTATCTTTATCTTTGTCTTGCAAGTAATCAGGTTTAAGTAGAAGTCCATCTCTATTTTAGGATAAGGATTCATCTTATCCTTTCCTCCTCTTTATTTGAATAGCAATTAGGAGTTCTACTTTATCCTTCCTCTTCCTCCCTTAGATTTAAAATTATTAATTTAAAATCTAAGTATAGATTAGGTTAGATAAGATAGAAGCTTGTGGGATTTTGGGATTTGGGCTTCACTTGTGCTTTATTTCTTTATTCTTTAATTACTCAAGGTCTGCACAACATTAAACAATAAAATATTACATAGCAGTGCTTTATAAAAGAATAAGTAAGAAAATATGATGATAAATATGCATTTTTGACTACCTATCACACCACTACACTTATCTTTTTGCTCGTCCTTGAGTAAAAGTAAAAAAGAAAAAAGGAAAATAAAATAAAAACTAGCTATCCTAACTCACTTTCGTAAGAATCACGGTTGCACTTAGTACGTGCAACAAGCCGTTAAACCTCTAGGTTACCCCTAGAGGACGAGTGTTGTCTCGTGAGGGTTTTCAGTAGATTACACCCATAAAATCCATAAAAGAAAAATGTTAGTGACTAATTAATTTATTTATTTATTTTGAAAAAGGAGAGAAATAATTAAAATATGTTTGAAGAAACTAAGCAATCTATAAGTTTTAGGATCATCATTTTTATTCGTTCTTAAACTTAGTCTCTATACAATAATTCGTTATCAATTTTAGGTAAGGATTAAAATCGAATTTTTATATAGTCTTTTTCATTACCCTAAATCATATGCATCTTTGTAAAGTGAATCTTTACTAGGGATTTTTTAACTCGGACTCCCATGTCTCTTTATTATATATATATATATATATATATATATATATATATATATATATATATATATATATATATATATATATATATATATATATATATATATAACTCATCTAATTTTCTTTTGTATAAGTATCAAGGTTTCTTGAGGCCCTCATAACTAATTAATTGACTATTAGATGTGTTAGTACATATATAGATAATATTTCTTAGTTTTCTTAGGCTTCTAATTCACCCATGTAGCAAGCCTAAGGTCGATGGCTCCCAAACCGGTCGGTTTTAGGGCACCGGGTGGGAAAACATCCTACGGACTTAAGGACTCGAGTGAAATAGGCCACAAAACTAAGGACTTTATTTATAAAATCACCTTTAGGCGTGAATACTTATGCTTCTTGAGGCACATGTATCCAGCTTAATTAGTGAACTCTATTTTTTTATATTATTTTTTTATAAGGCACAAGAGTCTTTGTCTTAGAATCCTAGATATGTAAGTGTATTAGGTATGCACATTTCATTAAGGTAAAAATCAAGACTAATTAATTATTCAATTTTTTCTCCTATACCTAAAAAAACCTAACAATTTATTTTATTTTGAATAAGTTTTTAGAAATCCTAATCATGATTTTCCTAATTCTTAAGATTAACTTGGATTTCTTTCAAAAGATAAGTCAAAATATTGTTTCCTTTTTCAAATATATTTTTTTATTTTTTATTTTTATTTTTGTTAAGTTAATAACTTAAGGTTAGTGAATTATGTTAATAGCAACCTACAGTTAGTCAATAATCTATGTTAAAATGAATATATATATTTTTATTATTTTTTTATTATTTTTTTGAAATTAAGGTTAGTATCCTCCCCCACACTTGTCTCATGCATTGTCCCCAATGTATGCATGTATGTATAAATGCATGAAATGAACAGGCAGAGAGGTAGAGTTACCATACATTGGGTCAAAAAGACCCAGGGCTGTGTCTGCTTCTGGTACTGATTCCAAAAACGGTTTCAGACGTTGACCATTTTCCTTGAATTCATTACTATTCTTAGGGTCGTATATCTCTATGGCTTCATGTGGGAACACAGTCTTAACAACGAAAGGCCCGTCCATCTTGATTTTAACTTTCCTAGAAAAAAGTGAAGTCTAAAATTATAGAATAAGACTTTTTGTCATTAGACAAAAGTTTTTCTCATGATGAATTTATCATGAAAAACCTTAACCCTAACTTCCATAATCTTCGCATTTTCATACGCCTCGTTCCTTAACTCTTTAAATTCAGAAATTTACAATTTTTGAAGTACACCAGCCTTATCTAAATCAAAATTCAGCTGCTTAATTACCCATAAGGCTCGGTGCTCTAACTCAACAGGAAGGTGGCAAGCCTTTTCAAAGACTAACTTATAAAGAGACATTCTTAGAATCATTTTAAAGGCGGTCCTAAATGCCCAAAAGGTATCCACCAATTTGGTGGACCAGTCCTTCCTTTTTTGATTCACAGTTTTCTCCAAGATAACCTTAACTTGCCTATTTGAGACTTCTACCTGCCTTCTGGTTTGAGAATGGTAAGGTGTAGATAACTTGTGTGTTATGGCATATTTTCGCATAAGAGCTTCAAAAGTTCTATTGCAAAAATCTGTACCATTATAACTAATTATGGCACGAGGGGTTTCAAAACGTGAAAAGATGTTTTCTTTCAAGAACTTGACAACAACTTTGTTGTCATTTGTCTTGCAAGGGATGGCTTCAACCCATTTGGATACGTAATCTACAGCCAACAAGATGTATTGGTGCCCAAATGAATTAGGGAAGGGACCCATAAAATTAATGCCCCAAACATCAAAGAGTTCTACTTCTAGAATTGGGTTTAGGGGCATCATATTACGTTTAGAAATCCTTTCTATCATTTGACATATTATGCAAGTTTTGTAAAAGTCAAATGCGTCTTTAAATAAAGTGGGTCAATAGAAGCCACTCTGCAGTACCTTTTCGGCTATTTTGCGGGGACCAAAGTGTCCACCGCAAGAAAATTCGTGACAAAAGGCTAGAACACTTCAGTTTCCTCTTCGGGAACACATCTCCTAATTATTTGGTCCTACAATATTTGAAGAGGTAAAGGTCCTCCCACATGAAATACCGGACTTGAGATACGAACCGGTATCTATCCTATTTTGACCAACTAGATGGGGTTTGTTTGTGACTAAGTAATTAACTATGTCGGTAAATCATGGTTCCATAGAGATGGCTACAAGTTGTTCGTGAGGGAAATTATCGTTGATGGGCAGTTCGTCGAAAGGTGCATTTGGCACACGAGAGAGATGGTCGGCGATGACATTTTCGACACCCTTTTTGTCTCGAATCTTGAGATTAAACTCTTGAAGGAGGAGGATCCAAAAGATGAGTTGACCCTTCGCATCCTTCTTGAGTATAAGGTATCGAATTGCTGAATAGTCGGTGAAGATAGTGGTCATGGTCCCAAGTAGGTATGGGCAGAATTTCTCCAAAGTAAACATTACAGCTAAGAATTCCTTCTTAGTAGTAGTATAGTTTACTTGGGTTTCGTTTAGTGTCTGAATAATAGATCACGTGCTGCTTGTTATCTGTGCATTGTCCTAAGACAGCGCCTATAGTAAAATCGGAAGCATCACACATGATCTCAAAGGGTTTGGACCAGTCCGGAGGTGAGATGATAGGTGCAAAGATAAGTTCCAATTTTAGCTTCTCCCATGCGCTACGACACTTGTCATCAAAGATGAAGGGCACGTCTTTGGCTAAAAGGTTTATAAGGGGTCTAGCAATTTTGCTAAAATCCCTAATGAACCTATGGTAAAAGCTGGTGTGTCCTAAAAAGGAACGAATGTCTTTCATGCATCGTGGAATTTGGAGTTTGGCTATGATCTCCACCTTAGCCTTATCCACTTTGATCCCTTTCCTAGATATCTCATGACCTAGGACAATCCCATGCTGCACCATAAAGTGGCACTTTTCCCAATTTAGGGTCAATTTCTTATCGGTTCATCTTTTTAGCACTATTTCAAGTGGTTTAGACATTGGTCAAATGAATCTCCATAGACGGAGAAGTCGTGCATGAAGATCTCCAAGAAGCGCTCGACCATGTCGGAGAATAGGTGATTGGAGTTCATTTATGCATCATTTTCTACCACCATGCTATGCTTTATCTGAATAAATATTGGATTTTTATTGCTTTTTTCTCTCTTTTTTCAGGTCCAATGTTTAATAGAGAAGAAGGCCCAACAATTATGATTTTTGAGAAATTAAAGAGTAATTTAGAAGCCCATTAGAAGAAAGCCCAGGTCTGAACAGATCCAAAGCGTATATTCTCACTTTCTAGAAGATCCAGCTGGGGATACGAGATACAACAGAAAGGCATAAAAATCCGCTAGCGAAGCGGCCAAGATACGGCCGCGAAAATGCGGCACTTGTCGCGGAACTGCGGCAATCCTCTGGCCGTTAATTCAGCGTTTGATCGGAGGCTGAGATGGGATGGCCTATTCTCCTTAAGGCTATAAATAGACCCCTAGGGCCTCTGTAATCAAAGAGGAGAAAAGGAGCATTGTTTATAGGGAAATTGTTAGGGTTTCTCTAGGTTTTCTTTTAGTCTCTTATGTAATTTTCCTTTTCTCCTTCTAGAATCAAGAAAAGAGAGAGTGAGAATGAGCAATCTTTGTAATTGGAGAAGGTGACAACGCAATACAATGATCAAGCTTTCAATCTTCCAATCTTTTCTTGTTCTAGTGCATTATTTTCTTTAAGCTTTTACTTTCTTCTATTTAATTTCTACAATGAACTGTTGCTTGTTCTTTATTTCCATGTCTAGCTAATTCATTAACATGACTAACTAACTTTTAATTTTACTAACTACTAACTCTTGGGTAATTGCTAACTTATATGAATCATTAGATGCTTTATTCTTTTTAGTCTTGCAAATTACAAGTCTATCTTACCCCTAATGAAGATAAGTTACTTTTTATTCTTTGCAAATGCTATGTTCCCTCTCCATATGATTCATGTGAGCCTCACTGAGAGCCTTGTCTTTAAAACAAGTGCCTTGATGGAATATGAAGATGGAGCACTTCACTATGCTAATGACTATATTACAAGTTTCTTATTTCATGCTCGCTTGATTATAGCTTTGATGGACTAATGAATCTTGCATGTTTTCTTAGCATCCTTAAGAGTGACTATCCTTGTTCAATTGTTGAAAATCTATTTAGAGAGCCAATGATTCAAGGAGGCAACTAGCCTAGCCTAGATGAGAAACACCCTCGACATGGGACAATACAAGGACTTGGCAAAGCAAGACATACCATTGCCGATGAATCAATACGAGGCATGCATCACCCAATGAGAGTAGTAAGTTAGTAAATTAGAATGTTAGTTAGTCATGGCTTTTCTTTCTATCTTACTTAAAAAACCCCTCTTCTGAAAACTTTCTCTTTTCAAATATCTCCATTTTTCTTCCATCTTTATTTACGTTTCTTCCTTTCCTCTACAAAACCCACAAAGATTTTTCACTCACTTTCTACATCATTTTGTTTTTCATTTCTTAAACAAAGAAGAACCTTCGTTTTTCTTCATGAAAATTTCAATATAAAAACCTTAAATGCTTCTATTGCTAACCCTCCCTGCGGATACGACCCGTCCTAGCTTATGCTACGAACGGTGATTCGGAAGGAGTAAAGTAAACCTACATATACATTCGGAGTTTTTGATCATCGGTCCACGGACATCAACGGTTTACTCTAAACCCTTTCTCAATAAAATTAATCCTTCCGAACAAATTTTTGGCGCCGTTGCCGGGGAAGGTAACGGTTTTTATTGAATTTTTAGAACTAAAACGAATTTTTTCTTCTCTATTGCAGGTTACAGGTCAGGGAAAACAGGAAAAAAAAGATTGCAGTAACATATAAGTGGTCTTGAGCCTCTGTTCTAGAAAGCAGAGACCAAGTACCCTCTGGATTGCCGCGTTTCCTCGGCTCTGGTCGCGGATCCGCGACAAAAAGGAGTTCACTACTGACTGGTTTTGTGCAAGGCTGCTTGTCTTGCAAAATTATAGTTTTCTACAAACTTTATTTCTTATATGCATCACCAGGAGCCTGCTAATAAACTAATAGTAAAACATTTGTTGAAAAAGTTCAAAAATTGATTAGACGTTTGCATTTTAGGCACGTGTCTTTCCAATTCATTTACTTTACTGTTGAAGAGTGCTGGAGCAAGGAACGTTCGCATTACATTTAGAATAGGACTTATCTCTTGGTTGAATTACATCGCTTTGAGTGAATCTTGTTTGCATATCTTGTACACTTGTACAAATTGATCTTAAGGGCACCACCCAATAACAAGATAAGGTGAGGATTTAATCACCCTTCCTTGGCCCAAAAATCAGATTCCAAGCACTCACAATCCTAAGCTTTTTAATAAAAATTGATAGACGTTGGCCCCTAGGGACATCCGGACTCGTTAAAAGATCAGCTGAGGTTGAAAATTGTTTTTGATTCACTCTCCAGTCAAATCAGTGTCTAAGGTTGGAGATTGAGGGGCGAAACCCCGAAGGCTGGTGGTTTGGCTTAATTAGGCCGTCGCTTCTACGCGGATACCTCCCACCAATCTTGCCCCCACCTGGCTGATTAGCTGTGGTCTGACTCGAGCAATAACCTTCTTCGGTTCATCGAACAGTTAGGAGTCGTCTAGGTCCAGATATCCTAGATAGCTTGTGATTGTTTTTCCTTTTTCTTGTTTGTTATTTTCCTTTTTCGCTTGATTGCTTGGTGAACGTTTTCTGTGATTGTGCATGCAAGAGTCGTATCGGGACCCAATTTCAGCTAGACTTGTTAGGACTTCTACACTTGCACAAACACCACTTCCTGACACAAGTCTAATCATGGCTAACAATACTTCTCTCCAAGATAAGTTCTACCCCATTCGCACTTCACTTCCTTCATGCATTCTTTTACCCGAAGCAAATGGAAACAATTTTGAGCTTAAACCCCAATTCATAAATACACTCCCTATATTTCATGGCCTAGAATCTGAGGACGCATATTTCTTCATTCGTGAGTTTGAAGAAGTGTGCTTGATGATGAGAATTCCCCAACTGGGGAAAGAAGTTGTTAGATTAAGGTTCATTCCCTTCGCGCTTAAAGATATAGCCAAGAAGTGGCTATACAATCTGCCTGCCAGTTTTATCTCGACATGGGATGAATTTGTCAAAGTCTTTCTTAAGAAATTCTATCCCATTCATAAAGCGGCACTCATCAGAAAAAACATAATGCAGTTTAAGCAGGAATCAAGTGAACCATTTTGGAAGTATTTTGAACGGTTTGATTTACTAGCCCAATGTCCTCATCACGACATAGAGAAGTGGCGACAGTGCCAAATTCTCTATAACGGACTAGATTACCAAACTAAGACACTCCTCGAGACTATGTGTCAAGGAAATTTTTAAAGAAAGATGAGAACCAGGGTTGGGATCTCTTTGAAGCTTTAGCAGAAAAAACCATTCAGTGGGAGTCTTGCCCTGGGAAAACCAATCCCACCACTTCCAGAGCTGGTATGCATTCTTGAATCCTCTATAGCTGCCGAGGCAAAGATAACTCAATTGATGAAAAGGCTAGAACTGCTCGAGGTTAAGGAACCAAATTTTGTGAATCAGGTCAACCCACCACCTGTGATCAACCCGGGTTGTACCTACTGCCATGCTCTTAACCACCTGTTTGAAGAGTATCCCGTCTACCAAGCTCAAATGTACCCTGAGAATATGAATGCAGCATACACCAGACCAAACTACAATCCATACTCCAAAACATATAACCCGAGATGGAGGAACCATCCAAATCTCTCTTGGAGTCAGTCTGGTCATGAACAACCAAGACCATCATTTCCACACCAATATCCTGCTCAGTCTCATCAACCCAGTTTCCACCAGAGTCCACCAAATTTCCAAACAAGCTTCCAATATAACTTCCAGCCCACATATCAGCAACAACAAACACAAAATCATCCTGATAAAAAATTGTCAGATTTGGAAAGAATGATTGAAACCTTATCTAAAACCCAGGCCTCAATGATGAACATCCACAATCAGGCTATCAATAGGTTAGAGGTTCAGATAGGTCAACTGGCTAGCTCATTAAATGAAAGACAAAAGGGAACATTGCCAAGCCAGCCAGTGCAAGAACCCCTTCCCTATTCATGAAGCTGAAGACATAGGTCCAAGTCAGTGTAATACTGTTCATATTTTGAGATCTGAAAAGCAGATAGATAATCAGGTTTCTAGTCATCCTGTTCCGAATAAATCAGTGTTAACATCTCCTGTTCTAGTACCACCAACTAAAAATAATCCATCTTCAAGTTCACAACCTTCAACCTCCAAATCAAATAATAAAGACAAAGCAAATGAGCAACCATACAAGCCTATTGTAATATTCTCTAATAGGCTAGTAAACCAAAAGACTAATGCTCAAATGGAGAAAATTAGAGAAATGTTTGATCAGGTCCAGATCAATGTACCCCTTCTTGGTGCCATACAACAAGTCCCCTCATATGCCAAGTTCTTAAAATATATGTGCACTAAGAAAAGGAAAACAAATGTCCCAAAGAAGGTCTTCTTTGCTTCTAATATAATTGAGTTGCTAACTGGGCCAATTCCTGTGAAATATAAAGACCCAAGGAGTCCAACTATTTCTTGTATTACAGGACAGACCACGATAAATAGGGCGTTACTTGATCTAGGAGCCAGCATCAATCTTCTTCCTTTCTCTATGTATCAGCAACTCGGGTTAGGCGACCTCCGTCCAACCAGAGTTACTATACAACTGGCTGATCGATCTGTAAAGATTCCAAAGGGGGAGATTACAGATGTTCTTATTCGGGTCGGGGAATTCATTTACCCCGTAGATTTCATTGTTCTAGAGACGCAACCCGTACATAATCCCAAAGCTCAGACACCTGTCATTCAAGGACGACCCTTCCTAGCCACTGCAAACGCAATCATCAACTGTAGGAATGGATCAATGCGTCTAACTTTTGGAAATATGACAAAAAAGGTAAATGTTTTCCACCTGGGAAAACAACCTCGAGATTTGGATAATGAGTCATTTGAGGTGAACTTGATCGAGGGATTAGCAAGTGAACATGAAATGGAGATTGAATATGAGTCTAATAGAGAATTTGAATTGGAGTCTGATGATTTCAACCTTAATCAAATAATTGAATCCACAGTGGAGTGGGCAACAGATGCCGCCCCTATCCTTCCCTTACATAAGGAACAACCATTGATAGATCAAGTGCCCTCTTTCGAGCTTAAGGTTCTTCCTAGTCATCTCAAGTATCAGTACTTGGGTGAGAAGGAAGCATTTCCCATGATAATTGCGTCCCATCTTACGGAACAACAGGAAGAGAATCTTCTTGTAGTATTAAGGGAAAATCAAGAAGCCATTGGTTAGACCATGGCTGATATAAAGGGAATCAGTCCATCTAGTGTGCAACACCGGATTCATTTGACGGAAGATGCAAAACCTAAACGTGACCCACAACGTAGACTAAACCCGATCATGCAAGAGGCTGTTAGAGCTAAAATTTTGAAGCATTAGACAATGGGATCATCTATCCCATATCCGATAGCCAGTGTGTTAGTCCAGTCCACGCTGTGTCAAAGAAAGCCGAGTTTACCGTGGTAGAAAACGATAAGAAAGAATTAGTACAAACTCGTCTTCCAACGAAGATTCGAGTCTGCATTGATTACTGAAAATTAAACGCTGCCACGTGTAAAGACCACTTTCCCCTTCCGTTCATAGATCAAATGCTCGAGAGACTAGCTGGACATGAGTATTACTGTTTCCTGGATGGATATTCAGGATACAATCAAATCTCTATCTCTCCTGAGGATCAAGACAAGACTACCTTCACCTGTCCCTTTGGAACATTTGCATACCGAAGAATGCCCTTCGGCCGATGCAACGCTCCTGCAATGTTTCAACATTGCATGCTTAGTCTTTTTTCCGACATGGTGAAAACATTTTTGGAGATTTTCATGGATAATTTTTCTATTTATGGTGATTCCTTTGAACAATGCTTGCACCATCTTAAGTTAGTTTTACAACGATGCATGGAGAAAAATTTGACACTCAATTGGGAGAAGTGTCACTTTATGGTCAAGCAAGGAATTGTCCTAGGGTATGAAGTTTCAAACAAAGGAATTGAGGTTGATAGATCGAAAGTGAAAGTTATAGCAAAGATCCCTGAGCCAAAATGCTTAAAAGACATTAGATCATTTTTAGGGCACGCTGGCTTCTATAGAAGATTTATTCAGGGGTTTAGCAAAATTGCTAGACCTTTAACAAATCTCTTAGGAAAAGATGTGCCCTTCAATTTTGATAAAGAGTGTCTACAAACTTGGGAGGAGCTTAAACACAGACTTGTTTCAGCGCCAATAATCTCAGCGCCTGATTGGACTAGGCCTTTTGAAATCATGTGTGATGCCTCCGATTATGCCATAGGTGCTGTTCTCGGACAACGTACTGATAACAGGCAACACGTGATTTACTATGCTAGTAGGACGCTTAACGAGGCCCAACTAAATTACACAATAACTGAAAAGGAATTTTTAGCAGTTGTGTTTGCGTTGGAAAAATTTCGCCAATACCTACTAGGATCTAAGACAACGATTTTCACTGATCACTCCGCCATTAGATACTTAATGCAAAAGAAGGATGCAAAGGTCAGACTGATTCGATGGATACTTCTTTTGCAAGAGTTTGATTTGGAAATTAAAGACAAAAAGGGCGTTAAAATTGTGGTGGCAGATCACCTTTCGAGAATTCCTAATGCACCAATTGAGACTATACCTATCAATGAAAACTTTCCTGATGAACACATCTTTACGATGGTAAAGAGCCCTGGTATGCTGATACAGCAAACTACCTTGCAACCGGGCAAACACCTTCAAATTGGTCAAGTCATGACAAGCATCGCTTTATGAAACAAGTACTATTTTTCTTTTGGGATGAACCGTATTTATTCAAATATTGCCCTGACAAGATAATTAGAAGGTATCTTTATGAGGATGAACATCATAGCGTATTGACATTTTGTCACGAGCTAGCTTGTGGTGGACACTTTGGTCCACGAAAATCTGCTGAGAAAATCCTTCACAGTGGGTTCTATTAGCCCACTCTCTTTAAGACGCTTATACTTTCTGCAAGCTTTGTGCCAGATGTCAAATGGCGGGTCGAATCACACATAGACATGATGCCCCTTACACCGATCCTTGAGGTAGAAATTTTTGATTTGTGGGCAATCGATTTCATGGGACCCATCCCTCTGTCTTATGGCAACCAATACATTTTGGTGGCTGTAGACTACGTTTCTAAATAGGCTGAAGCTATTCCGACTAGGACAAATGATAACCAAGTTGTCATCAAGTTTTTACGTGAAAACATCATTTCTCGCTTCAGAGCCCCCCGTGCGATAATTAGTGACAACAGGAGTCATTTTTACAACCGGGCTTTTGAAGCCCTAATGCGAAAGTACTCTATCTCTCATAAATTATCCACGGCCTATCATCCTCAGACGAACGAGCAAGTGGAGGTCACCAACAGACAAATTAAACTGATATTGGAGAAAACTGTCGGACAAAATCATAAGGATTGGTCCATCAAACTCATTGATGCCCTATGGGCATATCAGACCGCCTACAAGACTGTCCTCGGTATGTCTCCAAATCGAGTTATATTTAGAAAACCCTACCATTTGCCTATGGAGTTAGAGCACCGTGCTATGTGGGCACTAAAACAACTGAATTTCGACTTAGACAAAGCCGGTGATTTGAGAAAGCTGCAGATATCCGGGTAAGAAGAACTACGAAATGATGCATACGATAACGCTCGGATATCTAAACACAGAGCTAAGCTTTTAATTGATAAATCAATTCATAGGAAAAATTTTGTCTCAGGACAAAAAGTTCAGTTGTACAACACTAGACTCCACCTTTTTCCTGGTAAACTAAAAACCAGGTGGTCAAGCCCATACGTCGTCTAGAACGTCTCTCCTCATGGTGCCATTGAAATTTTCGATCCCAAAGATGGCAACACTTTCAAAGTCAATGGTCAATACCTAAAGCCATTTTTCACCACGGAGTCTGAGTCACACAATGTTATTGAACTGGGCCTTTGTGGCCCAGTCTATATGTGACCACGTAATTTTACACTTTTCCCGGTGTCTCCTGTACATCATGTTGGGACCTCCTTTGTAAATAAAAAAAAAAGTGACTTAGGTGCTAAATAGCACCTAGGTTTTTTCTCTCTACATACACTCCCTTTTCTTTTTAAATAATCTAGGGTTGTAAATTCCTAGTTTCCACTTGGGCAGTTTAGGGATTCCGTCCTTCTCAGCTCCTTATAAATATCTCCCTTCCTGTGTTCTCTTCATTACCCTAGTTTCAATCTCAAATCTGAAACGCACTCAGCCAGCGCCGCCCCCCAAATTTTTCTAAGCCCCTCTCTCCTCTATATTGCCACGTTTCCACGGCATCTGCCGCGCCTCCGCAGCCATCTGGAAGAACCTGGGCCGCCGCCAAATTTCTCTGCAGACGCGGCTGTCTGAAGCCCCCCGATCTACCATCTACACATCTGCTACCATCACTGATTGCTCTCTGCAATCTCGTTTAAGTTTTCCCCCTAGTCAGGGGGAGGTTTGCGTATCCCTTCCCGTTGCTTCATATTATTCATCATGGCACCGTCTATTTTCGCTGAAAAAGATTTTGCTAGAATTCTTAGCGATGTTAACGGTTATGGTCATATATTTTTAGATCGTATTTGTGCATGGGATTGGTATAGATTAGTTTATGATAACTCAGATCACGAGACTTACTATTGTCCTGAGCTCGTCAAACTTTTCTACAATTCTATAGATCTAGCATCTATCAATTTTGACACCTACCAGATCTTAGTGCACATGCCCACTTGGGATATTATTATCACGCTTCCACTGCTAGAGGAACTCACACATATCCCTTGCAACCCACATCATAGCGACCCCCTACCTTTAATCGATTACATGACTGTCATGAGGGCTCGCTGAACGGAACAAGATAGGGGGCTCAAAGCCAGTACTACATTTAGAAACGTACATTGCGTTAGTCGCTGGATTCAACGCAATATTTTAGGACTTAACCACACGACCTCCTTTAATAGGCCGGTGTTGCAGATTATACACGACCTGATGACTCGGCAGCACACTATCTGTATTAACAAGATCATCTTTCATAGTATCATCACCAACTCCTCCCGCACACGCGGTGCAAAGTGCTCGCACCCAGTTTTGACCACTCGTCTGTGTAGGACTTTCTTACCAGATACAATTTTTGACTCATATGGTAGGGTGTTCATTGCACAAGAGAGGGTGACTAGCGCTTACAATAGTTGTCTTCATGCGGTCTGGACTCCTAGTGTCCAGTCCGAAGATGTCCCTGTGGAGTCCTCTTCGGAGGAACTTTTAGAGGAGGAGGATGAGTCGGCCTTTTGGCAACAGGACCCCCCAGCTGATTCACGCGCCTTCGTGTCTACCATTTGGCGAGGCATGAAGAAGATATTTCGGGGGCAGATTAGACTACGTAAACAGGTTGAGGAGCAGACATCTCGCCTAGACCGCATTGAGGAGGGTCTGCGGCGATCACAGTCGGCCAGACCTAGCACCACCGCTGGTCCAAGCCGAAGGCAGGGGTGACACCTTTTCTTTACCTATTTCATGTGTATATTTTCTTGCATACATTGAGGACAATGCATGGGATAGGTATGGGGGGGTAGATACTAACATAAGATTTTTCTAGACTTTTTCTTTTAGATTTCTAGGTTTCTCTTTTCTTATATATATATAAAAAATTTGATCCATTTTTTGAAAAGAATTAACTTGATCTTAGGTATTAAGGAAATTCTAAGCTAAGATTTCTTAATATAAGTCGAAATAAGAAGTTTTGTTGGATCTTTAGGTTAAGAAAGAAAAGAATAAAAAAGATAGCTAGATTTTGAATTTTTTTCTTAGCACTATATACATTTGCATGTTCAGGAATTAATCAAGGATTTAGTAACTTTGTTTCCATAAATATATAAAAATTAAAAAAAATTCATAAATAAAACTTGATCACTAATTAAACTGGTTGGTTGTGCCTTAAGAAGCATGACCAGTCATGCCTAAAGGTGGTTGAGTCCTTAGCATTCGTGGCCTAGTTTGCTCGAGACCTTGAACCTTAGGGATGTATCTTCATCTGGTGCCCTAAGACCATCTGGTCTGGGAGTCATCGGTAAAAGGCTCGCTACATGAGTAAATTAGAAAGCCTAATGAAGCTAAGAGAATGTAAATATAAAAAAAACAAAGAAAATATATATTTATATATAATAAAAATAATATAAAAAAATATTTATTTTATATATGTGAACAAATGAACTAAAGTCTAAGAAAAATTCCTCATACATATGTATATATGTTAGGCCTGATACAAAATCCAGATTCTTGAAAACTTAACCTAAGTTGAAAATAAGATTTCAAATGGAAACTTATAAAAAGAAGGAAAAGTTTAGAGTAACCCGAAACCGATAGATCACTGAAATTCTTGAAGAAAATGGAACATAATAAAATATTTCTCTTTTCTTTTTCACTAACATTTTCTTTTTCTTTGGGATTTCGTGGGTGCAATCCGCTAAAAACCCTCAGGAGACAACACTCCTCCTCTAGGTTAACCTAGAGGTTTAACGGCTTGTTGCACGAGCTCAGTGTAATCGTGTCACCTACGAAAATGGTGTAATAATTTAGTTAGGATTTTTGTCTTTGCTTATTTTGCTCAGGGACGAGCAAAAGATAGGTATAGGGGTGTGATTGGAGTTCATTTATGCATCATTTTCTACAACCATGTTATGCTTTATCTAAATAAACATTGGATTTTATTGCTTTTTTCTCTCTTTTTTCAGGTCCAATGTTTAATGGAGAAAAAGGCCCAACAATTATGATTTTTGAGAAATTAAAGAGTAATTTAGAAGCCCACAAGAAGAAAGCCCAAGTCTGAACAGATCCAAAGCGTATTCTCACTTTCTAGAAGATCCAGCTGGGGATACGAGATATAACAGAAAGGCACAAAAAATCCGCTAGCGCAGCGGCCAAGATACGGCCGCAGAAACGCGGCACTTGCCGCGGAACCACGGCAATCCTCTGGCCATTAATTCAGCATTTGATCTGGAGGCTGAGGTGGGATGGCCTATTCTCCTGAAGGCTATAAATAGACCCCTAGGGCCTCTGTAATCAGAGAGGAGAAAAAGAGCATTGTTTATAGGAAAATTGTTAGGGTTTCTCTAGGTTTTCTTCTAGTCTCCTATGTAATTTTCCTTTTCTCCTACTAGAATCTAGAAAAGAGAGAGTGAGAGTGAGCAATCTTTGTAATTGGAGAAGGTGACAGCGCAATACAAGGATCAAGCTTTCAATCTTCCAATCTTTTCTTGTTCTAGTGCATTATTTTCTTTAAGCTTTTACTTTCTTCTATTTAATTTCTACAATGAACTGTTGCTTGTTCTTTATTCCCATGTCTAACTAATTCATTAACATGACTAACTAACTTTTAATTTTACTAACTACTAACTCTTGGGTGATTGCTAATTTATATGAATCATTAGATGCTTTATTCTTTTTAGTCTTGCAAATTACAAGTCTATCTTACCCCCAATGAAGATGAGTTACTTTTTATTCTTTGCAAATGCTATGTTCCCCCTCCATATGATTCATGTGAGCCTCACTTAGAGCCTTGTCTTTAGAACAAGTGCCTTGATGGAACATGAAGATGGAGCACTTCACTATGCTAATGACTATATTACAAGTTTCTTATTTCATGCTCGCTTAATTATAGCTTTGATGGACTAATGAATCTTGCATGTTTTCTTAGCATCCTTAAGAGTGACTATCCTTATTCCATTGTTGAAAATCTATTTAGAGAGCCAATGATTCAAGGAGGCAACTAGCCTAGCCTAGATGAGAAACACCCTCGACATGGGACAATACAAGGACTTGGCAAAGCAAGACATCCCATTGCCGATGAATCAATATGAGGCACGCATCACCCAATGAGAGTAGTAATTTAGTAAATTAGAATGTTAGTTAGTCATGGCTTTTCTTTCTATCATACTTAAAAAACCCCTCTTCTGAAAACTCTCTCTTTTCAAATATCTCCGTTTTTCTTCCATCTTTATTTTCGTTTCTTCCTTTCCTCTACAAAACCCACAAAGATTTTTCACTCACTTTCTATATCGTTTTGTTTTTCATTTCTTAAACAAAGAAGAACCTTTGTTTTTCTTCACGAAAATTTCAATATAAAAACCTTGAATGCTTCTATTGCTAACCCTCCCTGCGGATACGACCCGTCCTAGCTTATGCTACGAACGGTGATTCGGAAGGAGTAAAGTAAACCTACATATACATTCGGAGTTTTTGATCATCAGTACACGGACATCAACGGTTTACTCTAACCCCTTTCTCAATACAATTAATCCTTCCGAACAATAGGCTTAACATGCAACGTTGGGATGTTGTGGGGGCATTGCAAAGGCCGAAAGGCATTCGACAATAAGCAAACGTCCCAAATTGGCATGTTAACGTTGTCTTTTCTTGGTCCTCTGGGCCTATTGGGATTTGGTTATACCCTGAGTAACCGTCTAAGAAACAGTAATACTCATGGCCCACTAATCGTTCTAGCATTAGGTCGATAAATGGGAGTGGGAAATGGTCTTTTCTAGTAGCAGCGTTCCACTTGCGATAGTCTATGCATACTCGAAGCTTGATAGGTAGTCGTGTTTGCACTAACTCTTGCTTGTCATTTTCCACTACAGTAAAACTAGACTTTTTAGGGACCACGTGCACTGGGCTGACCCATTGACTATCGAAAAAGGGATAAATGATCCCATTATCCAATAGTTTCACTATTTCGCCTTGTACAGCCTCTTGCATGAGCGAGTTTAGCCTACGTTGTGGGTCCCTCTTCGGTTTAACCCCTTCATTTTGATGGATTTTATGCTTGACTATTTTAGGGCTTAGTCCCTTGATATTGGCCATAGTCTAACCAATGGCTTCCCTATGTCTCCTAAGGGTTGCCAATAGGTCTTCCTCTTGCCTATTAGTCAAATTGGATGCAACTATGACTGGTAGTGTCTCTTGTTCACCAAGGTAGGCGTACTTAAGATGCTTAGGCAAGGTCTTTAACTCCAAGGAAGGAGGTGGCTTGATGGGTAGAGGTGTTAAGCTTAAATTCTCCATCTTTAAAGAACTTGGACTTGTTGTCCACTCAATCTCGTCAAGGTTGAAATCACCAGATTCTAACTCTTCATCATCCTTTGATTCTACTGTGATCTCCTCTTTGTGCTCACTAGTCATATTTTCAATGAAACTGATCTCAAAGGGTTGGTCGTTTATGTCGTAGGGGTGCTTACCTAAGTTGAAAACATTGACTTCCTTGGTCATGTCTCCAAAAGTCAATCTCATAGATTCGTTTCTAGTGATTGAGTTAGAACCTGCACACAAATACAGAATTTCAGAACTTTTAAACAGTAGTGCAAGGTGCTCAATTCTACCGCTATAGCAAGTGGCTATGCGGGTCGTGATCCACAAGGAGGGACTAGCGATGGAAGCTTTTTTAGCAAGTTCTCTTTTAAGTTATAAATAATGGTTAAAGATCTTCTTTTAGTTCTTAAAAAGAAAAGAGAAAAATGGAGTTAAAGTCAAGTTAGGAAGAAAGTGGTAGAATGAGAAGATGGAGAAACTAGAAATGATATGTACAAAGAAATGGAAAATGAGTGAAAAAATAAGTGGTAGATTGTGGTGTTTCTAAACTAAAGAATAAAAAGAAAAGAATCTAAAAATTACTTACCTTCTTTGGTTGATGACTTACCTATAAACCTTGCATGTTTTACCTTGCTTCGGAGGCGATCAACGCATAACCCATAAGATCGAGCTCAGTCCCCATTCGCATTACATCATCAAGATGAACAAGAATGAAATGATATGAAATCTTGAGGAGGAAAACATCATCATGAAATATCAGTGGCACTCACACAAACATGGTATACTGATGCTTCTAGATTCACTTAGATGCTCATCATAACCAAAAGAGGAAAAGTAGAAAGAAGAAGAAAAAACAAAAGTAAAGACGAACATAAAAAAAAGTTACATTTTATTACTTGCAGAAACGATGGAAGAAAGGATGAGGGTACATCGGTGTCACTCTCAACATAAGCCTCTCTCTCTTACTTACATGAATCTCAATCTAAACTATGTTTACAAAGAAATAAAAATTACATAAAAAGAAAATAAAAACCTACACTAAAAGAAAAAAAACTGGCCTAAAATTTATCTCTGCTTGGCCGTCGCTTTTGCCTTTGAGATTGCAGATATTTATAGAAGAAATGCAGAGGTTAGAGTAGTATAAAAATAGGAAAAGCTGGCTATTTCTGAATTTGAATCCTCCCCTTATCTCTAAACTTGATTTGATGTGAATATTAAGTTATGATCTGCAGTTTGTTGGCGTGTTGATTGCTGAATATCACTTATCAAATGACAGAATTAGAAATAGTGATCAATATAAGAGTTGTAGCCCTGTAAGTCTTCTTTCTAGATCATCTTGAATCATCAGATTTGAGATTCGGTAGCGAAAGTTATGATTCAAATATTAAAATGTATCTAGTCAGAATCTGAGTCAAACTTGCTTCATCTTATCCGTTGATCTTCTCTCTATCCATTTATCTCTCGGTATTTGATATTATCCTCGGTTGATCGTTAGCTAACCAAAATGGATTTATAGAAATCTGAATTTACCAGTTTTCATTTGGTATTATCTTTCTGATTTGCTCTGATCTTCAGCTGAACATTTTCTCCAATCCTTGATTTATTCTAACTAGATCTGGGATCATCCTCAGCTAACCAAATAGATCCAATTAAATCTGATTTTAACTGGTATTTATTGGTTTAATCCTCTTTATCTTCATTAATATCTTCTGCAAAATAGATATTTAAGACAAGAAAATTAGCAGATTTATTACACGATAAATGTAGGAGTGTAATGAAAAGAATACAAAATATATGTACGATCACACCCCCACACCTATCTTTTGCTCGTCCTCGAGCAAATAAACAAAACTAAATCAAAGATTAATAGACCACTTTCGCAGGTTACGCGATTGCACTGAGCATGTGCAACAAGCCGTTAAACCTCTAGGTTTCCCCTAGAGGACGAGTTTTGTCTCGTGATGATTTTTAGTAGATTGCACCCACAAAATCAATAAAGAAAGAGTAACAAAGAGTTAGTATTTTCGAAAAGCATTTTGAAAGAAAAAATTATTTGAAATATTATTGTAAGATTTAAGTAATCTATAAGTTATAGGAAAACCGAAATTTTCATTTCTAAACTTAGTCTCTATTCAAAAATTTGTTATCAATCAAAGTAAGGAGTCAAATTGTACTTCTCATATAGTCTATTACTTTATCCTAAGTCATATGCACCTTGTGACCGTGAAAACTTAGTCTCTAAGTCATATACTCTTATGCCTTATATATATATATATATATATATATATATATATATATATATATATATATATATATATTGGTGATATTATTCCTTAGTTCTATTAGGCTTTCTAATCTGCCGATGTAACGAGCCTTTAATCGATGACTCCTAAACCAAACGGTCTTAGGGCACCGGGTGAGAAAACACCCAAGGACTTAAGGACTCGAGCAAACAAGGCCACAAAACTAAGGATTTTATTATTTGAACCACTTTTAGGCGTGAATACTTATGCTTTATTAGGCACAAATACCCAACTTAATCAAAGGATTTTTATATATTTTTTTTCTTAAACTTATCTAATTATCTTTCACATAAATACTAAGGCTTACTTAGGCCAAAGCACCTGCTAATCAATAGTTAGATTTGTTCATCTTTCATAGATATATTTTTTCTCTTTTTTTTTTCTTTTTTTTCCTCATAAGGTATAAGAATCTTTGTTTTTGAACCCTAAGTGTGTAAGTGTATAAGGTGTGCATATTTCTTCAAGGTAAAGATCAAGACTAAATTACTTTCACAAACTTTCTTCCTATCCTTAGAAATCAAATAAATAATCTTATTTTGACCAAGTATAAGAAATCCTAATTATGATTCTCCTATTCCTTAAAATTGACTTAATTTCTTACAAAAAATATGTCAAAATATATTTCAAAAAAGTTTTCAAAAGTAAAGAAAATGTTAATAATTTTTTCATTTTCTTTTTTTTAATAAAAAAACCTAAGTTATGTTAGACCCTCCCCCACATCTATCTCATGCATTGTCCTCAATGTGTGAATTAATGCATAGATACATGAAAAAGAAGAAAGGGAAGGAAAATATTACCTTAAGGTGGTGGTTCTAGTGGTGGTCTGATTGGTCCACGAATGCGGCCCAATTGAATTTTCGTGGAGTTCGGAGGAACCCACCAGAAATCTCTCTTATATAGCCCACTAAAATGATGTATATATGAACGGTTTTTATTAAAAATTTAACCCCATCTAATTTTCAAATTTCATAATTAATTTCGGAGTCAATTTTGTCAACCGTCTTGTCCCAAAATGGAGTGTGAATAGATGGAATGATTGACTTGGACTTAGGAAGTATGGGAACTAATACCGACTCAGGAAAGTGACTTAAGTCAAGTAAAAGTTCAGGAGTCGAGATCGGTTCAGGAAATGGGTCCAAATTAAGAAGTTGAAACTCAAGTCCACATTCATTTCCCCACAATCGAATGTGATTTAATATTGGTGATTCAAGTTCAAGAAGGACAGATGTGGGAATCAAAACTGACTCTAAAATATTACTCAAGTCGGGTAACAAAACAGGAGTCAATATTGATTCGGGAATTTGAACTGGATCACAGATTTGAGAATCTAGGTCACATTTCTCATTGAGTTTAATTTCATAAAAATGAGAACTTGTCAATTTGTCAATAGGACTTTCAAAAGTATGAAATTGGTCAAGTTCAATATGTTGATCATCAAAGATTGGCGATTCAATTTCATTATAAATTGGCACAGGATCCAATGTTGGCTCGGGAAAAAGATTGAAATCAGGTGAAGACACCGGAGTCATAATTGAATAAAGAAGTAGAATTGAATCACTAAGTTGAGGTTCATGATCATATTCATTCTCAAGTTCAAATTCAGGAAAGGGATAACTTACCAAACTGTCAATGTCACTTTCAAAATTTGGAGTTTGGGCAAGTTCAAATGATTATGCTGAAATGGAACCTTATTTTCCAAAATAACATGACTCTTCGGCTCTAACAGAATGGTTGGCGACATCAGAAATGGTCAAACGGTGAGAAAGGAGAGTTTGGACCATCATATCTATGTCATGATTACGAGCGTTTTGAGCCTGAGTTATGGCTTCAAGCATCTTTTCATAGTTGATTGGTTCATTATTTAGTTGTGATTGATCTTGAAAATGAGAAGTGTTGTTTTGGAATTGGTGGTGAAATTGTGAGTCCATCAGATTTTGTGATTGTTGTTTGGACTCACGTATACTCATTTCCAAAATTGATGGTTTTCTATTTTGGACTGGTGAAACTGAGTATGAATCTTGAAAATATTGTGGACAAGGGGGATAAGGAGGACAAGTTGGTTGAAAATTGGACTCGGGGGAGGTGAATCCCCATTGACTCTGTGAATGAGTTGAAATTATTCTGAAAATTATGGTCATAAGATTGGGGACATGGGTTATATTGATTCGGATAAGACTAATCCGACACACTAGGTTGGTTAAAGTTATGATATGCCGGGTTGGTAATATCCGAAAAAGAGGTTGGTGTGTAATGTGGATTACTATTAAAATTGAAAAAATTGTTGTTATAAGCCATATCACACAATAAAATACAAACAAAGAAAAAACAAACAAATAAGCAAATAAATAAAAAGAAAAAAAAAAGCTAACCTAAGTTAGGGTAAACCTTAGACCTAGACGACTCCTAACTGGTTAGACTGTCCACTGGAGGTATATTGCCGAATCTGACCACAAGTTAATCGGCCAGGTAGGGGCAAGATTGGTGGGAGGTATCCGCGCAGAAGCGACGTGCATAATTAAGCTAAACCACCAGCCTTCAGGGTTTCGCCCCTTATTCCCCAACCTTAGTGACCGATTTGGCAAGAGTCAGTTTCAAATCAACTTCCCCCTTAGGTTAGTCTCCTATTTGAGTCCGAGATGTCCCTAGGGCCAACGTCTACTCAGTTTTAATTAGGCTTGGGTTAGTGAGTGAGGAGATTGTTTGTGGGCTAAGAGAGGGTAATGACTTCCCCACCTTATCTTGTTTATAGGACAAGCCATTAAATCAATTTGGTACAGTGTACAAGTATATAGAAAAAAATAACATTCAAGTAATATTTCATACAAGAATGAACCTTATACTAAATGCTATGCACACATACCTTGGCTCCAGCACTCTTCAACAGTAAATAGAAAATGAAATGAAATAGACACGTGCCTAAATGCAAAGTCTAAATAATTTTTAGCATTTACAATCAACTTTTTACTGTTGTGTTAAAAATGTATATACAGTGAGTAAAATAAGGAGATAAATGCTACAAAAATTAAGATTTTCAATTCAGCCAACCTCCAAAAATACAGGTTAGTAGTTCACTCAGATTGCCACAAGAATGTAGCAAATCTGAGGGCTTCTTGGCTCTGCTTTCTTGAGCAGTGTCTAAGGCCACTTATATGTCCACTGTAGCAAAAATTCCTTATTGTCAAATCTGTACACCAAAAATAAAGAAGAAGGTTAACCAAATATGTAAACTTTAAAGAGAGTTACTTACCGTCCCTCCCCGGCAACGGCGCCAAAATTTGATTGAGTTAGAGCCTACACACAAATACAGAATTTCAGAACTTTTAAAACAGTAGTGCAAGGTGCTCAATTCTACCACTATAGCAAGTGGCTCTGCGGGTCGTGATCCACAAGGAGGGACTAGCGATGAGCAAGTTCTCTTTTAAGTTACAAAGAATGGTTAAAGATCTTCTTTTAGTTCTTAAAAAGAAAAGAGAAAATGGAGTTAAAGTCAAGTTAGGAAGAAAATGATAGAATGAAAAGATGGAGAAACTAGAAATGATATGTACAAAGAAATGGAAAAGGAGTGATAAAATAAGTGGTAGATTGTGGTGTTCTAAACTAAATAATAAAAAGAAAAGAATCTAAAAATTACTTACCTCCTTTGGTTGATGACTTACTTAGAACTCTTGCATGTTTTACCTTGCTTCGGAGGCGATCAACGCATAACCCATAAGATCGAGCTCAGTCCCCATTCGCATTACATCATCAAGATGAACAAGAATGAAATGAAACGAAATCTTAAGGAGGAGAACATCATCATGAAATATAGGTGGCACTCACACAAATATGGTATACTGATGCTTCTAGATTCACTTGGATTCTCATCATAACCAAAAGAGGAAAGTAGAAAGAAGAAGAAGAAAATAAAAGTAAAGACGAACATAAAAAAAGTTACCTTTTATTGCTTGCAGAAACGATGGAAGAAATGAGGAGGGTACATCGGTGTCACTCTCAACATAAGCCTCTCTCTCTTACTTACATGAATCTCAATCTAACCTATGCTTACAAAGAAATAAAAATTACATAAAAAAAAATAAAAGCCTACACTAAAAAGAATGAAAAACTGGCCTAAAATCTATCTCTGCTTGGTCGTCCCTTTTGCCTTTGAGATTGCAAGTATTTATAGAAGAAATACAGAGGTTAGAGGAGTATGAAGATAGAGAAAGCTAGCTATTTCTGAATTTGAATCATCCCCTTATCTCTAAACTTGATTTGATGTGAATATTCAGTTCTGATCTGCAGTTTGTTAGCGTGTTGATTACTGAATATCACTTATCAAAAGACAGAATTAGAAATAGTGATCAACATGAGAGTTGTATCCCTATAAGTCTGCTTTTTGGATCATCTTGAATCATTAGATTTGAGATTCGGTAGCGAAAGTTATGATTCAAATACTAAAATGTATCCAGTCAGAATCTGAGTCAAACTTGCTTCATCTCATCCGTTGATCTTCTCTCTATCCATTTATCTCTCTGTATTTGATATTATCCTCGGTTGATCCTTAGCTAACCAAAATGGATTTATAGAAATCTAAATTTTACCGATTTTCATTTGGTGTTATCTTTCTGATTTGTTCTGATCTTCAGCTGAACATTTGCTTCAATCCTTGATTTGTTCTAAGTAGATCTGGGATCATCCTCAGCTAACCAAATAGATCCAGTTAAATCCGATTTTAACTGGTATTTATTTGGTTTAATCCTTTCTCTTCATTATTATCTTCTGCAAAATAGATATTTAAGACAAGAAAATTAGCAGATTTATTACACAATAAATGTAGGAGTGTAATGAAAAGAATACAAAATATATGTACGATTATCTACAATTTATGATTGCGTTAGCAGTTGCTAGGAACGGATGTCCTAAGATGACGGGAGTCTGGGACCTAGGATTAGACACAGGTTGTGTCTCTAAACAATGAAATCTACTGGGTAAATGAATTCTCCTACACGTATAAGGACATCGTTGATCTCTCCTTTTGGAACTTTAATTGATCGATCAGCTAATTGGATCGTAACTTGAGTTGGGTTGAGTTCGCCTTATCTAAGCTATTGATATACGGAGAAGGGAAGCAAATTAATGCTTGCTCCTAAATCGATGAGTGCTCTACTAATTTCAGCTTGACCTATTGTTCAAGAAATGGTGGGGCAACCAGGGTCTTTATACTTGACTGGGATCTGGTTGGACAATAGCTCACTAATGTTAGTGGCTAGAAAAACCTTCTTGGACACATTTGTCTTTCTTTTCTTGGTGCACATATCCTTAAGGAATTTGGCATAACTAGGGACCTGTTGGATTGCATTAAAAAGTGGTATATTAAGCCTAACTTGATTAAATACCTTGAGTAGTTTCTCCATATGTGCATTATTACTACTCCTAAGCCTATTTGGAAATGGGGCTATAGGTTGGTGCACTTGTTTTACTGACTTATCAACTTTAGTTTCTTTGGAGTTTTGTGGAGATGGAGTGGAACTAGATGGAGTAGACAATTGAGCTGGGTCCGGTGGTATGGATACTTGATTATCAACTTGTTTCCCTGACCTCAACGTATGAACCAAGTTACACTGGTTTGGGTCTTGAGCCTCATTGGCTTGCCTAGGATTCCTAGGGTTTGGCAATGGTTAACTGGTAGAGTTCCCTTTTGTCTTTCTTGTTGATTCAGTTGCATCTCTATCCTAGTCAAGACTTGAGCTAGTGTGTCTTGGCTTTTAACTAGAGTGTCTACCTTTCTTTCCATATTGAAGAGTCTTATTTCCATATGTGAATTTTGGAAAGAGGGTGGAGGACTTTGGTTGGGAAAATTTTGTTGATAAGGAGATTGTTGAAAATTGTTGGAGAATTTGGGCCTTGTTTGATCATTGTTATTTAGGGCCCATGAGAAATTTGAGTAATTTTTCCAACCGGATTATAGGCGGATGAATATGGATTGTTAGCGGGCCTTGTGCAGGATGCATTCATATGCTCGGGTAAAGTTTGATGAGCTAAAAAGACGGACAATTCTCGAACCCATGGTTCATGGCTTGATAATAAGTACAGCCCGCCGAAGGTGTTGGGCTGACTTGGTTCACTGAGACTAGTTTTTTTACTTTCAAGAGCTTCTAGTCTTGGCATCGCAGCAGCTAGTTTAGCTTCGGTAACTATGTTTGCCTCAATGGAATGGGCACCTCATTTAGAAGAGTTAGGATCATTAGTCCTAAATTTTTCCGGAGTTGGTTCCCGTTGGATGGTCTTATCAGCCAAATCTTGATATAATAACCATCCTTCGTCTTTGTTCTTTTTCAAATATCCTCCTTGGCACATGGATTCTAATAGGGTTTTTGTTTGATATTCTAATCCATCATAAAGAGTTTGACAAAGTTGTCATTTTTCTATCCCATGGTGAGGGCATTGGGCAAGGAGGTCCTTAAAACGTTCGAAGTACTTCCAAAAAGGTTCATTGGCTGTTTGCTTAAACTGCAAGATGCTTTTCCCAATTTGTACAATCATATGAACGGGATAGAACTTCTTTAAGAAGGTTTTGACGAAATTATCCCATGATGATATGGAACCGGCTTTTAGACTGTAGAGCCATTTCTTTGCTAAGACTTTCAAAGAGAATGGGACAAAACGTAATTTAATGGCAACTACTCATAGGCTGGGTATTTTCATCATTAGACATACTTCTTCAAATTCCCTTATGAAAAAGTATGCACCCTCGGATTCAAATCCATGAAATTTGGGAAGAGTGTTGATGTATTGTGGTTTTAGCTCAAATTGGTTGTCTCCTACATCGGGCAACTGAATGCAAGATGGAAGAGAGGTCCTAATAGGATAGAACCTATCTTGCAGTGATGGTGGTTGTGCCATGTGTGAATCAGGTTTTTGTTCGGGTAGTGAACTGTTCCTAACTAGTCTAGATATTACTGGGTCTCTCGAACAAGCTGGCATGCACAGTTAACAAACAAGTTCACCCAATCAATCAAGAAAAAGAAAAAATAATCAAAAATTCTAATCTATGGTAAGCCTGGACCTAGACGACTCCTAACTTTAGACTGTCTTTAAGAGGTATATTACCGACCTTAACCACAAGTTAATCGGCCAGGTAGGTGGCAAGATCGGTAGGAGATTATCTGTCAAAGACGTTCCTTAATTAAGTAACCACCACCTTCGGGCTTTCGGCCCTTAATCCTCTTCCTAGACACCGATTTGACGAGAGTTAATTTCGAACAACTTCCTCCTTCAGCCAATCTCCTAATGAGTCCGAGTTAACCTAAGGCCAACGTCTAGTTAATTTTTATTTTAGGGTTAGGGTTGTGAGTGCAATGGAGATGATTTGTGGGCCAAGAAAGGGTAATGACGTCCCCACCTTATCTTGTTTGTGGGATTTACCTTTAAAATGATTTAGTGCACATGTAAAGAAATAGACAAGTATTCACTCAAAAGCAGTAAATCAACCAAGGGTGCTTCCTAGATTATACGCAATGCGAACGTACCTTGCCGCCAGCACTCTTCAACAGGAATTAAGAAAATTTAAATAGATACGTGCCTAAGATGCAAGAGTCAAAAAAAATTTCAATTATTCAACTAATATGTTACTGTTAATTAATTAGCAGTATGCAGGGTGATCACAGATAAATAATATTAAAGCAGTAAAGAGAACTTTGCAATTTGCAGCAACCTGCAAAAATCAGTCAGTACTGAACTACTACTGCAGCAGAAACGCTGCCATTGCCGCGTTTGCGCGGCTAGATAGTAGGCTCTGTTGCTCTGCCTTCTACGGTAGAGGCACAGAGTAGCTATATGTCTTTTGCTGCAGTTAGTTTTCCTGTTATCAGATCCTGCAAACAGAAAGAAGAAAAAGAATAATTAGTTTTTTTGAGAATATCGTACCGTTCCTTCCCCGGCAACGGCGCCAAAATTTGATTGAAGCGAGAAAAATAATTAAAGGAAGAGTTAAAGTTAGAAAATCTTAGTCTCGTTTCAATATAACCGTGTAGCAAGGGCTAGACGGGTCGATCCACAGGGAAGGATGCGATGGAAGCTTTTCGGAACGATCTTCTCTGTAATTGGCTTGGAAAAGAAAAAGAGATATTGATTGTGAGAATTAGATTTAATCAAACAAAAGAATTATAGTTTACTAATAATCTACCACAACCAAACTATTAGTCTAAAAGAGTGAACATCATATTGAATGAAGAATTATCTACCCAAGGGTTTTGATTGAGAATCAAGTAAGATGAATAAAGATGTTGTAAACCCTAACTAGTTTGCACTAATAAAAATTAAACTATAGTTCATCTTAATTTCAAAGTATAGCATAAGAAAAATCCACTTAAAATTATGCTATCAAAGTATTTAAATATGAACGATGAATAACCATTTAAAAAGTGCAACCCAAATTAGTTAAACTAAATTAATGATTCATCTTCAAGAACACCAATTTAATCCAAGGGTTTCTAACAAGCACAGATGTCAATCAGTTCATCTTTTAAACTAAACTAGGGTTGATCGAGAGATTAGCAAACTATAGGTTTAATTAGTTATTCATATTTTTATTTGTATTTCAATTTTTATTTTGAATAAGAAAAGTTGCATAAAAGAAGAAAAACAAATAAGCTAAGCAGAAAACTAAATTAAATTGCAAAGTAAGAAGAGAAAGAAGAATAAAGAACCTTTTTTATTGGTGTCACTGACCAATTACAAAGCTCTCCTGCTTCTTCAACAATCTTCTTCTCCAAATAAAAAAATGAAAAATACAAGAAAATTCGGAGAGAAGAAAAGATCTAAAGAAAACCCTAAGCTTCAGCTCTCAGATCTCCTCCTCTGATGCTCGCAGGGGTATTTACAGGAGATTTAAAACGTAGAGTCCCAGTACAACTCTCCCACGAAGCCGCGTTGCCAGATTAATCCAAACGGCTGCGGAAACTCGGCTATAGCTGCGTTTCCGCGGCAATAGCGTGGCCAATGGCCACGCGCTTTCTCGCGTGGCCTTCTCTGGTCCGTCCATCTGGGCGCCTCTTTCTGAATTCTGCATTCAGACCCTCTATCGTGAGAACTCGGGATAACTTGGGAAGCAAGTTATCAAAAATCTGAATTTGAAAAGAATTTATTCCCTGTATCTTTATCTTTAAGCCTTTCTCCCCTTTCTCTTTATCTTTGTATTGTAAGCAACTAGGTTTAAGTATAAGTCCATCTCTGTTTTAGGATAAGGATCCATCTTATCCTTTTTCTCCTCCTCTTTATTTGAATAGCAATTAGGAGTTTTACTTTATCTTTCCTCTTCCTCCCCTAGATTTTAAATTAATAATTTAAAATCTAAGTTTAGATTAGGTTAGATAAGATAGAACCTTCTAAATTACCAAAATAAATTATGCATGTGGGCTTATGGGATTTTTGGACTTTTGGGCTTCACTTGTACTTTATTTCTTTATTCTTTAATTACTCAAGACTTGCACAACATTAAACAATAAAATATTATATAGCAGTGCTTTATAAAAGAATAAGTAGGGAAATATGATGAAAAATATGATGAAAAATGTGCATTTTTGGCTACCTATCATATTTGAAAACTTGTATTTTGTGTGCGCGATTTCTTGCGCATCATGTTTACACCCTATACTTTAAACATGTTATTTTCTTACATAGATTTTATATGCCTTCAAGCAATCTTCTAGTAGGCTTCTCCAAAGAGTGAATCTTGATTGTCCTACTTTAAATCCCATTCCATTCTTAAGTGAGCTTGAGACTTCAATACCTTCCTTTTGAGAAAGAAACACTTTGAATCTTCTTGAACCCTAAAGAATACTTAAAAACTTGAACATGATTAGTACTAAATATCTGCATAAGTTTTGCTATCATCAAAACACGAAACCGGTGATTACAATCTTGGGTCAACAATCACCCCCTTTTGATGATGACAAAACATATGAGTTATTTAAAAAGATAATGTAACACCCTGCTCCTGGAATACGTACTTAGTTGCGTATTCGTATTTTCGATCGTATTTTTTGATTTGGTTTCAGTATCTATTTTGTATTATGAATTATTTATATGATCGTTTTACCTTGGATCCGGATTCGTGGACTCGGAGTCAGCTCTAGTCTGAACCGGGAACCCGATCCTAGTGAATTGCTCGATTTGGTCTTTTCGCTATTCCGATTTGACCAATTTCAGTTTTAAACATAGTTTTCTAATATTTTAGATTTTTCATAATTTTCTGGAATTTTTCAGAATTAAATTGAAAATCTTCAAAACCGGGGTCGACTAATACCGCGGACCGATTCTCGGATTTTTAATTTACAAACGGAGTTGAATTTCAAGAAATGGCTTTCCCATAACTTCTTAAAATCACATTTTCTATCTAAATACATTTTCTGAGATTTTTCTAAATTTATCAAAATTCCCATGGATTTGGTGTCGGCCAGTATCGCTGGTTGATTCCAGGAATTTTAGTTTACAATTGGGATCAAATTTCTGAATTCCACTTTCATATTACTTCTTAGAATTATATTTTCTCCTTTCAGAAATTTTCTGGGATTTTTCAGATTTTATCAAAATCCGGCTGACCCGGTGTGTACCGGTGTTGACGGTTGACTTCAGAATTTTTATTTTGAAAATGAGATTGAATTTCTAAAAACCGATTTCACCAAAAATCTTTATATAATATTTATTATTTTTGAGAATTTTTGGAAAGCTTTCCAAGCTACTTTATTTTTTGGACTTTTCCGGAGTTTTCGGTATTTTCCCAGATACCGGAATATTATCCAGATATTCTACTTTTCTCTTTTTCTCTCTCCTTGCTAGACACGAGTTTCACCAACCTGAATTCTACATTTAATACAGGCATGCTCCCCATACTGCATTTAATGCTTGTCCTGCAAAATCAACTCTGAATCTTATCACCATGCCTTTTTGTCTTTTCTGGCAAACACAAAACTCGCGTTTATCATCCTGGACGCGGATTTTTCTCCTCGTCTAGTTCATTTGGCCTGGACGCAGCCATTCTTTGATGAGACGCAGGTCTCATTTTATTTGGTGAGATGACAATATTATATTATAATCTTTCCTCCTTATATATACACCCCTATTTTTCCCCCTTCTCTTTCATTCATCCTTTTCCTTTCCTTCTCTTTCCAGAGAACGCACCAGCAGCCAAAGAGCCCTTGCTCCCTCCTTTGGTCGGCCCATCTCCACCTTCTCCACCTCCATTTCCACCACCAACACCACCACTTCTTTCTCCTCCATTTCCTCCTCCATTCCAACAACAACAACAACCACAACACCACCTCCACCATCTTCTTCTTCCTCTTCTTTTCCACCAAATAACCCATTTCCACCACCACTTTCTCCACCATCTCCACCACCATATACTCCATCTTGGCCACCAACGACCATGCCATCTTCCTCTCCTCGTCGTGCTCTTTCCGACGAGCTATTGCATCGCTCTCCGAAACTCCTTTTGCAAAACACCAATTTTTCTATTTTAACTACACTTGCACTCCACCATTGATTTGGACTTGGAGCTTTGGCCACCTTTTCCGGCCATCTCCGGCCACTTTCGGCCCTCTCCGACCGCCGCCGGTGACCGCCGGCCATCGCCGGCCATCCTCCCTTTCCCTTTTCATTCTTTCTTTTCCTTCTTTCTTTCTTTTCCTTCTTTTTCCTTTCCTTTCCTTTTTCATTTCCTTTTCTTCTCTGATTTCCCTCACTCTTTCCCTGCGTCTCACTCTCCCTCTTTCCCTGTCTCTCTCTTTCTTTCTGTTGATTTCTAGACGCGGATTTTACCCCTGCGTCCAAATAGTTATTTAGCGCGACCTTCGCTTTCTTATATCAACGCAACACGGAGTTCATGCTCGCGTCTGCGTTCTCCTCGTGTCCTTGCTAGAACGTGGGTCTCGAACCCCGCATTTGTGACATCCCTGCAACGCTATTTCCCGCGTCTGCTATTTCTCGCGTCTGCTTTTCCCGCATCTCCATTCTCTCTCCTCTTGGTTCATTCTCTCTCCTCTCTCTCATTCTCTTTCTCTCTCTTGATTTTCTTCTCTCTATCACTTTCCATTTAAACGCGTTGACGCGTTCATTTCCTGGATTCCGGAGATCGGGGATTTCACTGTGTTTTCTAAAGATTTAGGCGAGTGTCCTCGCCTCCATTTGATTTTCCCTTTTTATCGGATCGACTTGTATTTGCATTATGTATCACTTGACAACTGATGTGTTATCATTACCATGCTACTACTGATCACCTGCTCCCGTTATGTTATCTCTTATCATCTCATGTTATAACATGACTTGTCACCTGTCTAATATCACCTCCAAGGCATATAACACATAACGCCTGATATACTGCTACTTGACACTTGTTCCTTGTTATGACATGACTTATTACCTGTCACCTGCCTGATCACTTGTCATTGGCATGTTGAGACCTGATACCTGTTATGATTAACTCTCTACCATGATTATCACATTACGGGAATGTAGTACTTGATCTCTTGTTACGAACTCCCGTTATGCTTGTTATGTACTCCTGTTATGACCAGTTATGATCCTACTCATTCCCGTAATCCGATAATTATGTTAATAAGATATAAAAAGGAAAACTTGCACGGGAATGGGTGGAAGTGATGGATGCCGGTATGATGCCTTACTTATAGTAATGGAATACAAAACTGACGATTCGTGTTAGGGGGACTTCAGGCCCCCAGAAGATGCGTATTAGGGGGATTTAAGGCCCCCATATGGCTGTGTCCCGGGCGGACGGGAACTACTATAAGTAGGAGCTATCAGTTCTTCATCAGCTTCCGAAAACCAACCTCGACTTACTTATATATGGATGTATGTGTGTTGAGATGTACATCAGGACACATACCTAGATATATGGGTCGGACGAGTAATAATAATAAAATGCCAAGATGATAACTTGTTATGTTGCTCTACAAACATGGTTATACCACTTGTTTCGCCACAATTGCTTTCATCAGGTTTTACTTCGGATTTCCGGTTTTATGATTATTATACTATACCTGTTCATGTCCTGCCTTTCCACTTATATTCTATTCCACCAGTCTTCTGCTCTTATCACCTTATATCATACATGTTCCCAGCTTGATATCGATTACTGCCTCTCTACTTGTTCCTGTATGCTGATACTCACGACACGGTTTTCAATGCATAATTATGACTTAGATTTATCGATACACATGTGCTTATTTATGCTCGCCACTTGGCTTTCACATCACCACTCGCCGGGGAGTTCTGACTCTTCTGGATCCTCATGTCCAGGTTTTGGAGCTTGAAGCTTGTGGACTCTCCCAGTTACTGATCAGAGTGACGCAGCTGAAGCGTGGATCTCCAGCAGACCGTCCAGAGCCCTATCCTTCCAGGCCCCCTGCTCGGCTCTAGAGTTTTCATGTTATGACTCTGAGCCTTCTTTTGTACTGTTCATACTTGTACATCTCCTTGTATTCTCGCATTTGCGCCTGTTGGTGATGTAATATTCTTGTAATATTTATCACTTCCTGTGATAACTTTGTAACCGTACTCTTGTGTTGGAATGTATAATGCACCACTTACTTCCGCACTCTGATTCTTGCCTGTACTGATGCTTAGCATATATACGTGAGGGTATTTCTGACCTGCGTATATACGTCGCAGTAACGTCCCCATACCCGCCGGATCGGGGCGTTACAGGGTGGTATCAGAGCCTAGGCTCTCACATCCTCAGTACGTCCAGACGGCAAATTAATGGTAAAGAAATTTGCAATCGGAATGCTTGAGTCCTGGTTATACACTCCAACTACAAGTACAGAGTTATCTATTCTTTCTCAATCATCTTTCTTTTGATTTCTAGTCCCTTCCATCTTTCCACTGTTTTGATTTTTCGTAGCCTTTATACCATCTTAAGATATGGTTATACTAGAGAGGTAGTGACTGGTTCTGAATGAAGCTATTATATGGTCTCTTCGGTCAACTCTATGGTGCTCGGGCATTCTCAGAATGGATCTGCAATCGGGTTATCTTTCAGAAGTTAGTAGTCGGGATTTTCTACGGTTACTCTATATTCTTGGCTATATCTTACAGAGTGATCGATGCCTGGTATTCGGAATTCTCAATTATTGGTCTTCTTTATTATGCTCAACATTATCAGGGTTTCTTTATCTTCGTATTCTGGCTCATTCTCAGAGAGCTATCAAGTATGCAATACAGCTGGAATTCTATTGCGAGGCTGTGTTATCAGGTTAATATTTTTCGACATCGTTCAAAGATCTATACAGCAGGAAGTGCAGAAGATGTCTATATTCCGATTGTTATTCAGTCGACTTGAGAACCCTACCTGTGGTGATTCATATCTTAATTGGTATAATTTCCGTCCATGTCCCTTTTGTGTTCATTTTCCCCTTATCGAAATTGCGAGGACGCAATTTTTTGTAAGGTGGCTGGAGTGTAACACCCGCTCCCGGATTACGTACTTAGTTGCGTATTCGTATTTTCGATCGTATTTTTTTGATTTGGTTTCAGTATCTGTTTTGTATTATGAATTATTTATATGATCGTTTTATCTTGGATCCGGATTCGTGGACTCAGAGTCAGCCCTAGTCTGAACCGGGAACCCGATCCTAGTGAATTGCTCGATTTGGTCTTTTCGCTATTCCGATTTGATCGATTTCAGTTTTAAACATAGTTTTTCAATATTTTAGATTTTTCATGATTTTCTGAAATTTTTCAGAATTAAATTGAAAATCTTCAAACCGGGGTCGACCAATACCGCAGACCGATTCTCAGATTTTTAATTTACAAACGGAGTTGAATTTCAAGAAACGGCTTTCCCATAACTTCTTAAAATCACATTTTCTATCTAAATACATTTTCTGAGATTTTTCTAAATTTATCAAAATTCCCCTGGATTTGGTGTCGGCCAGTATCGCTGGTTGATTCCAGGAATTTTAGTTTACAATTGGGATCAAATTTCTAAATTCCTCTTTCATATTACTTCTTAGAATTATATTTTCTCCTTTCAGGAATTTTCTGGGATTTTTCAGATTTTATCAAAATCCAGCCGACCCGGTGTGTACCGGTGTTGACGGTTGACTTCAGAATTTTTATTTTGAAAATGAGATTGAATTTCTAAAAACCGATTTCACCAAAAATCTTTATATAATATTTATTATTTTTGAGAATTTTTGGGAAGCTTTCCAAGCTACTTTATTTTTTGGACTTTTCCGGAGTTTTCGGTGTTTTCCCAGATACCGGAATATTATCCAGATATTCTACTTTTCTCTTTTTCTCTCTCCTTACTAGACGCGAGTTTCACCAACCTGAATTCTGTATTTAATGCAGGCATGCTCCCCATACTGCATTTAATGCTTGTCCTGCAAAATCAACTCTGAATCTTATCACCATGCCTTTTTGTCTTTTCTGGCAAACACAAAACTCGCGTTTATCATCCTGGACGCGGATTTTTCTCCGCGTCTAGTTCATTTGGCCTGGACGTAGCCATTCTTTGATGAGAAGCAGGTCTCATTTTATTTGGTGAGATGACAATATTATATTATAATCTTTCCTCCTTATATATACACCCCCATTTTTCCCCCTTCTCTTTCATTCATCCTTTTCCTTTCCTTCTCTTTCCAGAGAACGCACCAGCAGCCAAAGAGCCTCTTGTTCCCTCCTTTGGCCGGCCCATCTCTACCTTCTCCACCTCCATTTCCACCACCAACACCACCACTTCTTTCTCCTCCATCTCCTCCTCCATTCCAACAACAACAACAACCACAACACCACCTCCACCATCTTCTTCTTCCTCTTCTTTTCCACCAAATAACCCATTTCCACCACCACTTTCTCCACCATCTCCACCACCATATACTCCATCTTGGCCACCAACGACCATGCCATCTTCCTCTCCTCGTCGTGCTCTTTCCGACGAGCTATTGCATCGCTCTCCGAAACTCCTTTTGCAAAACACCAATTTTTCTATTTTAACTACACTTGCACTCCACCATTGATTTGGGCTTGGAGCTTTGGCCACCTTTTCCGGCCATCTCCGACCACTTCCGGCCCTCTCTGACCGCCGCCGGTGACCGCCGGCCATCGCCGGCCATCCTCCCTTTCCCTTTTCATTCTTTCCTTTCCTTCTTTCTTTCTTTTCATTCTTTCTTTCTTTTCCTTCTTTTTCCTTTCCTTTCCTTTTTCATTTCCTTTTTTCTCTGATTTCCCTCACTCTTTCCCTGCGTCTCACTCTCCCTCTTTCCCTGTCTCTCTCTTTCTTTCTGTTGTCTAGATGCGGATTTTATCCCTGCGTCCAAATAGTTATTTAGCGCGACCTTCGCTTTCTTATATCAACGCGACGCGGAGTTCATGCTCGCATCTGCGTTCTTCCCGTGTCCTTGCTAGAACGCGGGTCTCGAACCCCGCATTTGTGACATCCCTGCAACGCTATTTCCCGCGTCTGCTATTTCTCGCGTCTGCTTTTCCCGCGTCTCCATTCTCTCTCCTCTTGGTTCATTCTCTCTCCTCTCTCTCATTCTCTTTCTCTCTCTTGATTTTCTCCTCTCTCTATCACTTTCCATTTAAACGCGTTGATGCGTTCATTTCCTGGATTTCGGAGATCGGGGATTTCACTGTGTTTTCTAAAGATTTAGGCGAGTGTCCTCGCCTCCATTCGATTTTCCCCTTTTATCGGATCGACTTGTATTTGCATTATGTATCACTTGACAACTGATGTGTTATCATTACCATGCTACCACTGATCACCTGCTCCCGTTATGTTATCTCTTATCATCTCCTGTTATAACATGACTTGTCACCTGTCTAATATCACCTCCAAGGCATATAACACATAACACCTGATATAATGCTACTTGACACTTGTTCCTTGTTATGACATGACTTATTACCTGTCACATGCCTGATCACTTGTCATTGGCATGTTGAGACCTGATACCTATTATGATTAACTCTCTACCCATGATTATCACATTATGGGAATGTAGTACTTGATCTCTTGTTACGAACTCCCGTTATGCTTGTTATGTACTCCTGTTATGACAAGTTATGATCCTACTCATTCCCGTAATCCGATAATTATGTTAATAAGATATAAAAAGGATAACTTGCACGGGAATGGGTGGAAGTGATGGATGTCGGTATGATGCCTTACTTATAGTAATGGAATACAAAACTGACGATTCGTGTTAGGGGGATTTCAGGCCCCCAGAAGATGCGTGTTAGGGGGATTTAAGGCCCCCATATGGCTGTGTCCCGGGCGGACGGGAACTACTATAAGTAGGAGCTATCCGTTCTTCATCAGCTTCCGAAAACCAACCTCGACTTACTTATATATGGATGTATGTGTGTTGAAATGTACACCAGGACACATACCTAGATATATGGGTCGGACGAGTAATAATAATAAAATGCCAAGATGATAACTTGTTATGTTTCTCTACAAACTTTGTTATACCACTTGTTTCGCCACAATTGCTTTCATCAGGTTTTACTTCGGATTTTCGGTTTTATGATTATTATACTATACCTGTTCATGTCCTGCCTTTCAACTTATATTCTATTCCACTAGTCTTCTGCTCTTATCACCTTATATCATACATGTTCCCAACTTGATATCAATTACTGCCTCTCTACTTGTTCCTGTATGCTGATACTCACGACACGGTTTTCAATGCATAATTATGACTTAGATTTATCGATACACATGTGCTTATCTATGCTCGCCACTTGGCTTTCGCATCACCACTCGCCGGGGAGTTCTGACTCCTCTGGATCCTCATGTCCAGGTTTTGGAGCTTGGAGCTTGTGGACTCTCCCAGTTACTGATCAGAGTGGCGCAGCTGAAGCGTGGATCTCCAGCAGACCGTCCAGAGCCCTATCCTTCCAGGCCCCCTGCTCGGCTCTAGAGTTTTCATGTTATGACTCTGAGCCTTCTTTTGTACTATTCATACTTATACATCTCCTTGTATTCTCGCATTTGCGCCTGTTGGTGATGTAATATTCTTGTAATATTTATCACTTCCAGTGATAACTTTGTAACCGTACTCTTGTGTTGGAATGTATAATGCACCACTTGCTTCCGCACTCTGATTCTTGCCTGTACTGATGCTTAGCGTATATACGTGAGGGTATTTCTGACCTGCCTATATACGTCGCAGTAACGTCCCGTACCCGTCGAATCGGGGCGTTACAGATAATATGAAGAACTTAGTAAAGCTCTACCTCAAGTTATGTCTATCTATCAAGTTTAATCATATATGACTAAAGAATGTGACAATATCAAAACAAGTTATCATATACATATAGGTATAGATGTGAAATATGACGAACTATGCATAAACATCTCAACCTCCATCCATGCCTCCAACCACCAATAATGGTATGCAATAAGGCAGATAAATATGAAATAAGGTAATAGTTAAATCATAAATCCCTTAACTCATAAATCTTCAATTACTAATTAAACAATAAATCCCAAATACCAATTTTTAACACAAAATATGAATGCCAATTGGAAAACTAGGAATACCAATTAATACCGATTTAAAACATAAGCATACATATGCATAGATACCAACTCATAAAACAAGATACCAATTTGCAATATCATAAGCATAGATACCAATTTTGAAATTTTCCAAACAAAAATACCAAATGAATAACTTATAAAGAATAACTCATAAATCTTCTCCCCGTTTTTTTTCATAAATCAAAAAGGGACTCATTATAATCAATTTAAAATTAGTAGATACAATAACCACAATAGTAAAGAAAAATAAGATACCAATTTTTAACAAAAATTGAAAGTTCATGTATATTAAGCAAAGCAAACATTAATATCAATTTTGATAGAAACAATAGAAGGTTTTATGAGTCCATAATGCAAACATTCAATTCACCAAAGATGAAAGAAAATTTATTAAAATCAAGTGATTTAGTAAAAATATTCGCTAATTGAAAATCAGTAGAAACATAATAAATTTCAATATCTCCTTTTTCATAATGATCTCTAAGAAAGTGATATCTAATCTCTATGTATTTGGTCTTGCTATGCTAATTTGCTGTCTTGATCATATGAATGGTACTAGTATTATAACAAAATATTTTAATATGTTCAAATTGCAAAAAATCATAATCAAGGAGAGTATATTTCATACAAAGGACTTGTGCACAACAAGCCCCGGCCGCCACATACTCCGCCTCGACGGTTGAGAGGGCTACAAAATTTTATTTCTTGAAAGACCATGAACAAGTCAATTTCTTAGAAATTGACACATTTCACTAGTGCTCTTTCTATCCACTCTACAACCGGCATAGTCAGCATCCGAAAAACTCGTCATTAAAAATTGTCCAGTCTTCAGATACCATAAGCCCATTCTAATAGTACCGTTAAGATATCTAATAATGTGTTTTATGGCAATTAAGTGAGATTCTTTAGGACAAGAGTGAAATCTAGCACATAGAAATACACTAAATATAATATCCGGCCTACTAGACGTCAAGTAAAGCAAACTACCAATCATACTACGATAGAGTTTAATGTCAACGTTTTTACCTTATTTATCTTTGTCAAGCTTTGTTGTGGTAGCCATAGGAGTCTTGCGTATATTTGCATCTTCAAGCCCAAATTTCTTGATAAGTTCTCTTGTGTACTTGGCTTGATTGATGAAGATCCCATCACCTCTTTGCTCGATTTGGAGTCCAAAGAAATAGTTGAGCTCCTCCATCATACTCATTTCAAATTTTTTCGTCATGCATGATTCAAAATTCTTATAAAGCTTTTCATTAGTAGATCCAAAATTAATATCAATATATATTTGCACTATTAAGAAATCATTTTCTACATACTTTGTGAACAAAGTAGTATCAACTTTCACTTTAATAAAACTATTTAAAATAAGAAAGTACTCAATCTTTTATACCAAGCTCTTGGAGACTGTTTTAAATCATATAAAGTCTTTTGAAGTTTAAAAATAAAATTCAGATGTGTAGGATTAACAAACCATGGGGGTTTTTCAACGTACATCTCCTCTTCAATAAAACATTCAAAAATGCACTTTTAACATCCCTTTGAAAAAAACCTTAAAATCTTTAAAAGAAGCAAAAGAAATTGTCATCTGTATGACCTCAAGCCGTGCTACGGGTGCAAAAGTTTCCTCAAAATCAGTTCTTTCGATTTGGGTGTAACCTTGGCCACTAACCTAGCTTTATTCCTAATAATATTTTTCGACTCATCCAACTTATTCCTAAAAATCCATTTAGTAACAATGGTTGGTCTATCATGGGGTCTAAGAACAAGATGAAAAACTTAGTTGTGCTCAAATTAATTGAGCTTTTCTTGCATGACAAGCAATCAATATGAGTCCCTCTCGACTTTGAGGATGTTTTTGGGCTCAATATGAGAAATGAATTTAAAATGGCAACAAATATCATTGAGTTTGGAGCAAGTAGTTACCCCTTTGAATACATCACCAATGATGAGGTCCTTGGGATTGCTTGTAGCATATTTCCAATCCTTGAAGTGGTTGTGTTGACTTCACTTTAACATCTTAGACTTCTCCATTTGCATCATCCTTAGGCTTTTCCTCTTCGTCTTGTGTCGGTGAATCTTTCATAGAAACATTTTCAAAGTCTTCACCTAAAAAATCAATCTCTACAACATTCTTCACAAGAGAGTTAAATTTCTCAAACTTAACATGCATAAACTCTTCAATAGTCAAGTTGACCAATTTAAAACTCTATAAGCTTTACTAGTATTTGAGTATTCAACAAAATAGCTTCAAAAGATTTTGAATTAAACTTGCCTAAATTACTTTGGTATTCAAAACAAAACATTTACAACCAAAGACTTTAAAATAGGAAACATTTAGTTTTTTTAAATAGTAAATCTCAAAGGGAGTTTTATTTGAATTTTTACAAAGTAGATTCAATTTCCAATGTATCATGAAGTGTTTACAGTCTCGGCCCATAAATATTGAGGGAGTCTGTATTCACTAATCATATCCTAACCATTTCTTGAAGAGTGCGATTCTTCCTTTCAACGACTCCATTTTGTTGTGAAGTTATAGGATAAGATAATTCATGTATAATTTCATTATTTTCACAATAAGTGATAAAAGAATGGTTGATGAATTCACCACCCCTATCACTTCTTATGCGTAAAATCAGAAAATTCTTTTCTTTTTCAAACTTTTTTCTAAAAACATGAAAATGCGAAAAATCTTCATCTTTATGTTCTAAAAAGAAAACCCATGTAAATATAGAGAAATCATCAACTAAAAAAAAAATAAAATGATTACCACTAAGACTTTTAGTTTTAGTTGGGCCAAATAAATCCATGTGGATTAACTTTAAAGGTCTAGTTGTCATGATATCCTTGATTGTTTTAAAAGAGGACTTGATTTGTTTCCTAAATTGGCACGCATCACAAATGCGGCCCTTTCAAACTTCAAGTAAGGAATATCTTTCATCAAATCTCTAGAATTAATTCTAGATAAGTGGTCAAACAAAACGTGACCTCGTCTCTTATGCCATAACCAAGAATCTTCATTAAAGCATTCAAACAAGTGGCATTGCAATCTAAATTAAGTATGTCAATCATATAAATATTATTTTCATGAAAATCGGAAAGAATACGAGTATTTGTTTTCTTATCTAAAATTTCACAAGAGAAATCATTAAAAACAATTTTGAAACTTCTATCCCAAAGTTGGCTAATACCTAAAAGATTATGCTTGAGACCTTCAATCAAAACAACATTATCAATTGAAGGAGATACCAATCTTGATATTACCTATACTAACAATTTTGCCCTTTGAATCATCCCCAAAGGTGACGGTACCACCTTCATGAGACCTTGATAGTATTACAAAATTGTTGATATCCCAAGTCATGTGCCTTGAGCAACCACTATCAAGGTAACGCGTCTTCCTATGTCTTGGAGCCTTGGTGCGTACCTATATAAAGCAATAAATTTATTGATTTTGGTACCCAAACTTTCTTGAATCCTAAAATCCTAGTTTTTTAAACCAAAACATGATCATTTGAAATATTTATGCGATCACAACAAAACTTGGCCAAGTGACTTTTTCGTTCACAATAGCTGCATGTATACACCCTGCCATAAAGAAATGCATGATGTGTATGTGTATGATGAGCATGTGAAACATGAGCATGTTTAGTGTGTGGCATGATATGAATGAGATTGTGTGTGAGCATGTGAAACATGAGGTTTCCTTTTAGTTTTCCTCTTTAGAAACATAGCCTCTAATCTAGCCTTATCAAACTCACACTTTTTCAAAACATTATTTAAAGTATTAATTTTGTTTTTCAAATTTGAAATCTCATTTTCATCAGTCATAGAAAATTTAGCCTTACATGAAACTTTGTGAGCATCAAAATCCTTTTGTGTGTTTTGAAGTGTGGAAGATAAAACCTCTTTTTCTTTTGTAAGTACAACTATTTGATTTTGGAGTAGTTTATTTTCCCTTTTTATTTTTTAAATATTTATTTTTGAGAAAATCAAAGTTGTTAGACAACTTTTCAAAAGCTTCACTCAATTCATTCATAGAAAGTTTACATTGATCAAGATGAGATTCGGATGTTACTTTGGGTGTGTTCTCATTTCCATGAAACACACTTGAGCCGCGTCAACCTCCTCTTCGGATTCACTCTCCGAGTCCCATGTTGCCTTTAAAGATTTCTTCTTATATGGTTTCTTGAAGGTTGTGGGCTTGACATTGTTCTCCGGGTATTCGACAATGACATGTCTGGATTCCGACAATTGTAGCAAACAATTTTCTTGTCCTCCTTACCTTATCATTTTCTTCGGTTGTTGTATTTTGCCTTATTGTACATCCTCCTTATATTCTTAACAATGAGTGAAAGATCTTCGTCATCTTCTTCTTTATCATCTTCATCGAAAATGGTAAGAGTGGACATGAAGGCTAGCATCTTCTTCTTTTGTGGAACTTTCTCTTTTCTTTCTTTCCTCTCCATCTCATGGGTCTTGAGATTGTCAATAACACCTATGAGCTCCATCTCTTCTTTGTCATTGAGCTCCTTCAAAGTTGTAGCTTTCACTTTCCGTCATGGTGAAAAGCTCAGATGCCTTTCCTCACTTTTCGACATTGTCAATTCCATCACCTAAAGAAGCAAGACTGTTTATAATTTTAGTAAATTTAGTAATCATGTCATCAATTGATTCTTCTTCATTCATAGCAAAATTTTCATATTGGGAACGCAAGAGATCAATTTTAGCTCTCTTGACTTGTGATGTCCCCTCGTGCGCGATAGCTAAGTGTGACCAAATCTCATGGGCAGAATTGTAATGATAACCCTAGCAATATCATCATCATTCAAGGCTTGAAGCAATGCATAGTGGGCTTTTGCATTGGCATCAAATTCCTTGGTGGCAATTTTAGACCATGTGTCTTCATTTCCATCAGGTACACAAAAGGTTTAGTCACTGCCTTTGCAAACCGACTTTCTAAGGATTGCAAGAAAATGGTCTGGAAAAGTTAAGGCCATCAAACTTTAGTGGAGTCTTAATTTCTTCGGTCATGTAAACTAGTGTAATGAACAAACAAATAAGTGATTAGCTAGTGAATCTCTCTAAGGTGATTAAACAAAAAACTAGAATACAAGGCTCTGATACCAATTGAAAGTAAACCTAGAGAGGGGTGAATAGGTGTAAAGCTAATCTAATGGTCAAAATGTGAAAATGCAACAATTAATAATATGAATGATGCAAATGGTCAACTCAAATTAAAAAGTAAAGCTGAATTCCCTATGAAGGGCTCTAGAACTTCTCATCTATATTTCTCTAAACAATAAGTTGAGATGCTCAATTGCCTTCTTGATTTAGAGAGTAAAAACCAACAAGAATGAATGATGCTAGATATGAATAGCAAGTAAAATAAAAGCAAAAACATAAGTCCAAGCAGTTGAAATAGAGTAAGCGCAAGAGAGAAAGCAATCGCAAACACAAGAGATTTGTTTCGAGGTTCGAGCACCAAACTCTACGTCCCCGCCTTCACCGCGTGAAGGATTTCACTATCCACTAAGGATCTTTCCACAAAGAAGCCTCCACAAAGGAACTACAAGGTCTACACAAGACCAGGGTATACAACTCCAGCACTCAATTCTCTACACAAGAGGTAGCACAAAGCCAATGAGGTTTATAAGCTCTTGGTACCACAAGGATCACAAACAATCTCTTTTACAACTTCATATAGTATTTGATGTGAGATGAAACTCAAGAGGTTTGTGAAAGAGAAAATCAGTTGAAATGAATCAATTTAAGAGGTGAAAACTTGCAGAAATTGGTTTTGAAATGATAGCACTTGAAGCAAGAAAACTTAAATCTTTTCTCTTGAATAAACTTGATTTTTCAAATATTTTTCAAATATTTTCAAAAATTAACTTTTAGTAATCCTCTATAAATGAACCCTATATATATAAGCAAATGATAAAACACAGTTAGGAGAGCCTATCAGGTCATTAAGAGAGATTAGCCCAAAAGGAGCAAATAAACCCGTTGGAAAAAAAAGTCAAAGAAACAGATTTTCAAAAACTAGCTGTTACTGTAGTTATGCCAGAACATCGGTCGACTACCCAGTTGACCGATAATTCATTTAGTTTGAACTAATCCTTGATGTTGATCAACCGCCCGGTCGACCGATCTCACCTGAAACTAATTGTGCCAGTAGGTCGATCGCTCGGTCGACCGCTCGGTTTGCCGGTTGACTGCCCGGTTGCCCGACAAACATGCACGACATGCACAAGTTGAGGCCAAAATGGCCTCGAGGTTCGATCGATCGCCCCATCGACCGACCAAGCCTGAAAACTTGTTCTTGGGTAAAAATAAGTTTAAACTAGTTTTTAAATATTACAAAATAGTTTGAAGAATGTTTTGGTAATACATAGGCTTTAGAATACATAATAGAAATAGGATATATAACTTTGAAAAATCATAGGACATGTATCAAACACTAAACCTTGTAAAATATCAAAATGAGAAAAGCTAGATATTAAACTCGTATTTTGAAAACTTATATTTTGTGTGTGTATGACTTCTTGAGCATCATGTCTACACTATATACTTTAAATATACTATTTTCTTACATAGGTTATACATGTCTTCAAGTAATCTTCTAGTGGGTTTCTCCAAAGAGTGAATCTTGATTGTCCTAACTTGAATCCCATCCTTGAGTGAGCTTGAGACTTCAATACCTTCCTTTTGAGTAAGAAACACTTTGAATCTTCTTGAACCCTGAAGAATACTTAAACACTCGAACATATTTAGTACTAAATAACTACATAAGTTTTGTTATAATCAAAACACGAAACCGGTGATTGCTAGCTTGGGCCAACACGTACTTACCCTTGAGTTCATTCTTCATATAAGACTAAGTGTCTATTAGATATTTGCCATAAAGTACTCGCTTTTTCACTACATCGGTCCAGTATTGGCTCGTTTGTCCAATCAGTTTCGTGATAGCGAACCTAACTTTTTCTATTTTAGAGAGCAGGTACTGGATGGAGTACCGATCCATGTTATGTAGCCAATTCGGAAAACTTGGGGATCACTTAAATGACCAGAGTAGTCCAAATACCTTTAAAATTCAGGACATCAATAGTGGAGATGTGAAACTTTCTATATGCCATTTTTTATTTTAAATTTTTTTATACAAAAGAAAACAAAATAAATTCTCCTAATAAATGCCTAAAACAAAACTAGACCTAATGCAAGTTTCTAACCTAAATCATACTCTGGTACCAAATTAATGTGAAAGAGGGATCCTATGGTGATGGTTAATCAGTGATAAACATAAATTCCGCAACGTTGCACCAAAAATATGATCTTTGGCAGGAAATTAACTTAAAATTAGCAATGCTAAAAGTTGAGTCTTAACAATCATTGCATGCGTAGTTTAGATATTCTAATCTTGAGAAAACAAATACAATATTTAGTTAACATGAAATAGTTCTATTCGCTTTATTTAGATCAGTAATTAACAAGCACAAACAAAATCACACGCTCACTTTATAGTGGACAATAGATTAATATGATAACAATTTAGAGAATAAATCTACTGTATAATCTAATTGATAATCTGATGCTGAAAAATTGAAATTACCTATTGAGAAGCTCGTTCTCAGGTTCCTATCGTTGTTGTTACTGTTGATATTGTTGGTTATACTTTCAATATTTGTTGCAGGGTTGTCAAAGTTGTTGACTGAGCAATAGTTAATGATGGTGCTGAGGTGGTAGATAAAGACGAAGCACCGTCTTCAGTTCTGTAAGACGAAGGCAGCGACACCACTGTAATCATGGCATGGTGGCTTTAGATGAAGACTGGCGTAAAAGTACTGTAGCAATGGTACTGTAGAGGCCGTGGGCACTGTAGCATCTGCAGACACTGTAGCCGCCGTAGAAATACTGTAGCGAAGCATTGTGGGACTGAAGCAGTGGCGGGCACTTTAGGGGTCCAAAAATACTGTAGCAGTCGCAGAAATACTGTAGCAGAGCACTATGTCACTGTTGCAGATTTTTTTTCAGGAGATGGAGAAGGTGGCAAACCTATAGATGGGCCTCGCACTCAAGATTTAATTTGAATGGGCTTCACACTCCATTTTCAATGAAGACAATTTTCAATGCGAAAATAGTCCATTTTCATTAATCAATTTTCATTATTTATAAACTTATTGGACTTTTGCCTAGGCCCAAAGAATAGATAACTTTCTCCACATAATAGCCGGTGTGAGACTAATAGCTAAACGCAAGACAAATAAAATAAAAAAAATATAATAGACTCTACATGAAAATAGAAAATACAGACTCCAGCTAACTAGTTCAATCCGTGGCGCCCCATATGTGCTGGATGTCCGCATCACTTTTCCTTCCATCTTATTAATAGTTACAATTACAAGAGTCATTTAGTGTGTGATTTGGCACCTTATAGGATTGCAGCCAACATTTAGTTAAACACCCACCATAACCACCAATGTACGCAAAGTGTGCAAAGATTATCAGCAGATGTTTTTTTTTTTGGGTCAAAATTTAGAAAATTTTAAATTTCTTGCTTAATTTTCCTTTACCATCACAAGAAGAGGCCTGGTAATTTGGGATCTTGGAACTATAATAGGTTCATACATCATTAGGAAAAGTAGCACCTGCAAGGAACTAAGGAAAAACCAGCATAAGTTCAGAAGAAGACCACAAGGGCCTGGGGCACAAAAGAGAAATTCAGAATTTTCTCTCAGTGAATATTTGTTGTTAAGTTGTTTTGTTTTGAGGGTCTAGACATATGTTTTAGTTTGCCTTTAGGCAAATTATTCAATTTGCTTTAACTGTGTGACGGTGTTGACTATTGAAAGGCATCACAGATTTCCTATCTGCACTTGCTCTCTTTCATTAGTACTTTAATATATAATAAAGACTTCTCCAGGATTTTTATATTGTTAACTCTTTTATCGGGTGGTTAGAAATGTATCAGCTTCACTAATAGAACTTTCAACCCACGAGGACTTTGGGTAAAGAGCAGGAAATCACAAGATCTTTGATGATACCTCTCGTGTAGAGTAAGATATAACTTTCAAAGGGTGAATATCGACCAGAAAATAAAGTAATGCTGTGCCATTGGCGAATATTTGGTGGAAAAAGTGTTAAATCTATTTTTTAAGATTTACTGAAAAAAGTGTAGTCGAACTTGTGTGTGTGTGTGTGTGTGTGTGTGTGTGTGTGTGTGTAAAAGGAAGTCAAAAATAGGAAAATAAGAATGTGGAGTAAAATCTCACCCAATTAACTAAACTGTGCTGCCCTTTAGGTTTTGTCCGGTCCAGTGGCTTTCGGCCAGTTAAAATTTCCAAAAGAACAACGTCGAAGCTATATACATAACTTTTCTCATTCAAACCTCCTGTGAGAGTATACCTGCATGTTAATTTTACATGTTATGACTATTTGAGGGTTATTAAAAATTAAAAGATGTAAGTTGATTAACAAGTCGACTAGATAAACAAGTAATGATAAGCTGCATCCATTATTAAAGATAGAACACATAGCACATATAAGCAAAAACAAATTGTGTAGAAGCCCTTTTTCTGACAAAAATAGTACTTTTAAAGGGGAAAAAATAGACAATAGGAAAGGATAAAGACACAGAGCACAGATACTCAATTAATCTGGAAGAAGTTACCCAACAAGTAAGCAAGTTCCTTTCCCCTTAAGCTAAATGGATAACTAGATGTTCTCTCAGAAGAAATAATAGATGAAAACATGACAAGAAGGCTTCCATCTTTTATATTAAAAAATTATGAAACATCTAAGTTATAATGTTACTTGTAACAGCTGAAGATATGCTTAGTTGAAAGTGATACTTCCATGTAAAAACTCGCTATGAACTAAACATACATAACCTGTTGTCAAGCTGAAAGTCATTAACGATGAGAAGTACATGCCATATAAATATGCAAGTATTATCATCATTCAAGCAGTTATAATGCTCACTTATCAACTTTCATGTTCCTAATAGAGCTGAATTGAGAAAAGGATTCTAAAGTTTCATGAGACTATGGTAGATCTAACTGCTAGGATTGCAAGCAGATGATTTTATCTGACAGTAGTTAAATTTGTATTCGAAAGTTTTTTAATATGGTACTGTATTCAAGTTTTTGGCATTTTTGAGTTCTTCTCCAGTTAAATCCAATCCAAAAATGCACAAACAGATCCGATTCTGCAGAGACCTCAAACCTTATACTCCAACCCTTCTTCAGTCACACTTCATGTTTTCCTAAAGTTTGATTTAAACTTACGATTATCAAACAAAGCCAAGATAGATACTCTGCCTATCTTCCATGCTCATCTTTCTTATTCCAACAGATGAAATAATGTCAGTGGGCCAAGCATTCTCCTGTAATTGGACTAAAAAATTCCCTAGGTCATGCCTAAAAAAGTGTATTTGGGCCAAACAGCCATAAAATTCCACCCACTGGATTGTATATATATAATAAGAGTCCTATTAGTAGTTACATGAAAGAAACATGTTTTCCTCCCATATAAAATGCCAAAAAGTGTCAGCTACAGTCGCTAAGAATATTCAGGAAAACTGAAAGCAAATTTGTTTATAAACAAGGAGTTCAATTAAGTATGTAGATTATTGGCAAATAATGACAGAAATGTAAAATATGTGCCAATTGCATAAAAGTCCTGAGTTTTTGTCTGATCTCTGGCGCATTATAACCAAAGGTTCCCAGGACTCATGTAGAATTAAGATGAGTGGCCAGATCGGCAGACTTTAAAGTCAAGCTTGCTTTAAATCCCTCAAATAAAAGAACGCTGCCAGATTTGATATTCTGATGCACAATATTCTCCTGGTGAAGGAATTTTAACCCCTGTGCCGCATCATAGGTGATCCTCATACGATGAGCCCAATCAAGAACAGGACCACCATTAGAGCATTCGGCTCCTTTTTCACCTGAAATTCCAAAGAAAAATTTATATATTTGATTATTAATGACCAGCATTCCTCTAAAAATTATAAAAAGAAAAAAGAAAAAGAAAAAGAAAAGGAAGACCAAAATTTATATACAACACTAGTATGACAAGAAATGCGTACTAAGCCGAGCTGCAGATTATCAGGCAGGCAAAACACTATACATGCAAAGCAGTGTGCAACGAACACATGGCATACTCATATGACAACAAATGGAGATCAGTCTCTACATAATACCCCAGCAACTCAATGATATTTTCATTCTTCAGTTTTGACATAACATTTCATTTCTTGAGAGCCAAAAGGAAAAAAGAAATAGAAATTTTCAGGTTATATTATATTAGACTCTTGCCTCTTTTTCCATACTCGATTTATTAAAGACATCTACAAAGATCAATAAAAAAAAATACCTGATTTAGAAAATCATCATTTGATGTGGCAGTGAACCCAGACTCTGATGGTAATTTGATCTTTTTTGTACTGCAAAATATACCGTTCCATATTTCCCTTTGCCAATCATATCCTTCGGCCAAAATTGGCAGTATTTTATACACTTCATCCTTAGAAAGTTTAGGCACTTCAATTTGAAGCATTTTTCCTTTCGGTTCACTTGTAGCTGCAGGTGAAAGTTTGAAACCTTTCCACAGTTCTGCATATGATCAAAAGAAAACGTAATTCGTAACAGGAACTACAGAAATATTATAACAGAAAAAGATAGACATCTTTCTTAAAATATATTGTCCAAACGGGCTAGTTTGATCAATTACGAAGTGATTCTCAAATCTCAATTTATCCATAGGTTTCGAATATGAATATGTACACATATATCCAACCAAGGTCCAATCTTTAAACTTATGGCTTGTGCTACTAATTAATGAACCCAAAACCAAGCAAACAGAACCATAGTTACCAGCTAAGAAGCATGGACAAGGACACGGGACACGGATATGACACGAGCATGGACACATGAGTTTCTTAAAATGTTCACATGCGACATGACACTAGAATATGTATATAAATAATAATAATAATGCATAAATACACATCCATGTCATGTCTTTGCATCCAAAAGTTCATACACATATTTAATGTGTCTAACTTCTCATATTAAAATATATTTAAACTTATCATAGCTTTAACCAAGTTAAGACTTTGAAGGCAATTTTTTTGTTTCACTAAAGTATTGTCTTTGATACAATGGGAAAGTAAATAAATATCTCAAATATGTACTGTAAGTAAAAAAGTGTTAGACAATATGTGTGTAAGAAATGCCTAATAAGTGTCTTTAATAGAAAAATAAATTTGTATATGATTGAAGATAAGTTTAAAAATATCCTACAAGTATCCAAGTGTCAGTGTCCAAATAGGTGTCGGAGTGTTGGACACGGGTACAGCTTCATAATACAAGTACCCATGCAACACAGATTACCAGGATGGGACAAGAAGAGGATCCAATACAGGATGTGAATAGATACATAGCCCCCAAAAAGTTAGGGTAACAAAACACGCGCCGCGCGCGCGAATAGATACATAATGCCTGAAAAATTGGGGAAACAACACATGCACGCACATATATATATATATATATATATATATATATATATATATATATATATATATATATATATATATATATATATTTATTTATTTATTTATTTATTTATTTATTTTATTATTTATTTATTTATTTATTTTATTCTTTATTTCTTTAATCAACATTTGTTTTTATAAGACTTGTTATATCTAGGATCAATCTTAATAAACTTTTTTAATTTACTTATATAAAATATATGTTTGAAGAGGTTTTTCTTTCATAAAATGGTACTTAATTTATACTGATTATATTTTTGAAAGATATTTATTCATTTCAAAGAAATTGTTCCAAATAAAGATCACACCAGCATGTTACAATATATTTTTCTTTTGAAGTAAACGGTGGATAATAATTACCCTGTATTCCATTAAAGAGGGATTAACAAAACAAAGTACAAGAACAAGATGAAAATAGAAAAGTACAGTCGGGAAAGCAAGCATCTAATACAAATAGATGCCATAGAGCAAAATAAAGTGTATACGACAGCTGGGTGATAAAGGGCAAAAAGTAGTGAAGTCTGTTTGGCTGTCGGATACAAACAGAAGATCCCTCTTCGTCTAAAGCATGAAAATAAATAATGTTACAATATTGTTTAAAGTATCAATTTTCAGGTATTTTCAACATGTTTCACATAAGTAAAAGTAACAGTGCTAGAAGTGTTAGGAACGGTGTCATGTAAGTTCCACATAAATATAGTGTTGGTGCTAAAACCAGTTTCCCCGCACAAAAGTGTCCCACTCATATATAAAATATCTAGTAACTATGTATGCAACCTTTCAAAAAAAGGAAGAAAAAAACAATGTATGAAATCCTTTTTCATTCATAATAGAAAGAAAGGATGAATTTTAGCTTTTCCCCTAAGAATCATCTTTTTCGCTGTATGCCACTTGGGATGAAAATTCAAGACGTGCTTCTTTTAAGTTCCATGCCACAGCATTTTTCTAACAAAAGAACACACATTTCTGTAACTTTTTGACTCCATTAGCTCCTTTTTTCTAAAGACTAGTTGAGAGTAAATTAAAATCAAGAGCACCAAAAGAAACATACTCTCTCTCCAATCTTCTTGATCCATTCTCTTCGAACCGTGAAGACTCATTCACTACAGAGAATGTCAGTGGCAAATCTTTGCTTGTAAATTATCAGTCAAAGCCCGGAGAGGTGCATGTACCTATAAAGGATTCCACGAATCAGCCACCATTGACAAACTCAGCACAACAAAATCCACAGAGATAAAAAATGAGATCAACATGTCTGTAAAAATGATACTCCGCTAAAATTTCTTCCCTAAATGTGTGTATATATTTTTATAAAAGAATAGAAGAACTAGATACTAAATGTGCACAATGGTCAATGAGCAATCTGCACAAATAATTGGGAGGACATGTAAAATCACTGCTAGTGTCAAAAAGAGAATTATTTATAAATTTCTACAAATCTCACTGATGAACTCTCTTTCTTAGGTGTGTCCATTGTTAATGCAAAGATGTGCCGATTTAATACTAAGAACAATAATAAAAGATTGAGAACACAAAATTTGCAATCCAATTTCATGAGGATTTCCTTATCTCAACTCAACCACCTTCACCCTTGAAACTAATAAGAAGTTGAATCAGTGACGCAGACGGGGAAAGCGAAGAAGATGAGTGATGTGGGCTATATCTCATTCTAATGCTGACGAACCCAGAAGAAACATTCAGGTAGGAATAACCACTTGAATCCACGAGCGAAATGATCCGAATCCACGAGCCAAAGGGAACAGCTCGAATCCACGAGCAAATATAAGGAAATTCAAAATTATTGATCGAAAATTGATTACAAAAACAAGAGATTCAAGGGCCTTCTATAGGCTCAAAATAAGTCTTATTCTATCTATGAAACTCAGTTCAAACTAAACAAAGAAAGTTTAAAAATAAAGAAACAAATTAAAACTAAACAGAATCATAAACATGTTCAGATATTGCTGAAACGCGTAGGTCGATCGACCGGGCAGTCGACTGATTGAGAAATCCTTACTCTCAGGTTTTGGTTGGTCGACAGGGCGGTCGACCGACTGAGGAGTCTCTAGTCTCTATTGAATGTTGGTCGACCGGACGACCGGCCGACTGTAAAGTCTCCACTCTCGGGCTCTCGCGCTCGATCGGCGGTCGACCATTGATTTGTCTGGGGCTGTCGGTTGACCGGGCGGTTGACCAAAGTCTGCTTCTCCTACTGCCATGATCTTGTTGTTACTTTGATCTCCTACATCAATCCCTCCCTTTTTTAAAGAACTGGTCCTCGAGTTATTATCTGGATTGAGCTACTCGGTAGGATGATAATCGTAAAAATCTGCCACATTGAAGGTCTTTGACATTGCCACATTGCTCGAAAGATTCACAACATAGGCGTTATCATTGATCTTCTTCATGATCTTGAATGGGCCACACTTCTTTGCTTTCAACTTGTTATATGATCCAACAGGAATTCTTTCTTTCCTCAAGTATATCATTATCATGTCCCCTTCTTCAAAGACTTTTTCTCTTCTCTTTTTATCAGTTGTGGTCTTATACCTTGTATTGGATTTCTCCAACCTCATTCAAACCTCCTTTTGAACATCTATTGTTTGTTCAACAATGGCACTAGCTGCACTACTAAACTTCTTACCAATGGGCAATTGGCTAAGCTTAGGAGATGATGAGGTACCTTCTGATAGACAATAGAGAAGGGTGACATACTCGTTGAGTTGTTGATTATACTTGTAAGCAAACTCCGCTTGAGGCAAAGCTTGATCCCATGTTCTTGGCCTGTCTCCACATATACTTCTCAATAAGTTGCCTAAAGTGCGGTTGACAATTTTATTTGGCCATCAGTTTGCGAGTGTTTCGTGCTACTGTACTTTAGTGATGTGTCAAGTTTTCTCCATAGAGTAGTCCAAAACTAAAAGTATATCTAGAAGGGAGTGAATAGGTGTAATGCTAATTAAATACAAAAATGTAACAATTAAAATAAATAATACAAACGGTCAACTCAAATCAAGAAGTGAAGCCAGATTCCCAATGAAGGGCTCTAAAACTTCTCCTCTATATTCCTCTAGATTAAGAGTTGAGGTGCTCAATTGCCTTCTTGATTGAAAGAGAAAAACCGACAAGCATGAATGATGCTAGATATGAATAACAAGTGAAATAAAAGTAAAAACACAAGTGCAAGAAATTAAAATAGAGTAAGAGTAAGAGATAAAACAATCGCAAACACAAGAGATTTGTTTCGAGATTTGAGCACCAAGCTCTACGTCCCCGCCTTCACCGCGTGAAGGATTTCCATTATCCAAGAAGGATCTTTCTACAAAGTAGCCTTCACAAAGGAACTACAATGGTCTATATAAGACCAGAGTACACAACTCCAACTCTCAATCCTCTACACAAGAAGTAGTACAAAGCCAATGAGGTTTACAAGTTCTTGGTGCTCACAAAGATCACAAACACTGTTTTTTATAACTTCCTATAGTATAGATCAGAAGTGAAGCTCAAGAAGTTTGTGAGAGAGAAAATTCAGTTGAAATGAATGAATTTAAAAGCTAAAAACTTGTAAAAATTGGTTTAAAAATGAAAGCACTTGAAACTTGAAAAATAGAAACTTTTCTCTTTTGAATAAACTTGGATTTTTGAATTTAGACTCGTAAAAACTTGTTCTTAATTCTCTACAAATGAACCATATATATAGGCAAAAGGTAAAAGTCATTAGAGAGGCAAACAAGGGTTTTAGATGGGTGATTAGACCCAAAAACTGCAAATATACCCATTAGAGAAACGTCAAAAATCAATCAAATTCAAAATATAATTGTTACTATAACAGGTTATGACAGAAGGTGTCACGCCCCGCTTCCCAAATATGCGGGAATGGGGTCGCGACGAGAGTCGGCAACGTATATACACGAGAAAAATATCCCACGTATATACGCTAAGCCTAAATTAACCTGAACAAGCTATAATCAGAACCCATAATAATCATCGAATCACTGCAACAATACATATACATGATAACAGATGGATAATGACAAGGATATGGCAGTTGAAAGCGATAAAAGATAAAATCATGAACAGGAATAGAATGACAGGCTAAATGTGATATACGAGAATCAAGGAATAATAGCAGGAACAGAAAATGCCAAAGTACCAGAATCAAAGGAAGAGGACCCAAGCTCCTCGCATTATGGACGGTCTCATCGAACACCTGCACATTAGAACAATCGTCCAATATCTGGACGTGCAAATCCAGGGTCGTCAGAACACGACCATGGTGAGTGTGTGTGTAAAGGGGAAAGAGCTCGTGCAGAAGAAACAATGTGCATAAATAGTAATAAAAACAACTGCAGATAAAAGAGACTAAATAACAAGATAAATAACTGAACAGTAATATACATGATAGCAACACGAATAAAGATAGCAAGAATAAGAGTACATGTATAAGACAAGTAAAGCAACTGATGTTACAATAGGTAACCTATCACATGTCACTAGGCTGGTATCCAAGTCTGGTCACAAGTCTGGTCCTGGTTATAATCATGTGGTACTGGTTACAATCATGTGTCTATCATAATGATATATATAGATATACAATCAGGTGATTACAGTCAGTCACAAAGCACCAACAGTTTATTATTAATTATGTCAGCGAACACCAATTGTCACATGTAATAGACGCATCCCATACTACTCCTACCACACATGCAAATCGATGCCCTAAATTATTGAAACTGATCGGTTGGAGACATTGTCCATTCTTTAGGTGGGTCCCGTACATACACGGGACCACGGCCCAGATGCCTGGCGCTGAACCAGGCCCTACCGCCAGGTAGTCAGTAACAGTAACAGTACTCACAGTATCACTGTGGAACAGTAAACTCACAGTAACACTGTGGAACAGTAAACAGATGGGATGTCAGTCATCCCCCGGAACCCTGCAGTGGAACCGTAAGTCGGTTGCGCAACCTGTATCCTAGGTCCACCCAAAATACAGACGCTGTCTCCTCCATCAATTTTCCCAATCCCAGTGTAAGTTGTCCATTTACATTATTATTCATTCAATTCAGTTAAATCAGTCAATGTCAATATTATCTAGAATACTGGGACGATACGGTAACAGTAACAAAAACATTACAGTAACAGTCAATCAATGATCGTATACACGGTAAACAATATCAGTAACAGTGAACAGTAACGGTAACCGTGTATACGATTAACAATAGGACTGTACAGGGTGTTACGGTCAAACAATCTTTTCCCAGTAACTTTCAGTAACATGAACAATACAGTAACAGTCCTGCTACTGCTCAATAAGCAGTCTCAACTAAAGCTAGTCATGATCTCATCCATCCGTACTAAAGAGATATCAGTAACTGATCCATCAACTTATAGTCTCAATACAGTAATCATGAATCATTAAGTATCAGTTCAGATCAGCGTAATCCAATACGGTAAACCACCATCTCAATGAATCGAATTAGTCCTCTCCTCGATACCAATCTGTTCTAATCCTATAACCACCAATAACTGAGATCAAATAGTAAAAGCTATCAAACTCTGAATATAATATCACCGATATCGATGAATTCACTCTCATAATAATTCTATCCCCATCTGTGAGTAACAACAATAATTAGCAGTCTATTGGTATCCTCAAAATCAACTAATATAACAGATTCCGAGATCACAAGTAAGGAATGGAAACATCCTCAAAACCAGATTCATCCAACTATAATCAAGATCATAGCTAAAGAGAGTAACATCCTCAATCAATAAGAAATCTTGATCATCTCCACATCTAGTATCCAACATCGATAAGATAATCAATACTCACTCAGTATAATTACGAAAATTCAGAGGTCTTTGATTCATTAATCTAAAATAAGATCATGCTATATATCTATATCAAAGGTAAGCTATACACATAACACATAATGACAATCTAACAAGATCAGTTCCCTTTATAAACCGGTCAGGATTCAATATAAATATATCACAGGTCAACTCCAACTCTAACTAAGTCAATGTCAATCCAAGTATCAGTAAATTAGTATACTGGTAAAGCCATGTCATATCTAACACTTTCTTGATATCCATAGGAATTCTAGTCGGGATAATCACCAACAACTGCCAATAAACACTATGCCTAATATATGTCCTCTAACCTCAAATATAACGTAGTTCAACTGATAGTAGATCAAATCAAGATTACAGTCTAGGGTATCCAATGCTAGGCCTAAGCCAATACCGGAGATCTACCGACACATGAAATGACACTAACCAATACAATGATCAACAAAATAAATAAAGTGAATGTTCGCTCATGACTCATAGAGTGATACAGATATTCACACTGGTAAAATAAATCAAATAGTCACATGATATGATAAAAGTAAAACATAATACACATAGATAACGGTAAATAAGAAAATGAGACAAAGCAAACACTCACATGAAATGACGTAGTTCCGGAGTTGAATCGCTGTCTGGCCTTCACTGCACGGACTGGTACTGGTCTACGAATCATCTCATGCATCGGTCTTCAGATTGCTTATGTATCGGGTCCACAACGACACGAATCCAAATCGTGTCCGGGTCTCCTGAAGCTGGGTTCGGATCTCACCGAACAAATCCGAAATGCTGTAGCATGCAACCGAATATACCAATAAATATAAATACATGCTAAACACCCACACGTGCATACGAACATATACGCGTACACGTACATAAACAAGCATGCACATACATACATACCCATTAATAAATATACCTATACATTAATTACTAAACTATACATATAAATAATTAAAGAACAAATCATGCATAAATGAATATACCATGCATAAATATATGCATATACATGCATGCATCCAAATACCAAGGTCACTCACGCGCACACACACACATTTATCAACTTCCCAATTATTACACAATTGCCCTTACACATGAAAATAACGCTAACCTCGGGGCAACTTGCGGCGCACCGATGGAGGCTCCGACGAAGGCGTCTGGGATCGCGGAGTGTGTCGTTGGATAGAGCAACTCGCCATGAAGGGCGTGGGGTGCGTTCGCGCTCGCCGACGGCGTTCAACGGCATCCCGTGGAGAGCCGGAAAATGGCTCGGAGGAAGGTGCTCACACATGAAAATACTCCACTTGAATAAATACATACATGATTATAAAAATATAATTAAAACACATCACACAAATAGTTCCCCAATCACCAACAAATATACAGAGAGAGAGAGAGCACGTTACCATGGGGAGAAGCTCACGTTGGCTTGGCCAATGGGGAAGCTCGGCTATCAAAATGAGGTGGGGTGGGGCGGCCTCATGGTGCCCTGCGAGGAGGAGACCGGCTGGACTGGTGGTGGTGCTGCCGGCATGAAGAAGGTGGCCAAGGAGGGAGGTGGGCGCTGCTGGTGGAGCTCCTGGGGGCTGTGCGCCGTTGCTGGTCTGAAGTGGAGAGGGGGGCGGCCTGTATGGCCTGCCGTGTGCGGCTGCTCGCTGAGAAGAGGAGAAGGGGATTCGGGCTGCCGGGGCGTGCCGGGGAGGTGATGTTGGCGCGGATCTCGTCGGAGAGGAGGATGGGGCTTCGGTTGAAGGAGATGCCGTCGGAGCTCGATGGTAGTTCGGCCTTGAAGGGCTGCTCGGTCGCTGCGCCTGAGAAGAAGGCAAGGGAGAAAGGGCAGCGTGCGGCTGCTGGATTGGAAGGAGAAATAGAGATTAGGAGTGAGATTAGGTTAGGGTTTAAGAATAGGAGTTAGTAATGGGTTTTGGGTATAAGGGTAACGGGTTTGGATTTGTGGGCTTGCTCTTGGGCTTGGGCCCAGTTTGGAAAATAAAGAGAAAATAGGAAAGTGCTAAGATGGGCTTGGGCTTGAAACAAAAGGGAAAAACAATAAGATAAAATGAGGTAATAAAAATAATAAATCATGATGATGATAATCAAGAATTAATTAGTAATAATTAAATTAATATCTAAACTTTAAAATGACAATTTTCTTAAAACAAAATACACATACACTTTATAAGTATTATTTTTCACTATTAGTTCATATATTGCAAGATATGGGTATTACATTCTACCCACCTTATAAAAATTTCGTCCTCGAAATTTCAATAAAGTAGGGAATGGTAAAAAGAATCAAAATCAAAGGGGAAGACAAACAAACTTCACGTCGCTTCTCTGCACATCATAAATCCACCACGCTTCCGCTGCGCTACTCTGATTTCTGCTACAGACTTTAGCAAGGAGTAACAAATCTTAAGAGACAAAATCAAGGAATAGAATCGAGAAGGAGGAAGAGACGCAAGATGAAGATCCGAATCACTATAAAAGAATGTAGAGATCAAGGATATCAAAAGATCAAAAATGAGGATTTTCAAAGGAAGGATGGCCAATTCCAAATGGACTGAATATCATAATGGATAGTATGTGTATATTGCAGTGTAAGTATAGCTTGTTCTCAAGTTATCGGTAAGGACTAGGTCTCTCTTGCGAAACAAAATTCAACATCGCAAGTCGAAAACCTAGGCTCTGATACCAAGAAAACCCTGTCACGCCCCGCTTCCCAAAATACGCGGGAATGGGGTCGCGACGAGAGTCGGTGACGTATATACACGAGAAAAATATCCCACGTATATACGCTAAGCCTAAATTAACCTGAACAAGCTATAATCAGAACCCATAATAATCATCGAATCACTGCAACAATACATATACATGATAACAGATGGATAATGACAAGGATATGGCAGTTGAAAGCGATAAAAGATAAAATCATGAAATAACAGGAATAGAATGACAGGCTAAATGTGATATACGAGAATCAAGGAATAATAGCAGGAACAGAAAATGCCAAAGTACCAGAATCAAAGGAAGAGGACCCAAGCTCCTCGCATTATGGACGGTCTCATCGAACACCTGCACATTAGAACAATCGTCCAATATCTGGACGTGCAAATCCAGGGTCGTCAGAACGCGACCATAGTGAGTGTGTGTGTAAAGGGAAAGAGCTCGTGCAGAAGAAACAATGTGCATAAATAGTAATAAAAATAACTGCAGATAAAAGAGACTAAATAACAAGATAAATAACTGAACAGTAATATACATGATAGTAACACGAATAAAGATAGCAAGAATAAGAGTACATGTACAAGACAAGTAAAGCAACTGATGTTACAATAGGTAACCTATCACATGTCACTAGGCTGGTATCCAAGTCTGGTCACAAGTCTGGTCCTGGTTATAATCATGTGGTACTGGTTACAATCATGTGTCTATCATAATGATATATATAGATATACAATCAGGTGATTACAGTCAGTCACAAAGCACCAACAGTTTATTATTAATTATGTCAGCGAACACCAATTATCACATGTAATAGACGCATCCCATACTACGCCTACCACACATGCCAATCGATGCCCTAAATTATTGAAACTGATCGGTTAGAGACATTATCCATGCTTTAGGTGGGTCCCGTACATACCTGGGACCACGGCCCAGATGCCTGGCGCTGAACCAGGCCCTACCGCCAGGTAGTCAGTAACAGTAACAGTACTCACAGTATCACTGTGGAACAGTAAACTCATAGTAACACTGTGGAACAGTAAACAGATGGGATGTCAGTCATCCCCCGGAACCCTGCAGGGGAACCGTAAGTCGGTTGCGCAACCTGTATCCTAGGTCCACCCAAAATACAGACGCTGTCTCCTCCATCAATTTCCCCAATCCCGGTGTAAGTTGTCCATTTACATTATTATTCATTCAATTCAGTTAAATCAGTCAATGTCAATATTATCTAGAATACTGGGACGATACGGTAACAGTAACAATAACAGTACAGTAACAGTCAATCAGTGATCGTATACACGGTAAACAATATCAGTAACAGTGAACAGTAACGGTAACCGTGTATACGATGAACAATAGGACTGTACAGGGTGTTACGGTCAAACAATCTTTTCCCAGTAACTTTCAGTAACATGAATAATACAGTAACAGTCCTGCTACTGCTCAATAAGCAGTCTCAACTAAAGCTAGTCATGATCTCATCCATCCGTACTAAAGAGATATCAGTAACTGATCCATCAACTTATAGTCTCAATACAGTCATCATGAATCATTAAGTATCAGTTCATATCAGCGTAATCCAATACGGTAAACCACCATCTCAATGAATCGAATTAGTCCTCTCCTCGATACCAATCTGTTCTAATCCTATAACCACCAATAACTGAGATCAAATAGTAAAAGCTATCAAACTCTGAATATAATATCACCGATATCGATGAATTTTTTTCTCACAATAATTCTATCCCCATCTGTGAGTAACAACAATAATTAGCAGTCTATTGGTATCCTCAAAATCAACTAATATAACAGATACCGAGATCACAAGTAAGGAATGAAAACATCCTCAAAACCAGATTCATCCAACTATAATCAAGATCATAGCTAAAGAGAGTAACATCCTCAATCAATAAGAAATCTTGATCATCTCCACATCTAGTATCCAACATCGATAAGATAATCAATACTCACTCAGTATAATTACGAAAATTCGGAGGTCTTTGATTCATTAATCTAAAATAAGATCATGCTATATATCTATATCAAAGGTAAGCTATACACATAACACATAATGACAATCTAACAAGATCAGTTCCCTTTATAAATCGGTCAGGATTCAATATAAAATATATCACAGGTCAACTCCAACTCTAACTAAGTCAATGTCAATCCAAGTATCAGTAAATTAGTATACTGGTAAAGCCATGTCATATCTAACACTTTCTTGATATCCATAGGAATTCTAATCGGGATAATCACCAACAACTGCCAATAAACACTATGCCTAATATGTCCTCTAACCTCAAATATAACGTAGTTCAACTGATAGTAGATCAAATCAAGATTACAGTCTAGGGTATCCAATGCTAGGCCTAAGCCAATACCGGAGATCTACCGACACATGAAATGACACTAACCAATACTCTGATCAACAAAATAAATAAAGTGAATGTTCGCTCATAACTCATAGAGTGATACAGATATTCACACTGGTAAAATAAATCAAATAGTCACATGATATGATAAAAGTAAAACATAATACACATAGATAACGGTAAATAAGAAAATGAGACAAAGCAAACACTCACATGAAATGACGTAGTTCCGGAGTTGAATCGCTGTCTGGCCTTCACTGCACGGACTGGTACTGGTCTACGAATCATCTCATGCATCGGTCTTCAGATTGCTTATGTATCAGGTCCACAACGACACGAATCCAAATCGTGTCCGGGTCTCTTGAAGCTGGGTTCGAATCTCACCGAACAAATCCGAAATGTTGTAGCATGCAACCGAATATACCAATAAATATAAATACATGCTAAACACCCACACGTGCATACGAACATATACGCGTACACGTACATAAACAAGCATGCACATACATACATACCCATTAATAAATATACCTATACATTAATTACTAAACTATACATATAAATAATTAAAGAACAAATTCATGCATAAATGAATATACCATGCATAAATATATGCATATACATGCATGCATCCAAATACCAAGGTCACTCACGCGCACACACACAAACACACACATTTATCAACTTCTCAATTATTACACAATTGCCCTTACACATGAAAATAACGCTAACCTCGGGGCAACTTGCGGCGCACCGATGGAGGCTCCGACGGAGGCGTCCGGGATCGCGGAGTGTGTCGTTGGATAGAGCAACTCGCCATGAAGGGCGTAAGGTGCGTTCGCGCTCGCCGACGGCGTTCAACGGCATCCCGTGGAGAGCCGAAAAATGGCTCGGAGGAAGGTGCTCACACATGAAAATACTCCACTTGAATAAATACATACATGATTATAAAAATATAATTAAAACACATCACACAAATAGTTCCCCAATCACCAACAAATATACAGAGAGAGAGAGAGCACATTACCATGGGGAGAAGCTCACGTTGGCTTGGCCAATGGGGAAGCTCGGCTATCAAAATGAGGTGGGGTGGGGCGGCCTCATGGTGCCCTGCGGGGAGGAGACCGGCTGGACTGGTGGTGGTGCTGCCGGCATGAAGAAGGTGGCCAAGGAGGGAGGTGGGCGCTGCTGGTGGAGCTCCTGGGGGCTGTGCGTCGTTGCTGGTCTGAAGTGGAGAGGGGGCGGCCTGTATGGCCTGCCGTGTGCGGCTGCTCGCTGAGAAGAGGAGAAGGGGATCCGGGCTGCCGGGGCGTGCCGGGGAGGTGATGTTGGCGCGGATCTCGTCAGAGAGGAGGATGGGGCTTCGGTTGAAGGAGATGCCATCGGAGCTCGATGGTAGTTCGGCCTTGAAGGGCTGCTCGGTCGCTGCGCCTGAGAAGAAGGCAAGGGAGAAAGGGCAGGATGCGGCTGCTGGATTGGAAGGAGAAATAGAGATTAGGAGTGAGATTAGGTTAGGGTTTAAGAATAGGAGTTAGTAATGGGTTTTGGGTATAAGGGTAACGGGTTTGGATTTGTGGGCTTGCTCTTGGGCTTGGGCCCAGTTTGGAAAATAAAGAGAAAGGAGGAAAGTGATAAGATGGGCTTGGGCTTGAAACAAAAGGGAAAAACAATAAGATAAAATGAGGTAATAAAAATAATAAATCATGATGATGATAATCAAGAATTAATTAGTAATAATTAAATTAATATCTAAACTTTAAAATGACAATTTTCTTAAAACAAAATACACATACACTTTATAAGTATTATTTTTCACTATTAGTTCATGTATTGCAAGATATGGGTATTACATTCTACGCACCTTATAAAAATTTCGTCCTCGAAATTTCAATAAAGTATGGAATGGTAAAAAGAATCAAAATCAAAGGGGAAGACAAACAAACTTCACGTCGCTTCTCTGCACATCATAAATCCACCACGCTTCCGCTGCGCTACTCTGATTTCTGCTACAGACTTTAGCAAGGAGTAACAAATCTTAAGAGACAAAATCAAGGAATAGAATCGAGAAGGAGGAAGAGAAGCAAGATGAAGATCCGAATCACTCTAAAAGAATAGTAGAGATCAAGGATATCAAAAGATCAAAAATGAGGATTTTCAAAGGAAGGATGGCCAATTCCAAATGGACTGAATATCATAATGGATAGTATGTGTATATTGCAGTGTAAGTATACCTTGTTCTCAAGTTATCGGTAAGGACTAGGTCTCTCTTGCGAAACAAAATTCAAAATTCAACATCGCAAGTCGAAAACCTAGGCTCTGATACCAATAAAACCCTATCACGCCCCGCTTCCCAAAATACGCGGGAATGGGATCGCGACGAGAATCGGCGACGTATATACAGGAGGAAAATATCCCACGTATATACGCTAAGCCTAAATTAACCTGAACAAGCTATAATCAGAACCCATAATAATCATCGAATCACTGCAACAATACATATACATGATAACAGATGGATAATGACAAGGATATGGCAGTTGAAAGCGATAAAAGATAAAATCATGAAATAACAGGAATAGAATGACAGGCTAAATGTGATATACGAGAATCAAGGAATAATAGCAGGAACAGAAAATGCCAAAGTACCAGAATCAAAGGAAGAGGACCCAAGCTCCTCGCATTATGGACGGTCTCATCGAACACCTGCACATTAGAACAATCGTCCAATATCTGGACGTGCAAATCCAGGGTCGTCAGAACGCGACCATGGTGAGTGTGTGTGTAAAGGGGAAAGAGCTCGTGCAGAAGAAACAATGTGCATAAATAGTAATAAAAACAACTGCAGATAAAAGAGACTAAATAACAAGATAAATAACTGAACAGTAATATACATGATAGCAACACGAATAAAGATAGCAAGAATAAGAGTACATGTATAAGACAAGTAAAGCAACTGATGTTACAATAGGTAACCTATCACATGTCACTAGGCTGGTATCCAAGTCTGGTCACAAGTCTGGTCCTGGTTATAATCATGCGGTACTGGTTACAATCATGTGTCTATCATAATGATATATATAGATATACAATCAGGTGATTACAGTCAGTCACAAAGCACCAACAGTTTATTATTAATTATGTCAGCGAACACCAATTGTCACATGTAATAAACGCATCCCATACTACGCCTACCACACATGCCAATCGATGCCCTAAATTATTGAAACTGATCGGTTAGAGACATTATCCATGCTTTAGGTGGGTCCCGTACATACCCGGGACCACGGCCCAGATTCCTGGCGCTGAACCAGGCCCTACCGCCAGGTAGTCAGTAACAGTAACAGTAACAGTACTCACAGTATCACTGTGGAACAGTAAACTCATAGTAACACTGTGGAACAGTAAACAGATGGGATGTCAGTCATCCCGCGGAACCTTGCAGTGGAACTGTAAGTCAGTTGCGCAACCTGTATCCTAGGTCCACCCAAAATACAGACCCTGTCTCCTCTATCAATTTCCCCAATCCCGGTGTAAGTTGTCCATTTACATTATTATTCATTCAATTCAGTTAAATCAGTCAATGTCAATATTATCTAGAATACTGGGACGATACGGTAACAGTAACAATAACAGTACAGTAACAGTCAATCAGTGATCGTATACACGGTAAACAATATCAGTAACAGTGAACAGTAACGGTAACCGTGTATACGATGAACAATAGGACTGTACAGGGTGTTACGGTCAAACAATCTTTTCCCAGTAACTTTCAGTAACATGAATAATACAGTAACAGTCCTGCTACTGCTCAATAAGCAGTCTCAACTAAAGCTAGTCATGATCTCATCCATCCGTACTAAAGAGATATCAGTTACTGATCCATCAACTTATAGTCTCAATACAGTCATCATGAATCATTAAGTATCAGTTCATATCAGCGTAATCCAATACGGTAAACCACCATCACAATGAATCGAATTAGTCCTCTCCTCGATACCAATCTGTTCTAATCCTATAACCACCAATAACTGAGATCAAATAGTAAAAGCTATCAAACTCTGAATATAATATCACTGATATCGATGAATTCACTCTCACAATAATTCTATCCCCATCTGTGAGTAACAACAATAATTAGCAGTCTATTGGTATCCTCAAAATCAACTAATATAACAGATACCGAGATCACAAGTAAGGAATGGAAACATCCTCAAAACCAGATTCATCCAACTATAATCAAGATCATAACTAAAGAGAGTAACATCCTCAATCAATAAGAAATCTTGATCATCTCCACATCTAGTATCCAACATCGATAAGATAATCAATACTCGCTCAGTATAATTACGAAAATTCGGAGGTCTTTGATTCATTAATCTAAAATAAGATCATGCTATATATCTATATCAAAGGTAAGCTATACACATAACACATAATGACAATCTAACAAGATCAGTTCCCTTTATAAACCGGTCAGGATTCAATATAAAATATATCACAGGTCAACTCCAACTCTAACTAAGTCAATGTCAATCCAAGTATCAGTAAATTAGTATACTGGTAAAGTCATGTCATATCTAACACTTTCTTGATATCCATAAGATTCTAGTCGGGATAATCACCAACAACTGCCAATAAACACTATGCCTAATATATGTCCTCTAACCTAAAATATAACGTAGTTCAACTGATAGTAGATCAAATCAAGATTATAGTCTAGGGTATCCAATGCTAGGCCTAAGCCAATACCGGAGATCTACCGACACATGAAATGACACTAACCAATACTCTGATCAACAAAATAAATAAAGTGAATGTTCGCTCATGACTCATAGAGTGATACAGATATTCACTGGTAAAATAAATCAAATAGTCACATGATATGATAAAAGTAAAACATAATACACAGATAACGGTAAATAAGAAAATGAGACAAAGCAAACACTCACATGAAATGACGTAGTTCCGGAGTTGAATCGCTGTCTGGCCTTCACTGCACGGACTGGTACTGGTCTACGAATCATCTCATGCATCGGTCTTCAGATTGCTTATGTATCGGGTCCACAACGACACGAATCCAAATCGTGTCCGGGTCTCCTGAAGCTGGGTTCGGATCTCACCGAACAAATCCGAAATGCTGTAGCATGCAACCGAATATACCAATAAATATAAATACATGCTAAACACCCACACGTGCATACGAACATATACGCGTACACGTACATAAACAAGCATGCACATACATACATACCCATTAATAAATATACCTATACATTAATTACTAAACTATACATATAAATAATTAAAGAACAAATTCATGCATAAATGAATATACCATGCATAAATATATGCATATACATGCATGCATCTAAATACCAAGGTCACTCACACGCACACACACAAACACACACATTTATCAACTTCCCAATTATTACACAATTGCCCTTACACATGAAAATAACGCTAACCTCGGGGCAACTTGCGGCGCACCGATGGAGGCTCCGACGGAGGCGTCCGGGATCGCGGAGTGTGTCGTTGGATAGAGCAACTCGCCATGAAGGGCGTGGGGTGCGTTCGCGCTCGCCGACGGCGTTCAACGGCATCCCGTGGAGAGCCGGAAAATGGCTCGGAGGAAGGTGCTCACACATGAAAATACTCCACTTGAATAAATACATACATGATTATAAAAATATAATTAAAATACATCACACAAATAGTTCCCCAATCACCAACAAATATACAGAGAGAGAGAGAGAGAGCACGTTACCATGGGGAGAAGCTCACGTTGGCTTGGCCAATGGGGAAGCTCGGCTATCAAAATGAGGTGGGGTGGGGCGGCCTCATGGTGCCCTGCGAGGAGGAGACCGGCTGGACTGGTGGTGGTGGTGCTGCCGGCATGAAGAAGGTGGCCAAGGAGGGAGATGGGCGCTGCTGGTGGAGCTCCTGGGGGCTGTGCGCCGTTGCTGGTCTGAAGTGGAGAGGGGGGCGGCCTGTATGGCCTGCCGTGTGCGGCTGCTCGCTGAGAAGAGAAGGGGATCCGGGCTGCCGGGGCGTGCCGGGGAGGTGATGTTGGCGCGGATCTCGTCGGAGAGGAGGATGGGGCTTCGGTTGAAGGAGATGCCGTCGGAGCTCGATGGTAGTTCGGCCTTGAAGGGCTGCTCGGTCGCTGCGCCTGAGAAGAAGGCAAGGGAGAAAGGGCAGGGTGCGGCTGCTGGATTGGAAGGAGAAATAGAGATTAGGAGTGAGATTAGGTTAGGGTTTAAGAATAGGAGTTAGTAATGGGTTTTGGGTATAAGGGTAACGGGTTTGGATTTGTGGGCTTGCTCTTGGGCTTGGGCCCAGTTTGGAAAATAAAGAGAAAATAGGAAAGTGATAAGATGGGCTTGGGCTTGAAACAAAAGGGAAAAACAATAAGATAAAATGAGGTAATAAAAATAATAAATCATGATGATGATAATCAAGAATTAATTAGTAATAATTAAATTAATATCTAAATTTAAAATGACAATTTTCTTAAAACAAAATACACATACACTTTATAAGTATTATTTTTCACTATTAGTTCATATATTGCAAGATATGGGTATTACATTCTACCCACCTTATAAAAATTTCGTCCTCGAAATTTCAATAAAGTAGGGAATGGTAAAAAGAATCAAAATCAAAGGGGAAGACAAACAAACTTCACGTCGCTTCTCTGCACATCATAAATCCACCACGCTTCCGCTGCGCTACTCTGATTTCTGCTACAGACTTTAGCAAGGAGTAACAAATCTTAAGAGACAAAATCAAGGAATAGAATCGAGAAGGAGGAAGAGAAGCAAGATGAAGATCCGAATCACTCTAAAAGAATGCAGAGATCAAGGATATCAAAAGATCAAAAATGAGGATTTTCAAAGGAAGGATGGCCAATTCCAAATGGACTGAATATCATAATGGATAGTATGTGTATATTGCAGTGTAAGTATAGCTTGTTCTCAAGTTATCGGTAAGGACTAGGTCTCTCTTGCGAAACAAAATTCAAACATCGCAAGTCGAAAACCTAGGCTCTGATACCAAGAAAACCCTGTCACGCCCCGCTTCCCAAAATACGCGGGAATGGGGTCGCGACGAGAGTTGGTGACGTATATACACGAGAAAAATATCCCACGTATATACGCTATGCCTAAATTAACCTGAACAAGCTATAATCAGAACCCATAATAATCATCGAATCACTGCAACAATACATATACATGATAACAGATGGATAATGACAAGGATATGGCAGTTGAAAGCGATAAAAGATAAAATCATGAAATAACAGGAATAGAATGACAGGCTAAATGTGATATACGAGAATCAAGGAATAATAGCAGGAACAGAAAATGCCAAAGTACCAGAATCAAAGGAAGAGGACCCAAGCTCCTCGCATTATGGACGGTCTCATCGAACACCTGCACATTAGAACAATCGTCCAATATCTGGACGTGCAAATCCAGGGTCGTCAGAACGCGACCATGGTGAGTGTGTGTGTAAAGGGGAAAGAGCTCGTGCAGAAGAAACAATGTGCATAAATAGTAATAAAAATAACTGCAGATAAAAGAGACTAAATAACAAGATAAATAACTGAACAGTAATATACATGATAGCAACACGAATAAAGATAGAAAGAATAAGAGTACATGTACAAGACAAGTAAAGCAACTGATGTTACAATAGGTAACCTATCACATGTCACTAGGCTGGTATCCAAGTCTGGTCACAAGTCTGGTCCTGGTTATAATCATGTGGTACTGGTTACAATCATGTGTCTATCATAATGATATATATAGATATACAATCAGGTGATTACAGTCAGTCACAAAGCACCAACAGTTTATTATTAATTATGTCAGCGAACACCAATTGTCACATGTAATAGACGCATCCCATACTACGCCTACCACACATGCCAATCGATGCCCTAAATTATTGAAACTGATCGGTTAGAGATATTATCCATGCTTTAGGTGGGTCCCGTACATACCCGGGACCACGGCCCAGATGCCTGGCGCTGAACCAGGCCCTACCGCCAGGTAGTCAGTAACAGTAACAGTACTCACAGTATCACTGTGGAACAGTAAACTCACAGTAACACTGTGGAACAGTAAACAGATGGGATGTCAGTCATCCCCCGGAACCCTGCAGTGGAACTGTAAGTCGGTTGAGCAACCTGTATCCTAGGTCCACCCAAAATACAGACGCTGTCTCCTCCATCAATTTCCCCAATCCCGGTGTAAGTTGTCCATTTACATTATTATTCATTCAATTCAGTTAAATCAGTCAATGTCAATATTATCTAGAATACTGGGACGATACGGTAACAGTAACAATAACAGTACAGTAACAGTCAATCAGTGATCGTATACACGGTAAACAATATCAGTAACAGTGAACAGTAACGGTAACCGTGTATACGATGAACAATAGGACTGTACAGGGTGTTACGGTCAAACAATCTTTTCCCAGTAACTTTCAGTAACATGAATAATACAGTAACAGTCCTGCTACTGCTCAATAAGCAGTCTCAACTAAAGCTAGTCATGATCTCATCCATCCGTACTAAAGAGATATCAGTAACTGATCCATCAACTTATAGTCTCAATACAGTCATCATGAATCATTAAGTATCAGTTCATATCAGCGTAATCCAATACGGTAAACCACCATCTCAATGAATCGAATTAGTCATCTCCTCGATACCAATCTGTTCTAATCCTATAACCACCAATAACTGAGATCAAATAGTAAAAGCTATCAAACTCTGAATATAATATCACCGATATCGATGAATTTTTTCTCACAATAATTCTATCCCCATCTGTGAGTAACAACAATAATTAGCAGTCTATTGGTATCCTCAAAATCAACTAATATAACAGATACCGAGATCACAAGTAAGGAATGGAAACATCCTCAAAACCAGATTCATCCAACTATAATCAAGATCATAGCTAAAGAGAGTAACATCCTCAATCAATAAGAAATCTTGATCATCTCCACATCTAGTATCCAACATCGATAAGATAATCAATACTCACTCAGTATAATTACGAAAATTCGGAGGTCTTTGATTCATTAATCTAAAATAAGATCATGCTATATATCTATATCAAAGGTAAGCTATACACATAACACATAATGACAATCTAACAAGATCAGTTCCCTTTATAAACCGGTCAGGATTCAATATAAAATATATCACAGGTCAACTCCAACTCTAACTAAGTCAATGTCAATCCAAGTATCAGTAAATTAGTATACTGGTAAAGCCATGTCATATCTAACACTTTCTTGATATCCATAGGAATTCTAGTCGGGATAATCACCAACAACTGCCAATAAACACTATGCCTAATATGTCCTCTAACCTCAAATATAACGTAGTTCAACTGATAGTAGATCAAATCAAGATTACAGTCTAGGGTATCCAATGCTAGGCCTAAGCCAATACCGGAGATCTACCGACACATGAAATGACACTAACCAATACTCTGATCAACAAAATAAATAAAGTGAATGTTCGCTCATGACTCATAGAGTGATACAGATATTCACACTGGTAAAATAAATCAAATAGTCACATGATATGATAAAAGTAAAACATAATACACATAGATAACGGTAAATAAGAAAATGAGACAAAGCAAACACTCACATGAAATGACGTAGTTCCGGAGTTGAATCGCTGTCTGGCCTTCACTGCACGGACTGGTACTGGTCTACGAATCATCTCATGCATCGGTCTTCAGATTGCTTATGTATCGGGTCCACAACGACACGAATCCAAATCGTGTCCGGGTCTCTTGAAGCTGGGTTCGGATCTCACCGAACAAATCCGAAATGTTGTAGCATGCAACCGAATATACCAATAAATATAAATACATGCTAAACACCCACACGTGCATACGAACATATACGCGTACACGTACATAAACAAGCATGCACATACATACATACCCATTAATAAATATACCTATACATTAATTACTAAACTATACATATAAATAATTAAAGAACAATTCATGCATAAATGAATATACCATGCATAAATATATGCATATACATGCATGCATCCAAATACCAAGGTCACTCACGCGCACACACACAAACACACACATTTATCAACTTCTCAATTATTACACAATTGCCCTTACACATGAAAATAACGCTAACCTCGGGGCAACTTGCGGCGCACCGATGGAGGCTCCGACGGAGGCGTCCGGGATCGCGGAGTGTGTCGTTGGATAGAGCAACTCGCCATGAAGGGCGTAAGGTGCGTTCGCGCTCGCCGACGGCGTTCAACGGCATCCCGTGGAGAGCCGGAAAATGGCTCGGAGGAAGGTGCTCACACATGAAAATACTCCACTTGAATAAATACGTACATGATTATAAAAATATAATTAAAACACATCACACAAATAGTTCCCCAATCACCAACAAATATACAGAGAGAGAGAGAGCACATTACCATGGGGAGAAGCTCACGTTGGCTTGGCCAATGGGGAAGCTCGGCTATCAAAATGAGGTGGGGTGGGGCGGCCTCATGGTGCCCTGCGAGGAGACCGGCTGGACTGGTGGTGGTGCTGCCGGCATGAAGAAGGTGGCCAAGGAGGGAGGTGGGCGCTGCTGGTGGAGCTCCTGGGGGCTGTGCGCCGTTGCTGGTCTGAAGTGGAGAGGGGGCGGCCTGTATGGCCTGCCGTGTGCGGCTGCTCGCTGAGAAGAGGAGAAGGGGATCCGGGCTGCCGGGGCGTGCCGGGGAGGTGATGTTGGCGCGGATCTCGTCGGAGAGGAGGATGGGGCTTCGGTTGAAGGAGATGCCATCGGAGCTCGATGGTAGTTCGGCCTTGAAGGGCTGCTCGGTCGCTGCGCCTGAGAAGAAGGCAAGGGAGAAAGGGCAGGATGCGGCTGCTGGATTGGAAGGAGAAATAGAGATTAGGAGTGAGATTAGGTTAGGGTTTAAGAATAGGAGTTAGTAATGGGTTTTGGGTATAAGGGTAACGGGTTTGGATTTGTGGGCTTGCTCTTGGGCTTGGGCCCAGTTTGGAAAATAAAGAGAAAGGAGGAAAGTGATAAGATGGGCTTGGGCTTGAAACAAAGGGAAAAACAATAAGATAAAATGAGGTAATAAAAATAATAAATCATGATGATGATAATCAAGAATTAAAGTAATAATTAAATTAATATCTAAACTTTAAAATGACAATTTTCTTAAAACAAAATACACATACACTTTATAAGTATTATTTTTCACTATTAGTTCATGTATTGCAAGATATGGGTATTACATTCTACGCACCTTATAAAAATTTCATCCTCGAAATTTCAATAAAGTATGGAATGGTAAAAAGAATCAAAATCAAAGGGGAAGACAAACAAACTTCACGTCGCTTCTCTGCACATCATAAATCCACCACGCTTCCGCTGCGCTACTCTGATTTCTGCTACAGACTTTAGCAAGGAGTAACAAATCTTAAGAGACAAAATCAAGGAATAGAATCGAGAAGGAGGAAGAGAAGCAAGATGAAGATCCGAATCACTCTAAAAGAATAGTAGAGATCAAGGATATCAAAAGATCAAAAATGAGGATTTTCAAAGGAAGGATGGCCAATTCCAAATGGACTGAATATCATAATGGATAGTATGTGTATATTGCAGTGTAAGTATACCTTGTTCTCAAGTTATCGGTAAGGACTAGGTCTCTCTTGCGAAACAAAATTCAAAATTCAACATCGCAAGTCGAAAACCTAGGCTCTAATACCAAGAAAACCCTGTCACGCCCCGCTTCCCAAAATACGCGGGAATGGGGTCGCGACGAGAGTCGGCGACGTATATACAGGAGGAAAATATCCCACGTATATACGCTAAGCCTAAATTAACCTGAACAAGCTATAATCAGAACCCATAATAATCATCGAATCACTGCAACAATACATATACATGATAACAGATGGATAATGACAAGGATATGGCAGTTGAAAGCGATAAAAGATAAAATCATGAAATAACAGGAATAGAATGACAGGCTAAATGGGATATACGAGAATCAAGGAATAATAGCAGGAACAGAAAATGCCAAAGTACCAGAATCAAAGGAAGAGGACCCAAGCTCCTCGCATTATGGACGGTCTCATCGAACACCTGCACATTAGAACAATCGTCCAATATCTGGACGTGCAAATCCAGGGTCGTCAGAACGCGACCATGGTGAGTGTGTGTGTAAAGGGGAAAGAGCTCGTGCAGAAGAAACAATGTGCATAAATAGTAATAAAAACAACTGCAGATAAAAGAGACTAAATAACAAGATAAATAACTGAACAGTAATATACATGATAGCAACACGAATAAAGATAGCAAGAATAAGAGTACATGTATAAGACAAGTAAAGCAACTGATGTTACAATAGGTAACCTATCACATGTCACTAGGCTGGTATCCAAGTCTGGTCACAAGTCTGGTCCTGGTTATAATCATGCGGTACTGGTTACAATCATGTGTCTATCATAATGATATATATAGATATACAATCAGGTGATTACAGTCAGTCACAAAGCACCAACAGTTTATTATTAATTATGTCAGCGAACACCAATTGTCACATGTAATAGACGCATCCCATACTACGCCTACCACACATGCCAATCGATGCTCTAAATTATTGAAACTGATCGGTTAGAGACATTGTCCATGCTTTAGGTGGGTCCCGTACATACCCGGGACCACGGCCCAGATTCCTGGCGCTGAACCAGGCCCTACCGCCAGGTAGTCAGTAACAGTAACAGTACTCACAGTATCACTGTGGAACAGTAAACTCACAGTAACACTGTGGAACAGTAAACAGATGGGATGTCAGTCATCCCCCGGAACCTTGCAGTGGAACTGTAAGTCGGTTGCGCAACCTGTATCCTAGGTCCACCCAAAATACAGACCCTGTCTCCTCCATCAATTTCCCCAATCCCGGTGTAAGTTGTCCATTTACATTATTATTCATTCAATTCAGTTAAATCAGTCAATGTCAATATTATCTAGAATACTGGGACGATACGGTAACAGTAACAATAACAGTACAGTAATAGTCAATCAGTGATCGTATACACGGTAAACAATATCAGTAACAGTGAACAGTAACGGTAACCGTGTATACGATGAACAATAGGACTGTACAGGGTGTTACGGTCAAACAATCTTTTCCCAGTAACTTTCAGTAACATGAATAATACAGTAACAGTCCTACTACTGCTCAATAAGCAGTCTCAACTAAAGCTAGTCATGATCTCATCCATCCGTACTAAAGAGATATCAGTTACTGATCCATCAACTTATAGTCTCAATACAGTCATCATGAATCATTAAGTATCAGTTCATATCAGCGTAATCCAATACGGTAAACCACCATCACAATGAATCGAATTAGTCCTCTCCTCGATACCAATCTGTTCTAATCCTATAACCACCAATAACTGAGATCAAATAGTAAAAGCTATCAAACTCTGAATATAATATCACTGATATCGATGAATTCACTCTCACAATAATTCTATCCCCATCTGTGAGTAACAACAATAATTAGCAGTCTATTGGTATCCTCAAAATCAACTAATATAACAGATACCGAGATCACAAGTAAGGAATGGAAACATCCTCAAAACCAGATTCATCCAACTATAATCAAGATCATAGCTAAAGAGAGTAACATCCTCAATCAATAAGAAATCTTGATCATCTCCACATCTAGTATCCAACATCGATAAGATAATCAATACTCGCTCAGTATAATTACGAAAATTCGGAGGTCTTTGATTCATTAATCTAAAATAAGATCATGCTATATATCTATATCAAGGTAAGCTATACACATAACACATAATGACAATCTAACAAGATCAGTTCCCTTTATAAACCGGTCAGGATTCAATATAAAATATATCACAGGTCAACTCCAACTCTAACTAAGTCAATGTCAATCCAAGTATCAGTAAATTAGTATACTGGTAAAGTCATGTCATATCTAACACTTTCTTGATATCCATAAGATTCTAGTCGGGATAATCACCAACAACTGCCAATAAACACTATGCCTAATATATGTCCTCTAACCTAAAATATAACGTAGTTCAACTGATAGTAGATCAAATCAAAATTATAGTCTAGGGTATCCAATGCTAGGCCTAAGCCAATACCGGAGATCTACCGACACATGAAATGACACTAACCAATACTCTGATCAACAAAATAAATAAAGTGAATGTTCGCTCATGACTCATAGAGTGATACAGATATTCACTGATAAAATAAATCAAATAGTCACATGATATGATAAAAGTAAAACATAATACACATAGATAACGGTAAATAAGAAAATGAGACAAAGCAAACACTCACATGAAATGACGTAGTTCCGGAGTTGAATCGCTGTCTGGCCTTCACTGCACGGACTGGTACTGGTCTACGAATCATCTCATGCATCGGTCTTCAGATTGCTTATGTATCGGGTCCACAACGACACGAATCCAAATCGTGTCCGGGTCTCCTGAAGCTGGGTTCGGATCTCACCGAACAAATCCGAAATGCTGTAGCATGCAACCGAATATACCAATAAATATAAATACATGCTAAACACCCACACGTGCATACGAACATATACACGTACACGTACATAAACAAGCATGCATATACATACATACCCATTAATAAATATACCTATACATTAATTACTAAACTATACATATAAATAATTAAAGAACAAATTCATGCATAAATGAATATACCATGCATAAATATATGCATATACATGCATGCATCCAAATACCAAGGTCACTCACGCGCACACACACAAACACACACATTTATCAACTTCCCAATTATTACACAATTGCCCTTACACATGAAAATAACGCTAACCTCGGGGCAACTTGCGGCGCACCGATGGAGGCTCCGACGAAGGCGTCCGGGATCGCAGAGTGTGTCGTTGGATAGAGCAACTCGCCATGAAGGGCGTGGGGTGCGTTCGCGCTCGCCGACGGCGTTCAACGGCATCCCGTGGAGAGCCGAAAAATGGCTCGGAGGAAGGTGCTCACACATGAAAATACTCCACTTGAATAAATACATACATGATTATAAAAATATAATTAAAACACATCACACAAATAGTTCCCCAATCACCAACAAATATACAGAGAGAGAGAGCACGTTACCATGGGGAGAAGCTCACGTTGGCTTGGCCAATGGGGAAGCTCGGCTATCAAAATGAGGTGGGGTGGGGCGGCCTCATGGTGCCTTGCAGGGAGGAGACCGGCTGGACTGGTGGTGGTGCTGCCGGCATGAAGAAGGTGGCCAAGGAGGGAGGTGGGCGCTGCTGGTGGAGCACCTGGGGCTGTGCACCGTTGCTGGTCTGAAGTGGAGAGGGGGCGGCCTGTATGGCCTGCCGTGTGCGGCTGCTCGCTGAGAAGAGGAGAAGGGGATCCGGGCTGCCGGGGCGTGCCGGGGAGGTGATGTTGGCGCGGATCTCGTCGGAGAGGAGGATGGAGCTTCGGTTGAAGGAGATGCCATCGGAGCTCGATGGTAGTTCGGCCTTGAAGGGCTGCTCGGTCGCTGCGCCTGAGAAGAAGGCAAGGGAGAAAGGGCAGGGTGCGGCTGCTGGATTGGAAGGAGAAATAGAGATTAGGAGTGAGATTAGGTTAGGGTTTAAGAATAGGAGTTAGTAATGGGTTTTGGGTATAAGGGTAACGGGTTTGGATTTGTGGGCTTGCTCTTGGGCTTGGGCCCAGTTTGAAAAATAAAGAGAAAGGAGGAAAGTGATAAGATGGGCTTGGGCTTGAAACAAAAGGGAAAAACAATAAGATAAAATGAGGTAATAAAAATAATAAATCATGATGATGATAATCAAGAATTAATTAGTAATAATTAAATTAATATCTAAACTTTAAAATGACAATTTTCTTAAAACAAAATACACATACACTTTATAAGTATTATTTTTCACTATTAGTTCATATATTGCAAGATATGGGTATTACATTCTACCCACCTTATAAAAATTTCGTCCTCGAAATTTAAATAAAGTAGGGAATGGTAAAAAGAATCAAATCAAAGGGGAAGACAAACAAACTTCACGTCGCTTCTCTGCACATCATAAATCCACCACGCTTCCGCTGCGCTACTCTGATTTCTGCTACAGACTTTAGCAAGGAGTAACAAATCTTAAGAGACAAAATCAAGGAATAGAATCGAGAAGGAGGAAGAGAAGCAAGATGAAGATCTGAATCACTCTAAAAGAATAGTAGAGATCAAGGATATCAAAAGATCAAAAATGAGGATTTTCAAAGGAAGGATGGCCAATTCCAAATGGACTAAATATCATAATGGATAGTATGTGTATATTGCAGTGTAAGTATAGCTTGTTCTCAAGTTATCGGTAAGGACTAGGTCTCTCTTGCGAAACAAAATTCAAAATTCAACATCGCAAGTCGAAAACCTAGGCTCTGATACCAAGAAAACCCTGTCACGCCCCGCTTCCCAAAATACGCGGGAATGGGGTCGCGACGAGAGTCGGCGACGTATATACAGGAGGAAAATATCCCACGTATATACGCTAAGCCTAAATTAACCTGAACAAGCTATAATCAGAACCCATAATAATCATCGAATCACTGCAACAATACATATACATGATAACAGATGGATAATGACAAGGATATGGCAGTTGAAAGCGATAAAAGATAAAATCATGAAATAACAGGAATAGAATGACAGGCTAAATGTGATATACGAGAATCAAGGAATAATAGCAGGAACAGAAAATGTCAAAGTACCAGAATCAAAGGAAGAGGACCCAAGCTCCTCGCATTATGGACGGTCTCATCGAACACCTGCACATTAGAACAATCGTCCAATATCTGGACGTGCAAATCCAGGGTCGTCAGAACGCGACCATGGTGAGTGTGTGTGTAAAGGGGAAAGAGCTCGTGCAGAAGAAACAATGTGCATAAATAGTAATAAAAACAACTGCAGATAAAAGAGACTAAATAACAAGATAAATAACTGAACAGTAATATACATGATAGCAACACGAATAAAGATAGCAAGAATAAGAGTACATGTACAAGACAAGTAAAGCAACTGATGTTACAATAGGTAACCTATCACATGTCACTAGGCTGGTATCCAAGTCTGGTCACAAGTCTGGTCCTGGTTATAATCATGCGGTACTGGTTACAATCATGTGTCTATCATAATGATATATATAGATATACAATCAGGTGATTACAGTCAGTCACAAAGCACCAACAGTTTATTATTAATTATGTCAGCGAACACCAATTGTCACATGTAATAGACGCATCCCATACTACGCGTACCACACATGCCAATCGATGCCCTAAATTATTGAAACTAATCGGTTAGAGATATTGTCCATGCTTTAGGTGGGTCCCGTACATACCCGGGACCACGGCCCAGATGCCTGGCGCTGAACCAGGCCCTACCGCCAGGTAGTCAGTACAGTAACAGTACTCACAGTATCACTGTGGAATAGTAAACTCACAGTAACACTGTGGAACAGTAAACAGATGGGATGTCAGTCATCCCCCGAAACCCTGTAGTGGAACCGTAAGTCGGTTGCGCAACCTGTATCCTAAGTCCACCCAAAATACAGACGCTGTCTCCTCCATCAATTTCCCCAATCCCGGTGTAAGTTGTCCATTTACATTATTATTCATTCAATTCAGTTAAATCAGTCAATTTCAATATTATCTAGAATACTGGGACGATACGGTAACAGTAACAATAACAGTATAGTAACAGTCAATCAGTGATCGTATACACGGTAAACAATATCAGTAACAGTGAACAGTAACGGTAACCGTGTATACGATGAACAATAGGACTGTACAGGGTGTTACGGTCAAACAATCTTTTCCCAGTAACTTTCAGTAACATGAATAATACAGTAACAGTCCTGCTACTGCTCAATAAGCAGTCTCAACTAAAGCTAGTCATGATCTCATCCATCCGTACTAAAGAGATATCAGTAACTGATCCATCAACTTATAGTCTCAATACAGTCATCATGAATCATTAAGTATCAGTTCATATCAGCGTAATCCAATACGGTAAACCACCATCTCAATGAATCGAATTAGTCCTCTCCTCGATACCAATCTGTTCTAATCCTATAACCACCAATAACTGAGATCAAATAGTAAAAGCTATCAAACTCTGAATATAATATCACCGATATCGATGAATTCACTCTCACAATAATTCTATCCCCATCTGTGAGTAACAACAATAATTAGCAGTCTATTGGTATCCTCAAAATCAACTAATATAACAGATACCGAGATCACAAGTAAGGAATGGAAACATCCTCAAAACCAGATTCATCCAACTATAATCAAGATCATAGCTAAAGAGAGTAACATCCTCAATCAATAAGAAATCTTGATCATCTCCACATCTAGTATCCAACATCGATAAGATAATCAATACTCACTCAGTATAATTACGAAAATTCGGAGGTCTTTGATTCATTAATCTAAAATAAGATCATGCTATATATCTATATCAAAGGTAAGCTATACACATAACACATAATGACAATCTAACAAGATCAGTTCCCTTTATAAACCGGTCAGGATTCAATATAAAATATATCACAGGTCAACTCCAACTCTAACTAAGTCAATGTCAATCCAAGTATCAGTAAATTAGTATACTGGTAAAGCCATGTCATATCTAACACTTTCTTGATATCCATAGGAATTCTAGTCGGGATAATCACCAACAACTGCCAATAAACACTATGCCTAATATATGTCCTCTAACCTCAAATATAACGTAGTTCAACTGATAGTAGATCAAATCAAGATTACAGTCTAGGGTATCCAATGCTAGGCCTAAGCCAATACCGGAGATCTACCGACACATGAAATGACACTAACCAATACTCTGATCAACAAAATAAATAAAGTGAATGTTCGCTCATGACTCATAGAGTGATACAGATATTCACACTGGTAAAATAAATCAAATAGTCACATGATATGATAAAAGTAAAACATAATACACATAGATAACGGTAAATAAGAAAATGAGACAAAGCAAACACTTACATGAAATGACGTAGTTCCGGAGTTGAATCGCTGTCTGGCCTTCACTGCACGGACTGGTACTGGTCTACGAATCATCTCATGCATCGGTCTTCAGATTGCTTATGTATCGGGTCCACAACGACACGAATCCAAATCGTGTCCGGGTCTCTTGAAGCTGGGTTCGGATCTCACCGAACAAATCCGAAATGCTGTAGCATGCAACCGAATATACCAATAAATATAAATACATGCTAAACACCCACACGTGCATACGAACATATACGCGTACACGTACATAAACAAGCATGCACATACATACATACCCATTAATAAATATACCTATACATTAATTACTAAACTATACATATAAATAATTAAAGAACAAATTCATGCATAAATGAATATACCATGCATAAATATATGCATATACATGCATGCATCCAAATACCAAGGTCATTCACGCGCACACACACAAACACACACATTTATCAACTTCCCAATTATTACACAATTGCCCTTACACATGAAAATAATGCTAACCTCGGGGCAACTTGCGGCGTACCGATGGAGGCTCCGACGGAGGCGTCCGGGATCGCGGAGTGTGTCGTTGGATAGAGCAACTCGCCATGAAGGGCGTGGGGTGCGTTCGCGCTCGCCGACGGCGTTCAACGGCATCCCGTAGAGAGCCGGAAAATGGCTCGGAGGAAGGTGCTCACACATGAAAATACTCCACTTGAATAAATACATACATGATTATAAAAATATAATTAAAACACATCACACAAATAGTTCCCCAATCACCAACAAATATACAGAGAGAGAGAGAGCACGTTACCATGGGGAGAAGCTCACGTTGGCTTGGCCAATGGGGAAGCTCGGCTATCAAAATGAGGTGGGGTGGGGCGGCCTCATGGTGCCGTGCGGGGAGGAGACCGCTGGACTGGTGGTGGTGCTGCCGGCATGAAGAAGGTGGCCAAGGAGGGAGGTGGGCGCTGCTGGTGGAGCTCCTGGGGGCTGTGCGTCGTTGCTGGTCTGAAGTGGAGTGGGGGGCGGCCTGTATGGCCTGCCGTGTGCGGCTGCTCGCTGAGAAGAGGAGAAGGGGATCCGGGCTGCCGGGGCGTGCCGGGGAGGTGATGTTGGCGCGGATCTCGTCGGAGAGGAGGATGGGGCTTCGGTTGAAGGAGATGCCGTCGGAGCTCGATGGTAGTTCGGCCTTGAAGGGCTGCTCGGTCGCTGCGCCTGAGAAGAAGGCAAGGGAGAAAGGGCAGGGTGCGGCTGCTGGATTGGAAGGAGAAATAGAGATTAGGAGTGAGATTAGGTTAGGGTTTAAGAATAGGAGTTAGTAATGGGTTTTGGGTATAAGGGTAACGGGTTTGGATTTGTGGGCTTGCTCTTGGGCTTGGGCCCAGTTTGGAAAATAAAGAGAAAATAGGAAAGTGATAAGATGGGCTTGGGCTTGAAACAAAAGGGGAAAACAATAAGATAAAATGAGGTAATAAAAATAATAAATCATGATGATGATAATCAAGAATTAATTAGTAATAATTAAATTAATATCTAAACTTTAAAATGACAATTTTCTTAAAACAAAATACACATACACTTTATAAGTATTATTTTTCACTATTTGTTCATGTATTGCAAGATATGGGTATTACAGAAGGACTGTTGACAGTCCCCAGCCCTTGTGTGCAACAGCTCTAAAATAGCCATTGCAAGTTTGAACTGTCGACAATCTAAAGAGGCTGTCGATAGCCCAGCTGATACAAACAGTATTAGCTGTCGACAGTCCTCTTAGACTGCCAAAAGCACACAACTAAAAAATATTTCCCACTCTCGAAAAATGACTGTCGATAGTTCTCTATAAAGAACCAGTCAACAGCTCTATGATGTCCACTGATACATGGGGGTATATGTTTTTAATTAAACATATATAAAAACAGTTTTAAATACAAAGTAAAGTTTTTATAAAAACTCTTTCAAAGATCAGTTCATATAGATATATTTGAGCACATATATGTGAGATTAAAAACAAACGCATATTCCAAACATGTGAACCTCTTTTTGAGATACCAAAAATAAATATAGAGTATATATCAAAACCATTTTTGTAAAATATCAAAACTTAAAAACTACCTATGAAAACTTGTTTTTTGCGTGTGTGAGTTCTTGAGCATCAATTTCATATTCTATACTTTAAACATATTAGTTTCTTATATAGGTTCTACATGTCTTCAAGCAATTTTCTAGTAGGCTTCTCCAAAAGTCAATCTTGATTGTCCTACCTTGAATCCCATCCTTGAGTGAATTTGAGACTTCAATACCTTCCTTTTGAGGAAGAAACACTTTGAATCCTCTTGAACTCTGAAAAATACTTAAACACTTGAACTTGATTAGTACTAAATAACTACATAAGTTTTGTTATCATCAAAACAAGAAACCGATGATTGCAACCTTGGGCCAACAAAAACATCACCAAGGACTTGTTGTCTCGATCCGTAACAATGAAACTCGGTACGCCATGTAGTCTTATAATCTCTTGAAAGAACAATTTGGTCACATATGGTGCACCGGACTTCTTCTAACAAGGAATAAAATGCGCCATCTTGGAGAATCGATCAACTACCACAAAGATGGAATCTACTCTCTGTTGTATACGAGAAACTCCTAGCACAAAATCTATGCTCAAGTCCTCCCAACTATATTTAAGAACGGGTAAAGGTGCATACAATCCCGGAGTTTGAGCTTGTCCTTTAGATACTTGACAACCCGGATAACTCTTCACAATTACAATCACATCCTTTTTCAGTTAGGGCCAATAATATCTCTCTTCAAGACTTGTAGTAGTTTTGTCTCTCCTGAAGTGTCCTGCAAGTCCGCTTTCGTGCAAGTCTCTAATAACTTTCTCCCTCAACGAAGTCCTTGGTACACATAACCGGCTTCCCTTGAGAAGAAATCCGTCTAAAATATGAAAATCTTGTGCGGGCTGTATGACATACACCTTTCTTAAATATCGGCAAAGTCTTTATTCTCTTTATATAGCTCCTTCAAGCATTCAAACCCAATGATTTCACTTTGTAACGAGACCAATAGTGAAACTCTGACTCAATGCATCGAGAACTTTGTTATCTATCTTATATTTGTGACAGATCACAAAAATGAATTGCTCAAAGTAAGTTGCCCACCTTACATGCATCATGTTTATGTGCTTTTGGTTCTTAAAGTGTTGAGTAATTGATGATCCGAAAAATCACGAAGTCACTAACTATAAGATAGCTCCCCCATGACTTCAATGAGCGATAAACTGCATATAATTCATGTTCATATGTAAACCACTTTTGCTGTGCCTCATTTAACTTTCACTGAGAAAGGCAATAGGTCTCTTTTTTTGTGAGAGCACTGCTTCAATGCCCACTCCGCAAGCATTACACTCTAGCTCGAAACACCTTACCAAAATTTGAAAAGGCTACGATAGGGGCATTAATAAGCTTCTCCTTGATGAGTTCAAAAGCCCTTCCGACTTCATCAGTCCAGATAAAAGAACTGTTCTTCTTCAAACAGTCTGTCATGGGTGCTACCAAGCTGAAGTTATGAATGAAACATAGGTAGAAAGTAGCTGTGTCGTGAAAGCTTTTTACCTTGATAACACACTTGGATGCGGGTCATTCTCAGATTGCCTTCACTTTCTCCTCCCTACATGGATTCCTTGTGAACTAATATTAAGCTTGTAGCCATAAAGTTGCACTTCTTCAGATTGATGTATAATTCATTGGCTTGCAGAACTATGAACATGTCCCGTAGATGTTGGAGATGTTCAGCTTCGTTTGAACTATAGATTAGGGTGTCGTCAAAGTAGACAACCACAAATTTTTTCAAGAAAGGCTTAAGCACTTGATTCATTAATCTCATGAAAGTGCTTGGTGCATTGCATAGTCCAAAGGGCATGACCATCCACTCATACAGTTCTTTTGAAGTTTTGAATGCTGTCTTCCACTCATCTCTCAGCGTAATGCGAATTTAAAGATAACCGCTCCTCAAATCAATCTTCGTGGACATACATGACCCTCCTAATTGATCCAACATGTCACTAAGACGAGGTATCGAAAATCAATATCAGATAGTGATCTTGTTGATGGCTCGGCTATCCACGCACATGCACTAACTTTTGTCTTTCTTTGGCGTCAAAAGGACTGGTCTGCGTACGAGTTCATGATCTCTCTAATGTGCCCCTTTTGAATCAGTTCTTCAACCTTCTCCCTTAGAATTTCACTCTCCTTTAGATTCATCCGGTAGTGTGGGAGGTTGGGTAGACTCGCTCCGGGGATCAGATTGATGTAGTGCTGGATATCCTTCATGGGTGGTAGGTTGTCTGGGAGCTCGTCATGAACTATTCTTTGGAATTCTTCCAGCATCGACTTCATCTTCTCAGGAACTTCAATTGCTGGGCCGGCTTCTTCTTTTACTACCAAAGCAAATCGTTGCTTTATCTCCTTGGACTCCAAAAAGAATTCTCCTCAGTTGCATATCGATATAAACTTTGGCTTTTCTTCTTTAGTCAGCTTTAGTGATGGTGGAATAGGCTTCATGCCAATTCTTTTGCCCTCCCAAGGATGGGTAGCATCGATGTCATGTTGCCACGGTCACCCCAATAATATGTGACATACATCCATATATATCAACATCACAAATAACTGAATCTTGATAGAACTTGCCAATTGAAATAAGAACATGACAAAGATTTGTTATCTTTATGCAAGGGCCCTTCTTTATCCACCTAATGGTATAATATATATCGATGAGGGTGTGCCTCTATCTCAAATTTCAAATAGTTCGCCAATATAGTAGAGATGTGTTTTTGCAACTTCCATTGTCGATGACGAGAATGCACACCTTGTTCTTTACCGAACACCTTGAGTAGAAAATCTGATGCCTTTGTGCAGTGTCGGGGTTCTTTTGGTTGCATAGCAACCGCTGGACCATGCATGTAGCTAGCTCTCCATCTTCTCTGGCGAAGTCGAAATCTTCTGGTTCAGTCTCGATCAGTACTTCATTCTCGTAGTCCGCCATGTTGACGGGCTTCCTTTTCGGGTATTCATTGACTTGTGTCCAGGTTCGTCACACCTGTAATACTTGCCAACCCCGAGCTTGACATATGGACTCTCCTTACTCATTGTAGTGGGGGTGTTGTTGTCGTCGGGCTTGCTGGTGGGGAGTCAATTGCCTTACAGGCTTGACGTCATTCGCTTGATGTAGAACCTTCCTGGGTTCTTGTGTTGTCAGATGCCTTCTATGTGTTGCCTTTGTAAGGTTCTGCTTTGTAACCTCTCAATCTTCATTCCTTTATTCTGTGCCTCGTCGACACAGAACACGTCTTGGATGGCCATATATTCCTGAATGGAGTACTTTAGCCTATTGATGTACTTTGAAGTCTATTGCTCCTCCATCAGGGATAGGTCGCATCGCGATGAAAGGCGGTAAAACTCCTCTGTATACGCCGCAACAGTTCTTGTGCCTTATCCGCATTGCTCAAATTGGTTGTAAAGAATATATTGGTAATCAGATGGAAGGATCTACCTTGAAGAAGTTTTTTATGCCCCGTCATGTCATCACAGGTGGTTTACCTTAGCGCCCTCCGTGTGATCTGTAGTTGATCCCACCATGTGCCTGCCCCTCCTTTGAGTTTGTACACCACGAACTTGACATACTTTTCCTCGAGAACGTAAACCATGTCAAAGAATTTCTTGAAAGTACACGTAGAGGGGGGTGAATAGGTGTAATGCTAATCTAATGACAAATAATGTGGAATTAAACTTTTACACTACCACAATAGATATCCAAGAGTGAAGTCAAATTCCCAATGAAGGGCTCTAGAACTTCTCCTCAAGGTTCCTCTATATTAAGAGTTGAGGTGCTTCAATAGTTCTCTTGGAATGATACAAGTGTAAGCACAATATCAAGCATGCATAGATGAACAATAATAGTAATACGAGATATAAAGAGAGTAGAGTTTAAAGAGATTTCCAAACGCAAACACAAGGATATCTTTTGAGGTTCGAGCACCAAGGTTTATGTCTCCGCCTTCACAGCGTGAAGGATTTCTATTATCTCCACTAAGAACTCCACAAAGGATACAAACTCAGTCCTCTACACAAGATGATGCACAAAGTCTATGCACAAAACAATCATCTCTACACAAGGAAGGCACAAAGCCAAAGCACAAAGCAAAAGGGAGTAAGGGACACTTTATGATCACAAAGATCACAAACAATACCTCTCACAAAACGGTTGGCCCAAAGGCTCATCACTATAGTTTTGATGATGATTAACTCATGTAGTTATAGTTTACTAATGATCTTGTGTTCATATAGTTTCAATTATTAATCAAAATATTAGTAGGTGTCTAGCTTCAACAAAGGAGTTTTAGAGCTAACACGTGTAGATTCAAGAGCTCGCGCGTCAAGATCGCATCTAGCACTTGATTGGAGTCAAGCTCGTTGGATCGTGTTTGGATTGAGTCGACTTGGAGAAGAAGTTCCATAAAAAGACTTCGGTTTGTATTTAATTTAGTTTGTTAAATGGTAGAATATATTTTGAAGCTCAAAAATTTACACACATATAAATGCACATTTTCAAAAGAATAATTTTTAACACGTTTGGTCTTTGATACTTGTTCTATATTTTTCAAAATATTTCTATCAATGTTTAGAACTTGTATCTCATAGATAATCATGTTTTCTATCTCCCAAAATCTAAACAAAAATATTTCAAAATTCTTTGTATCTTCTAAAAAGAGCTTTAAAATCTGTTTTGGCCTAGGTTGGTCGACCGGGCGGTCGACCGGGCCTATTACAGGCCAGAACTGTCGACCGCACGATCGATCGAAGTTCTGGCAATTGGGAGTGTGCACGTTGTTCACGTTCACGGTCGACCGGTCCCCGGTTGCGGTCGACCGACTATAACTAGTTTTAGCCTCTGTTTGTTATGTTGACCGACCGGTCGACCGAGGGCTAACTGTCAGATTTTTTGAATCTGCCAGTCGACCGGCCGGTCGACCGTCTGTGTGCCAGATTGGCAATAATGGTTTTTTCTCTAATCAGTTTTTAAAACATGTTTAATTTTAAAACAAGGTAAGTTGATTTTGAGGGTCAATTTCTTCCTCTTTTATCCTGGTAAAACTATACTATGTTTACTCTTTCTAAAACCTATATAAAGGGGTCTTAGGGTTGAGTTAATAACAACAATTCTATATGAAAAATCAAGTTTTGGGTTTCAAGAGAAAGAGCTTTCAAGTTTCAGTTTGTGCTTTTATTTTCAAAAATCTACTTTAAGTTTTTGGTTCTCAAAATCTCTCTTTTGATTTTACTCCGACTTACAAATTCTTGAGCTTCAAATTTATATTTTATTCTATAAGATTTTGTAAGAGAGTTTTTCAAGAGAAAGTTTGTAGTCTTTTGTTTACCTAGAGATTGTTCCATTATCGTTACGCTACCTCTGGAGTAGAGGAGTGTATTGGGGTTTTGTGTACTCCGAGTGGTTGTAATTCCTTAGTGTAAGGTCTCTTGGTGGAAGATTCTATAGTGGATTGGGAATCCTTCACGGTGGTGAAGGCGGGGACGTAGAATAGTAGCTCGAACCTTGGAACAAATCTTCTTGTTTGCGATTGCTTTCTTATCTCTACTTATTTGTTTTTTATTCATTCATTATTGTCGATCTATACTCATCACAACAAGATAGCAATTAAGCACGTCAACTCTTATCTAGAGGAATCACGAGAAGTTCAGAGCCCTTCACAGGGAATTCGGCTTCAAGCTTATTTTGAGTGATCGGTTGCATCATCTCATTTTACATTGCATTGAATTTTTAATTGATTAGCAATACACCTATTCACCCCCCTCTAGGTGTAATTTCAATTAGTATCAGAGTTTTGGTCTCTAGTTTTTGACTTAACATCCTTAGAGAGATCCTATCTCCTAATCATTTCATTGACTTATTCATTCTCATCCACTAGTAAACATGGTCGATGGTATTAGGACCCCTCCCAAGTTTGATGACCTTAACTTTCCCATATGGAAGGTTAGGATGACCGTATTTTTCAATTCCTAGGAAGTCAGGTTGCAAAAGCGGTGACTAAACCTTTTAGTGTACCCACCGGTGATGAGGATACTTGATCTGATATAGCCACCAAGAAATATGAGGCAAATGCAAAGGCACAAAATGTATTGTTTCTAGCCTTGAATGAAGATGATTTAGCTAGGGTCATTCATTGCAAATCCGCCTACGAGATTTGGTCACACTTAGTAGTCACTCATGAGGGAACATCACAAGTCAAGAGAGCTAAAATTGATCTCTTGCGTTCTCAATATGAAAACTTCATTATGCATGAAAATGAGTCTATTGATGATATGATTACAAAATTTACTAAAATAACTAATGGTCTTTCTTCTTTAGGTGATGAAATCGACAATGATCAAAAGGTTCGGAAGGTCATTCGTGCACTTCCACCATCATGGGAAATCAAAGCCACTACATTGAAGGAGTTGAACGATAAAGAAAAGATGGAGCTCATTGGTCTTATCGGTAACCTTAAGACCCATGAGATGGAGAGGAAGGCTAGAGAAGAAATGGCTCCACAAAAGAAGAAGACTGTCGCCTTTAAGTCTACTCCCACCATCTCCGACGATGAAGAAGCAGAAGATGATGATGAAGATCTATCTCTCCTCGTAAGAAATATAAGGATGTACAATAAGGCAAAAATCAATCATAGAAGACAATGGCAAGGTAAGGAAGAAAAGAAAATCATTTGTTTCAACTGTCGGAAACCCGAACACACCGTTGCCGAATGTCTGGATATCAAAAACAAGTCATCTTCCTCAAACAAGTCAAAAAAACTATTCATGAAGAAAGCTCTCAAAGCCACATGGGATTCAGAAAGTGAATCCGAAAAGGAGGTGGACACGACAAACGTGTGTTTCATAGCAAATGATAACACACCTAAGGTAAATTCTGAACCATCCCTTGATGATTGTGGGTTAACTATAAATGATATAGGAGATACATATGTAGAACTTTCAGATAATTATGATTTTTTAAAGAAAAATTATCTAAAAATGAAAAAGCAAAATGAAGTTCTTCAAAACAAAATTATCACTCTTTCTAAAGAAAAAGAAAATTTGTCTTCCACTCTTTTATCAATACAAAAAAAATTGATGCATACAAGATCTCATGTAAAGCTAAGTTTCCCAAGATTGATGAAAATGAAATTTCTATCTTAAAAACTAAAATCAACAATTTGAAAAATGTTTTAAAGAAATGTCAGTTTAATAAAGCAAAATTAGAAGACATGTTTTCCAAGAAAATTATTCAAAAGGACAAGTTCATACTACACATGCTCACACTTCTAAATTACACACTAAGCATACTCATGTACCACATGCTCATCATGCACATCATGCATTCATGTATGGTAGAATTTATACATGTACTTATTGTGACCGAAAGGATAACTTAGCTAAATTTTATTTTGATCGTATAAATGATTCTAATAATCATATTTGGGTTAGGAAAGGTGCTAACCCTCATGGACCCAATAAGGTATGGGTACCAAATTTACCCCTTTGATGTAGGTGTGAGCTCTCACTTGACGTGAGGGTCTTGATGCCTTGATGGTGAATGCTTTGAGCTTAATGGATACTACATTGGATGCATCACCTTCAAGGATGTTTGGTGAGAGGATCACCATAGTTTGAAGACCTAAAGCCTTATTGGTTTTGGTAACTCTCTCTAACTCCTTATTTATATTTACATGCTCTCATTGATTGATTTTAGTATGTTTTGATTTTTCATGTTCATTATGTTTGTTCATGGTTTGCAGTTCATACTTTTATACTTGTTTAGATGAAATTTTTATTAAAACTTGTGTCTATACTTGTACAACTAATGAGCCACATTTGTTTATCATATGTTTGCGTTTTATTACTCATTTGTACCCATTGGATGTACTTGTATAACCTAGTTTTGATGATTCTTGCATCTTTACTTGTTTTCCTTATTTTTGTACATGTTTTTATAAAAATGTATTATCTTCATGTATATATTAATTTGATCTAAAACTATTGGATATACATGTCTATCCTAGAGTCACTTGCTTTTTATGCAAAAAAATTTTTAGACTCGTTTATGTTTGGGATATATATGTATACTTTTAGTTTCAACAAAAAACATACATATACCTTGAAGCGTATTTAGCTTTGATGATTTCTTACTTTTGATAAAAGAAAATTCATATGAGCTTCAATGTCTTATTTCTATGATTTTGTTGATTACATGACTCTTACACTTTATGTTTGGTATTTACTCATGATTTTTTGTTTCATGAGCATATATGTGCTTTATTGCTATTTGAGTGTCGATAATCGGGTGATTTTCATGTTTTCATTGGATATATGACTTGTTTTCATGTTTGAAGGATTTAATACTAGTTTTTCAAAATTATCTTTAAACTAGTTTTTATTCTTCAATTGGTAAAGTTTTCAAATTATACTAAGTTTGACTTAATTTTAAATGTTAATTGGTATCTTTATAAGCTTATGCATTAATTTCAATTGGTATTTCTATTGCTAATCATTTCAATTGGTATTTCATCTTAATACCAAATAAATACCATAAATATCAAAATGTACTTCATGTTTCACTTTAAATTTGTATCAAAACCTATTATTGGTATCTTAAAAAAAAATCTTGACAAATGGTATCAACTTTTATTTTTGTCAACTACAATTTGATTTTATTGGTATCATAATTCATTTTTGACTTCAAAATTTAAAATATTTGTTTTTAAAAAAAGTGATTTCAAAATTTATTGATATGTTTTACCTATATGCAAGAGAAGCTTAACATCTTCTCTATATATAAATTCATGTTGAGTGTATTTTACATATTGAGGAGCTTGACCTCTTTTCTTTATGTATGTTATGCTTTATGTAGGTTAGGGTCTAGTCATCCTTTCTCCATGTAATACATGTATGCAGGGGGAGATTACTTTACATCTCTCCTCTTCATGAATGTATATAGCATATACATCTTTATTGTTTGATTGGCTTCACCCCTTTGTTGATAATTGACAAAAAGGGGGAGAAGAATTTAGAGCGTTTATATATGCATGTTTATATCCTTGTTTACGCATATATGTTTGTGTTTACTTTATGTATTTTATTGAATATTTATTTGTTTATTGCTATGCATGAGTTAAAGGGGAGCTTCTATGAAGCTTAACTTTAATCCATGCATATATAACTCCATGAGTTTTGTCATCATCAAAAGGGGGAGATTGTTGGCCCAAATGCCCATTACTCTAGTTTTGATGATGATTAACTCATGTAATTATAGTTTACTAATGATCTTGTGTTCATATAATTTTAGTTATTAATCAAGATATTAGTAGGTGTCTAGCTTCAACAAAGAAGTTTTGGAGCTAACATATGAAGATTCAAGAGCTCGCACGTCAAGATCGCATCTAGTACTCAGTTGGAGTCAAACTCGTTGGATCGTATTTGGATCGAGTCGACTTGGAGAAAGAGTTCTACAAGAAGACTTCAGTTTGTATTTAGTTTAGTTTGTTGAAGGGTAGAATATATTTTGAAGCTCAAAAATTTACACACACATAAATGCATGTTTTCAAAAGAATGATTTTTAACATGTTTGGTCTTTGATACTTTTCTATATTTTTCTAAATATTTCTATCAATGTTTAGAACTTGTATCTCATAGATAATCATATTTTCTATCTCCCAAAATCTAAACAAAAATATTTTAAAATTCTTTATATCTTCTAAAAAGAGCTTTAAAATCTGTTTTGGCCTAGGTCAGTCAACCGGGCTGTCGACCATGCCTATTACAGGCCAGAGCGGTCGACCGCATGGTCGACCGGAGTTCTGACAATTAGGGGTGTGCACGTTGTGCACGTTCCCGGTCGACCGACTGTAACCAGTTTTAGCCTCTGTTTGTTACGGTCGACCGAAGGCTAACGTTGGATTTTTTGAATCCGCCAGTCTACTGACCTGTCGACCGACTGTCGACCGTCAATGTGCCAGATTGGCAATAATGGTTGTTTTCTCTAATTAGTTTTTAAAACATGTTTAATTTTAAAACTAGGTAAGTTGATTTTGAGGGCCAATTTCTTCCTCTTTTATCCTGGTAAAACTATACTATGTTTACACTTCCTAAAACCTATATAAAAGGGTCATTAGGGTTGAGTTAATGACAACAACAATTCTATTTGAAAAATCAAGTTTTGGATTTTAAGAAAAAGAGCTTTCAAGTTTCAGTTTTGTGCTTTTATTTTCAAAAATCTACTTTAAGTTTTTGGTTCTCAAAATCTCTCTTCTGATTTTACTCTCATTTATAAATTCTTGAGCTTCAAATTTATATTTTATTCTATAGGGTTTTGTAAGAGAGTATATCAAAAGAAAGTTTGTGGTCTTTTGATCACCCAGAGATTGTTCCATTGTCGTTACGCTACCTCTGAACTAGAGGAGCGTATTGGGGAGTTTGTACTCCGAGTGGTTGTAATTCCTTAATGTAAGGTCCCTTGGTGGAAGATCTTATAGTGGATAGGGAAATCCTTCATGGTGGTGAAGACGGGGATATAGAGCAGTGTCTCGAAACAAATCTTCTTGTTTGCGATTGCTTTATTGTCTCTACTTATTTGCTTTTTATTCATTCATTATTGTCGGTCTATACTCATCACAACAAGATGCAATTAGCACCTCAACTCTTACCTAGAGGAATCACGACGAGAAGTTCAGAGCCCTTCACGGGAATTCGGCTTCAAGTCTTGTTTTGAGTGATCGGTTGAATCATATCATTTTATATTGCATTGAATTTTTAATTGATTAGCAATAACCTATTCACCCCCCCTCTAGGTGTAATTTCAAAAACAAGATCTTAGAGGATAGATTTTGCAATGAATAGCTCAAGTTTTTGAAAAATAAAGATTTTAAAAGTGAAGCACAGAAGAATAGAGTTCGGAAAACTTCTTGAATGATATAAAAATTGAAGACTTAAAACTAGAATTTCTCAAAACTTGTTTTCTATGATTTTTTTAAACTTTGAAATCCAATAAAGATATGAATGTTTAGCTCAAAAACTCTTTCAAAACTAGTTGAAAAACTCTGTTGAAGGTGAGTAAATTTGCTCTTTAAAATCTTGTTAAAAATCTGGCCAAAAATCCATTTATATAGGCCAAAACAAAAACTAGCTGCTAGGCCCAAGACACAGGTCAGAGAGACCTGTCGGTCGACCGGGCGGTCGATCGCCAACGGCCATATTCTTGACCGTTGGGGATTGTCGGTCAATCGGCTGGTCGACTGATGAAACCCAAGAGTTCTACAGGGACAGTTGGTCGACCGGTGGGTCAGTCGATCTCCTAACTCTCACGACTTGTGCATGTTGGGACACATCGGTCGACTGCTCGGTCGACCGGCACAGAAAATAAGCTCTGCGGTCTGTCAACCGGCTCAGCCCAAAAATCACATAATATGAAACATTTAAACATCTTTTTAAATCTAAATAAATTTCAATAAATTTCAAAAAAATTCAATAGATTTTACAAAAATAAGTTCATGTAAATACAATTGAGCACAAATATGTGTGATAAAAAATCACAACATATTACAAACATGTGAACTATTTTTGATGTATAGAAATTTATCCTTAAAATAAAAGCCATATTTTTTAAAACTAAACTTCTAAATGAAAATCCGATTTTTCCAAAATTGATATGAATAGAAATAAGTTATTGAAACTCAATTTAAGCTCAATATGTATAGATAGGATCCAATACACATATAAAATAACATTGACTTATTTTTGATGAATTAAAATGCATTTCTTGAAAGAAAAACATATTTTTCAAATACTAATTTTGTGAATAAAAAACTAGCTTTTTCAAAACTTCAAAAAATACAAAAACAAGTTGTTTAAACATATTTGAAGCTAAATAGTATATGAATACACAACCAAAATGATATGAACTTGTTTTTGATGAAATACGTTTTATAAAGAAAAACACAACATAAACCGGTTAAACCAAAACTAAACTTTTGTGTGTGTAAGCTTGAGCAATCAAAACTAATATATTCTTTATAGATATAGCTAAACCACAAATGAGTACACAAGAGGTATGAATCATGTTAAGATCAATGGTGTATCTCAAAAAGCTATACAAGTGCATTATAGGTTTTAACAACAATTGCATCTAAACATATCAACATAATCATGCAAATCATAATATGCTAAAAATCATCAATATATAGAAACAATATAAATAGAGGATAGAGATAGTTACCAATACCGGTAGGGCTAGTCCTTCTCCAAAAGTAGGTAGTCCTCCCACCTAAACTCCTTGATAGTGATGCATCCTTTGATATAGTACATTAAGCTCTGATTGCATCTACCACCAAGGCACCAAGCCTCTCACGTCTTGTGAGAACTCACACCTACATCAAATACAGCCTGTATAGATTTTGGTACCCAAACTTTCTTGGGTCCTCCGGGTTAATATTTCGAATATTCTTACAAGCAAAATTTAAGAAATTTAATTTATCATAACAAAATTTTGCAATGTGACCTTTGCGGCCACTATGAGAACAATGATATACTCTAGCATGGGTGTGAGCATAGTGTGCATGTGGTGTATGCCATGGAGGATGTGCATGATCATGGGGAGTTCGTTTATTTTGAAACATGGACTCCAATCTAGTATGATCAAAAACACATTGGCTCAAAGTAGAGCCTAAATAATCAATCTTTTTTTTTCAAAACACAAATATCATTTATAACAATAGAAGAAGAAATAGTACTAGCATGAGAAACAAAATCCTTTTTCACTTTGAAAATAGGAATAGAAATATTTTTTTTTCAACTAAAGTGTTTTTCAAAGAATCTTTTTCTACAGAAATACAACTTATTTCTTTATAAATCAAAACAATTTTATTTTTCAAAGAATCATTTTCTTTTAAAACAAAATCAAGTTTTGAGGATAAAACATCATTTTAAAACAAAATCAAGTTGAGCTTTCAAGGAAAGTTGAGCTTTCAAGGAATCCTTTCCATTCAAAATCACATCTTTTTCTTCTAAAACACAATCTAGTTTAGAAGATAAAATCTCATTTTTCTTTTTTCAAATTCAAACTCTTATTTTTCAATAATTTATATTTTCTCAATAAATTTTCACAAAACAAGGAAAGTCCTTCGTTCAACATATATGCATCTATACTATCATCATTAGATGTACTAGTACAATCATCAAGATGAGATTCTGAATTTACCTCAAGGGAGTTATTCCCTTGGACCATGAAGCAAGCTTGGTCGGAATTATCTTCACTAGATTCTCTCTCTAAATTGTTTGAATCTTGTCCTCCAAGAGAGATCAACGTGTTCCACACTACAAAAGCGGAATCACAATGAGAAATCATAAAAAGATAATCTTTGTTAAGTGATTTCTTTAGTGCAATCATGGCTTGTGCATTAGCCTTCAAATATTTGGCATTTTCAATATATGATTTCTTAGTAGTGGCAAGATAAACATGTAATCCTAAGGCTTCAAGATATGAACTCATTTTAAATTTTCACATGTCAATATTAGAAACATCAAACATAGATGGAGCAAGATAATCCATTAGTGTGTGAAGCAAATATGAATGTGTAAAGCAAATATGTGATTAGCAAATAGAAGATCAATCTGAGGTTGTTAAACCGAATATCAGTACTAGCTCTGATACCAATTGAAAGTACACCTAGAGGGAGATGAATAGGTGTAATACTAATCTAATGACAAATAATGCGGAATTAAACTTTTACACTACCACAATAAATATCCAAAGAATGAAGCCGAATTCCTGGTGAAGGGCTCTAAAACTTCTCCTTAAGATTCCTGTAGATTAAGTGTTGAGGTGCTTCAATAGCTCTCTTGGAATGATACAAGTGTAAGCACAATATCAAGCATGTATAGATGAATAATAATAGCAATACGAGATATAAAGAGAATAGAGTTTAGAGAGAGCCAAACGCAAACACAAAGATATGTTTTGAGGTTCGAGCACCATGCTCTACGTCCCCGCCTTCACCTTGTGAAAGATTTCTACATCTTCATTAAGGACTCCACAAAGGATACAAACCCAATCTTCTATACAAGAGGAGGCACAAAGCCTATGCATAAAGCAATCACCTCTACACAAGAGGGAAGACGCAAAGCCAAAGCACAAAGCAAAAAGGAAGGATTACAACACTTGCTGATCACAAAGATCACAAATAACACCTCTCATAATACAAGATCCTAGAGGATATATTTTGTAATGAATAGCTCAAGCTTGTGTGAAAATAAAGATTTGGCCAAAAACCGCATATATATAAGCCAAAACAAAAACTAGTTGTTAGGCTCAAAACACAGGTCAGAGGGACCTGTCGGTCGACCGGGTGGTCGATCGTAAATGGTTATATTCTTGACCATTAGGGATTATCGGTCGATTGGCCGATCGACCAATGAAAACCGAGAGTTCTATAGGGACAGTCGGTCGACCGGTCGGTCGGCCGATCTCCTAACTCTCATGGGTTGTGCATGTTGGTGCACATCGGTCGACCGCTCGGTCAATCGGCGGAGCAAATATGCTCCGTGGTCAGTTGACCATGCGGTCGACCAGCGCAGTCCAAAAACACATAATATAAACATTTAAACTTTTTTTAAATCTAAATAAATTCTAATAAATTTCAATAAATTCTAAAATATAAGTTGTTATAAATACAATAGAGCACAAATTGTGTGATAAAAAATCACAACATATTACAAACATGTAAACTATTTTTGAGGTACAGAAATTTATCCTTAAAATAAAAATTGTATTTTTTTTAAAAAAACTTCTAAATGAAAATCTGATTTTTCCAAAACTGTTATGAATACAAAAATAAGTTATTGAAACTCAATTTAAGCTCAATGTGTATAGATAGGATCCAATACCCATATAAAATAATATTGACTTATTTTTGATGAATTAAAGAACATTTCTTTAAAAAAAACATATTTTCAAATACTAATTTTGTAAATAAAAAAATATTTTTTTCAAAACTTCTAAAAATACAAAAAAACAAGTTGTTCAAACATATTTGAAGATAAATGGTGCATGAATACACAACCAAAATGATATGAACTTGTTTTTGATGAAATACGTTTTATAAATCAAAACACAATACGTAAACCGGTTAAATCGAAACCAAAATTGTGTGTGTAAGCTTGAGCAATCAAAACTAATCTATTTTTTACAAGAAATCTAAACTCACAAACTCTAGACAAGTCTTTTTGTAGATCTTTTTCTCCAAGTAGACTTGATCCAAACTTTATTCTTCGAGCCAGACTCCATCTTGAGTACTAGATATGTTCTATAAGCTTGAGCTCTTGAATCATTATGTGTTAGCTTCAAAGAAGCTAAACCCTAACTAAGATTTTGATCAATATCTAAACCTTAAACACAACAAGATCATTATTACTATAACTACATGAGTTAGTCATCATCAAAACTAGAGTGATGGGTTTTGGGCCAACACTTCTCTACGTCATAGACCCAGTCCAAAAAAGATTTGATATTAAGGTTCCTACTGAAAGAAAGAATATCGATCTTTATCCTATACTTATTAAGACTTGGATCTCCTCTTCTCTTATATGGGTTGGGAAAAAGAAATCATTCTCCCCCTGTTGGGATTAGAATTCGCCATCCGCCTAGGGTCTCGCCCATAGGTCGTCCTTCTATCATAACTTTCATCTTCAAAACATCTTTAGGATAAAAGGTGTTGATGAGTTCTTCCTCTTTTTTAAGATCTTCGTAAGGAAGTTGTCATATAGGACGTCTTGTTGGTGGTGATGGTTGATGTGGCTGTTGACGCGGAGGTGGTGATTGGAAAAAAAAATTGCTGGGGTGGAGGTTGTGGGATGAGGATTACCTGATGGTGGTGGAGGTGGAGGAAGTTTGTTCTATGAACGTTCATGCTCGCTACGGTACGTACCATCGACAAGGCCTCAGTCATCGAATTTGAAAGATAACCTCTTAATTTATTGGACCAGAGTGTTCATGGTTCACTCAAGAGCACCAAGTCTCCTTTCAACAGCGCCTACTATCGTGGAGAGGCTGGACTGCTCATTGTTATCTCTAAGCATCATCAGAGCAATTGTCGAAGCTCTGATATCACTTAACGCAGACGGAAGAAGCGAAGAAGATGAGTGACGCGGGCTAGATCTCATCTAGTACTGACGAACTCTAAAGAAACCTTCAGGTAGGAATAACCACTCGAATCCATGAGCAAAATGATCCGAATTCACGAGCCAAAGTGAACAACTCGACTCCACGAGCAAATACGAGGAAAACTCAAAATATATTAATTGAAAATTGATTACAAATCAAGAGATTCAAGGGCCTTTTATAGGCTCAGAATAAGTCCTATTTTATCTATGAAACTAAATTCAAAAATAAAAAAGAAAGTATAAAAATAAAAAAACAAATTAAAACTAAACAGAATCCTAAACAAGTTTAAATATTGCTGATACGCCCAGGTCGACCGACCGACTAAGAAATCCTTGCTCTCAGGTTTTGGTCGATCGATCAGGCGATCGACCGGCTGAGGAGTCTCTAGTCTCTGTTGAATGTCGGTCGATATCCGATCGACCGGCTATAAAGTCTCCACTCTCAGGTTTTCGCGGTCGATCGGGGTGGTCGATCGTTGATTTATCCGGGGCTATCGCTCGACCGGGCGGTCGATCGAAGTTTGCTTCTCTTACTGCCATGATCCTATTGTTGTTGCTTGGATCTCCTACATCAATCAGGTAACCTATTCAGTTATCAGAATATCATGCGAATCTTTAATCAAAATTTAAAAAGGAAAAAGGAAAAGGAAAAGGAAAAAAGAAACGCAAAATCGGGAAGATTTTTTTCTTTTGCCAAATTAGTTGGTCACTAATTTGGAGATTAGGAGATTTAAACGGGTCGTGTAGACCCGTGTTGGGATTTGGGTCGAAAAAATAGTTCCACATTGGCTAGACATGGGAATGGTCTTCGGTTTATAAGGATTTGGGCTACTCCACCTAGAAGACTCGTCTTTTGGGTGGTGCCCCGAGTTCTTACAATTGGTATCAGAGCGATGGCTAGCAAGACGACCCCGACAACCAAGTTTGGGGTGAAGAAATTCGACGGGAAGTCCAACTTCCTGTCGTGAAAGATGCGAGTAATATCGTTGCTCGTGAAGAAGGGCACACAAGGCCTACTTAGTATTGAGAAGAAACCATCGAAGATGAAGGACGATGAGTGGAACGACATCGACTTCCACGCAAAAGCGACGATCATACTGTGCCTATCAGATGAGGTCCTCTACAACGTGATGAAAGAGGAGACAACTGCTGATCTTTGGTGTAGATTAGAAAGCCTTTACATGATGAAGAGTTTGTCGAACAAGTTCTTCATGAAGAAGCAGTTATATAGCCTTCGAATGAAGGGAGGTATGCCTATTCTACGACGTCTCAATGCTTTTAATAAAATTTTAAGTGACTTGTTAGCTCCAGAAGTTAAGCTAGAAGAAGAAGACAAAACTCTTCTGTTACTATTATCTCTTCCATCAAGTTATGAACTTAGCAAACACCATCATGTATGGTAAGGAAACCTTAGACTTAGAAGATGTCAGGCAGATGCTCCAGAACAACGAGCTGATAAAGAAGACAGATTCTACGAAGGAGGCCTCATGATTGTTTGTCAAAGGCCAAAGAGAAAGATCAAAGAGTAGGGGACCCAAAAGGGATCCAGAGGATTCTAGCAGTTTCTCTTGCTACTTTTGCAAGAAACCACGACACATCAAAAAAATTTATATGAAATACAAGGAGATGCTGAAAAGAAAAGGCGACAAAAATTCTGAAGGAGCTAGTACCAGTGGAAAGTCAGATCAAGCCGGGATTATCAAAAAAGCAGATGAGGATTCATGTGATGTCTTGACGACTGAGTCAGGAAAAGGTAAATACTCAGATGCTTGGTTACTTGACTCGGGGTGCATATACCACATGTGCCCAAAAAGAGAGTGGTTCAGTACTTATAAGCCTTATGATGGAGGCTCTGTCCTGATGGAAAATGATGTCGTGTGTAAGACTGTTAGCATCAACAACATTTGTATGAGGATGTTTGATGGACAAGTTCAAACTCTCATGAACGTTCGACACATTCTGGATTTAAAAAAGAATCTTCTCTCGTTGAGAGCTTTGGAAGCTCAAGGGTACAAGTTTTCTGATAAAGATGGAGGAATCAAAGTTACTAGAGGCTCCATGATGACTCTCAAAGGAGAACGAATATCAAACTTGTACAAGTTGACAGGAAACATTATTATTGGTGATGCTTCAACAACAACAGAGAAGGAGGATACTACAAGACTTTGGCACATGCGTCCTGGACATATGAGCGAGCGAGGTCTTTAAGTCCTGCACAAAAGGAGTGCTCTACTAGGTATCAAATATTACAAACTTGATCTTTATAAATTTTGCATTATGGGTAGGCAATGTAGAGTAGCTTTCTCTAGATCTCAGCACAAAACAAGAGCTTGCAAGATCTCATACACACGGATGTGTGTGGGCTTTCACCAGTAGCATTCATTGGAGGTGTTAGGTACTATGTTACTTTCATAGATTATTTTTCAAGGAAAGTTTGGGTATACTTCTTGAAGCAGAAATCGAAAGTATTTCAGAATTTTAAGGAGTGGAAAACTTTGGTGGAAAATCAGACGTGGCAGAAGATGAAAGTCTTGAGGTCCGATAATGGAGGCGAGTATACCTCCAAAGAATTCAAAGAATACTTAGCAAGTAAGGGCATCAAACACCAGCTAAGTATTCTAGGGTGACCAGAACAAAATGGAGTAGCAGAGCGCATGAATCAGACACTTACAGAATGTGCCCGCAGTATCAGATTACAGGTTAACATGTTAGAAGGATTTTGGGCAGAGGCGGTGAATCATGCGAGTTATCTGATAAACATGTCACCTTCAACAGCTATTAATCTTCAGATCCCAGAAGAGATATGTCGAGGAGTATCTGTGGACTATTCAACTTTATGAATTTTTGGTTGCCCAGCATATAGTTTAGTTGATAAAAAAAACAAACTAGAGTCCAAGTTTAAGAAGTATATCTTTATCGGGTTCACCAAAAGAGTCAAGGGTTTCAGACTTTGGGATCCCGAGAAAATGAGCGTCTTTACCAGCAGAGATGTGCTCTTTGAAGAAAAATTAATGTTGCAAGAAAAATCAAAGACGGAGGATAAAACGCAAGGTGGAGCTTCAGACAGTTCGGCAGACACTCAGGAAAAGAAAGTTGAGTTCTCAGAGAGTCCTAAAAAGCCTGAAGGGTCAGAAGAGGACTCCTTAGATTCAGATGGAGACAAACAGGTCAAGAGCAACTTAGACCGTTAAGGCGGTTAGTCAGAGTTACAGTGTCACTAATAAGGTATGACTGAGAAGATGATCATGTCTCTTTCGTATTAGTAACAAAAATAGGAGATCTTGACAGTTACAGAGAAGCAATCGAGGTAGATAACCACGGCAAGTGGATTACAACCATGGAGCAAGAGATGAAGTCTTTGGATAGAAATCAAAATGGATATTAGTCGATCTTTCAAAAGACTCCTAGGCAATAGGAGAGTCCCGACCCGCTTCTGACTAACCATACTGAGGATTTTAAGATGCAAGTGGGTCGGGTTAGCCCCAAATCTTTTCAACCCACTTGTATCCCTAAAATATAATTTCTGAACAATTTTTCCATTGTTTTGTAGTTTTAATTTGGCCAAGGCTTTTTGTATGTGATAAATGATCAGACCTGTTTGTTGGTTTGAGTCAAAATATCATGACTAGCCTTGAAACTGATTCAAACTAATCAATTGAGAAAAATGTAGATAGAGAACTTAACCAGCTTATTCTATGCCCAATGTAGACGAGTCTAAAATTAATTCAGAATGGCATGTTTAGGTTTTTATACTGCACGACCACAAAGTTATGGCCAAAGCAAGCAATTACTTAAGAATCTAAGATTTTTTTTTGGGTGTGATCAATATTGCAATTTGCAAAGCTAATTCATTTGAAATTTGTGCAAGAAACACTAATAAAGTTCATCTCTATTTAGTAATGATTATGTTCACCTCAAATGAAAGAACGAAAGAAGACACATGTTGCAAATCTGAAGCTATCATAATCAAAAGCAAAGTTGATGCACATTCGGTTAGGTCTCACATAGATTGTTCTCTGCCATCATTGCTTCTTGTGCAGTGATACCACAAGTGGATAAGCTAAATCAAGCTACAGTTAATTTTCGTTACTTTTCAGTACCTCTTGCTCGTGAATATCTGAACAGGACGAACTGCCTCCATGGATATCTTCACTTGATGACCCACACTGGACTCGAATTCATCCCCAGAATGAGACTGGATATGGAATAAGCCTACCAAACCAAAACAAAAATTAATAAGCATAACTAAATTCCACCTAACCCATATATGAAAGACTAATCAAAGCAAGAGAAACCACAATCATGGAGTAACTTAAGAACCCACACTCGCCTTCTACTGGCTCGAATAGTCAAGGCCCATGGGCGATGTCCATATCACGTTAACCTTTATTCTAAAATGCACACATTTATAATATAACTACGAGATTTGCTAGATAGATTCTCACCCTTTACTTTACTAATTAATGTGCATCTGGGTAACAAACTTTCCACATTGTACAACAAAGAACTTATGTTCAGCTGCATGCATGCTCACTTTTTACCCCCTTTCTTCAAGATAGAAGCGTCAGGATATTGGCAATAAAGTTTGATGTTGAGAATTTTGATAGTGTCACTAATTTTAGCCTTCGGTAGTTAAGGACGAATGCTATATTGATCCAACAAGGATTGAACAAGCCATTTCTAGAGAAGGAGAAGTAGCCAACTGATATGAAAGAAGTTTAGATGGTATGTCAAGAGGATGAGAGATTGGATGGAATTTCTTATGAGAAGACGGCCTCTTTGTTATGGAACATACTATCTTAAGAAAATTTTGACATCGTTTAATTTTGAAAAGTGTTTTCTCTTCTCCACATTTAAGAAGGTATACCCTTAAGTCTCTTATTATTGCATCTAATTCAAGTTTTAATGAGATAGAAATTAAGTTATTAGTTTGTTCACTTCTTTCTTATAAAAGTTTCAGAGATACCATAATTATGGAGGCAAGGAATCAATTACTGTCAAAGAAATTAAGGAGCACTTGCTCAATAAAGATAAAATTGAATGGTTGACAGTTGACTCCAACAATGGCCAATTTATTTCAGATTTGTTAACTAAGAAGATGGTTATGAATAAGAATTTTGGTGGTAACTTTAGACATATATGTTAGTCTGCAACTGCTGTAATAGAAAGGGACACATCAATCAACTCGATTTTGTTAAGTTGAAGAATGCTATAGAATAGCTAGGACTGCACACACCCAAACTAGAGGTGTCTCCCATATTTATATAGCATAAAACACGCATACAGACTAGGAATAGAAAGGTACATAATTTAAAAAAAAAAAAAGACCCTGATTTAACTAATAATACAGAAGTAACAGTTTCCCCACTCCAATGCTCCCCTTCAAACTAGATAACAGATGTCAATTATGTTCAGCTTGTGGCATAAAAAACAATTTTTTTTTTAGAAAAACGTTTTAGTAAATATATATCAAGCTGACGATTAGATAACAAAAGAAGGCATGACCTAATGCTACATCATCATGTCTCTGATAAAATGATAGTCAACCTCAATATGCTTTTGTTCTCACGAAAATAGACTTAATGGTAATGTACATGGGCATTGAATTATCACAATGCATCATCATTTGCTTGCTGCAGGATAAATACTCATCTTACGAAGAAGAGTCTCATATTCACATCATCTCACAAGCAGTATGAACTACTGCTTTGTACTCCATTCCTTCACTAGATCGAGTACTAACATTTTGCTTCTTACTTTGCCAGGTCAATAAATTTCCTCTAACAAGTGTAACCACTAATGAAGTGCCTATTTAGAGGACATTTGGCCCAATCAGTATTAGAATAATCTCACAATACCCATATAAGGGGAAGGTCAATAATATAACCCTCTACCAAAAGCAGTCCTAGCACATTGCAATATATGACAAGCAACAGTCCAATGTAAATGTAGCTGATAAGATTCTGCATATATTGACATAGCATACTCATAGCAAAGGTAATCTGTCAAGTCACAGTCAAGTAAATTAGATTACCAGGCAATCTTCAGTACCGGCCAGGGTTAAGAGGTTTGCCTAAGTTCTGATCGGGATTCACAAGAGTTTTAGTAGTTTAGAGCATAACCATCTTCTAACAAATGAGTATTGCACTTTTTTTGAGACAACAAATTGTAACATATTCGTTTATTACTCTAATAATAAACAAACAAAAGCTAGATAATCAAGGAAAAAAGTTTCATTGACACTGTCATACTTCAAGATGAGGTGGATTACTTAATTGTTGGTGGATACTTGACTCTGGATTTTTTTCATCAAATTTTTTTGAGATAATTTAACGAAAATTATGTGATGATAGTTTGTTGATCTAATGTTTTTTTTAAAGTGTGCTCTTATAATAAGCTACATCTAGCATCATTCTTTCTTTTACATATTTGACCATGGATGTGTGCACAGTGAACTTCATGTGGTATTGGTGGCTATTGTCTCTTCTTGGTATCAAGACTGAGCAAATACATGATTTGGTGCATGGCAGTTGCATCTTTGTTATCCCCTTAGTCCAATAAGCGGTGGTACAACTGGGAAGATCATGGTCATAGCAAAAGACAATTTACTTGGAAAATATATCTATAAAGATACAAGCCAGGAACTTCATTGCTGTTATATATGTTTTACTCATTGACTTACCTTTGTTTAGTTTTGTTTGAATGATTCAATCATATGTTAAGTTAATCCGCTCGTGTTTGGATTATATTAGTTGGTGAAAATTTTGATATCTTTCTTTCTTTAGACATTCATATACCAGGAGTCTTCCTTTTAATACGACTGCTTTACAATATGCATAGTATTTCTGGGTGGATCCTTTGACTGCATTGACATGTAAGTGGACAACACCAACTAATTTTTATACAAAAATATACCTACAAAAAGAAATTACTTGAGAGTTACAAATTTAGACATGACTAGATATTCTCATGTTCTCAGCTCTCATGTTAATTCTGTGGCATAAACACCATCCAGGTTGACATGTTTTGGAAATATGAAATAAATGGAGCTATAACATGACAAATGGATTGTTCCAAGAGCTAGCATCGGAGGGTAACAAATGACAGTTTTCTTCTAAGTTGAGTAATTTCAATCTCTTCTACCTGACATTTTCGACCACAATTGTACCAAATGCTGTCAGATTACAATTTGACACAACAAATTTTAGATTATTCCTTGGTTTAGCAGGATTAAAGAGAAAATTTACACATGCTTTTCTTATCTAGCAGATGCTAGAAAATTAATGTAGATCATTTCTAAGTTTAGAATTAATTGAAAAACTATAGTTGTTTTCAGATTTGGGGACACAAGTAGGTAAAAAATTTGAAACACAAATGAACACTCGGCATAGTATTATAGTGAGATTAACTGAAACTTTTACATGGGTTAGTTGGTTTAAGACTAGAGGGAATGAACTTTGACTGCTAATAGAGAATCAGTCCTCCCACTGTATTGAGATTGAAAATGTTTCTCACAAAGCATGGAATACCAATAAACAATAGCAACATATACTTCAGAAAAACTAAATAATTGCTACATTCCTTCTAAAAGGAGGTCCTTTTGGGTTACTAGAATCTCATGATGAGTTTCTAGGAATGTTTTAGAAGCTATGTTGTAGCCTATTTAGATTAGGCTCTAGTCAAGATTTATCCCTTCTCTTTAACAGTTGTGTAACAACTGAAGAAGAAAGGAATCCAAGGCCTTTAGAGGTGATAGAGACTGTAAGAACATTGTAGATATGGAATCAAATAAAATCCAATGGTCACTCAAACTGGATAAAAAATAAGAACTCTACTTGTACGGCCTCTACTGTTATTTACAATCTATGGCATAACCGACAATGACATCAGGTCGGATTGTGGTGGTGGACAATAGAAAATTCCAAGAGATATAGGTGACAATTGGAGGTTCGATCACACTACGAATTTCAACATGTGATAGCAAGGAGTCCAGCTAGTAGATATTGAAGAATATCCATCAATACTACACTAGAAACTGTGGGCATTGTCATGGCACTGCAGCTCCCAGGAAAATAATGGTCACAAAAACACTCCAGTTTGTGCAATGCAACATTCCCACACCATCCAAACTTGGAGGCGAAGTTGAAAAAAAGTGGACAATAAAGATCACAGAAATGCAAGATGCTATATCTCTTTCTTGTTATCTTAGTTTTGATTGCTTTTGGTAGAATTTCAAGCTCACGTCTCCTTTAGAAATATCATTCCAAAATCTACTTTCCTACCATGTCAGAGAAGTAAATACAGAATGCTTGAAATTCTTCTCCTATTGATTTTATTTATATAATACATACATTTTCTTGTTTTTTCTTGTAACAATCCTGTAAAAGCATCTGCCATAGTTCTGCCCTGCATAAGGTGTTTTCAGTATGTGATGATTTGCATTAGATCGGAACTAATATACAAAATACAAGCATAAACGAAGATGTATCTAGTGGGATTATGACTATGAAATTGAAATAGATAGTTGCTTTCTGGGTGTTATGTGATTGGTTCTTATCTAGGTCATAACGGCTTATGATCAAACTCATAATGTTAAATAGTCCAAAATATTTGACAATGCAGAGTGTTATAAGATGGTATAATTGCATTACTACAATTAGGAATATAAGAGACACTGGAAAATTGCATTGATGAAGGCCAAGGATTCATCACTAATCAATGACAATGATTTTGATGGTGGAGTATCTCTGGTGATGAAAACATGTAAACTAAGAGTGATTTGACTCTGACTTGTAAGATGAGGAGGGCAGACCTGAAATAAAAAGGGTGACACTGTATAAAATTAAAAATAACCTCCAAGTGTACAAAGCCAATTGTTGATAAGAATTATTAGTGAAAAATATTTATTAGAATGAACTTGAAACTTTGAATCATGGACTGATACTTCTAGTTGCCAATTGTCAGCTCTGTGCTAATAGATAAAAAAAAATTTGCTTTTTGATGTAAAGATAAGAGTTTTTCTTGAAACTCCTCGACCTTGAATTGGTAATACAAGCTCAAATCGTTCAGGAAAATCAAGTTGCCTATCAGAAAAACACAAGAATAAACTAGTTTTATCTATTTCTTCTCACAAAACCAGGTATTTTCAAAACCCTTATCTTTCCATATGACTTCCATAGTCTACATCACCATTTTCCTACGTTTTTCTGTAACTCTAAACCCCGAGTCCCTTTGGCAGTAGTAGAACTTCTGTGGAATGGTGCAACTTCGTTTTCATCTGTTCCATTAAACTTTTGCCTGAAACTGAACTTCCAGTTTAAGTGTTACATTCATGAAAAAAACATTGCCATGAGATTCAATTAAACCCTTACTAACTCTTTTTCCAGTGACTCCCCAAGATTGGCTTAAACCTTACTCTTTGCCTCCCTTACACTGCCCACTTGAACAACCATTCTCACCACTTCTTCAAATTGTTTTGCTTTGTTATGTTAAAACATCCACACTCGGTCCCCCTACTAATTAGGATGTGACGGTTTTCTAGTCATAGGTACCTGATGCCTTGTGGTGTTCAGTAAAGGAACAAATAGAAACAAATACTCTCTCATATGCTTCTTCAACAGTGAGGGTCCTGATGTCATAGCTAAATTAAGCCAAGAATCTTCCACTTCTAAAGAGTGATTGCTTGCCATCTTGCTCCCACGTAAGCAAATAATATCTCCCGAGTCCATCGCATGATTCTTGCAGCACGGAAAAAAATGGAGAGGCATGCCCCGTGCTCAGCCTGAGAGACTGGCAGGTCAAAAGGCCTCTTGCTTTCCACCATATCCTACTAGATTTCAAGAGAATAATAAGATTGAGCAGAGGCCGGTACCTAAGATTATATTCACTAACATCCATGGCATGAAATCCTCTGCCTTTTGTGGGGACTTGAAGGGTGGAGAGATTGAACACTTCCTTCTGATAGTCACACTAAAAAATTCTCTAGTCCAAAAGTACTAGATTCTAAATTTCGTCTCCACCACTATATATAGCTGTTCATTCTATCTCATTTCCCTTCAGAACTTGGTTAGTTTCCTTTGATCATCCTACTTATCAAAGCAGTGTTGCACATTTTAGTGTTAGCTCAAACATGTCTAGAGATCCTCTTGTTGTAGGCAATGTTGTAGGCGATGTGTTGGATCCGTTTCTCAAATCTGCTTCCCTAAGGATTATCTACAACAATAAGGAAGTTACAAATGGGTCCGAGCTCAAGCCATCAATGGTGGTGAATGTGGCAAGGGTGGAAATTGGAGGGCGTGACATGAGGACGCTTTATACCCTTGTAAGTTATATCTGAAACCAGCTAGAGTAATTATAGTTTGATAGTTTAGCATTTAGTACATTATATCATATTGTTTTAAAAGAAGGGTTACAACGGTAACTTGAGCATAAAGTGAACTAAAGAATTGAATTGCATTAGAAAACATTCTTATGACTGAAGTACCTTCAAAGTACATAAAGTATACAAACATTCTAGTATAAAAACTTAAATGTTGACATGTTTGTTAGGATTATTACTGCTTTGTTACATTTGGATGTCTAATGTTTTAAACAAGTATCAAAAAAATTTCTCAGCAATAGCTTACAATGGCAAGATTATTCAAAATTTTATCTTTTGTATATAATAGGACTGAAGGAATCTGCTCCCACAAAAGAATGCCAAGTTTACCTTTTAGGATTTTTCTTCACGAGGAATGAGAGAAAAATGGACCTTTTATGATAAGAATCAACCTACAAAGATGTTATGTTAGATTTTGTCCTGCACTCAGGAGAAAAGGGAGCGATGGAGAGGAATCAAACGAATCCATTTGATGCATTAGAAAAGCCTACATCTCACTGATCATTTCCAAAATTCTTTGGTCAATAAAGAAACATTAAACTTACGCCTTTAGGGTCTAATGTTCGTCAAACCATTATAAACCCTTTCTACTGGATTAGGAATCTAAAAAAACACTTCATTCAAAGAATATAGATGTCCATGGATAATATTGATGCGGCAATCATCTGGATAATCTGATAAAAATGCAAGCATTTTACATTGCGTGCCATGAAAAATTGGGCACCTCATATTTTAGAAGTGATGATGAGGCATCAGCACTAACATAAAAGAAGTGGGAGAATAAGGAAACAAGTCTGGCCAAGTATTGCTATTTTCTGTGGTCCTATTATAAATAAAAGAAAAGAATTTCTAAAATCCTTCATAAAATGGAAACTAAAAGTTTCTCATAAGATATCAAATCTTTCATGAGTTCCTGCAAAGTAGTCGTCATCATCTTAATATTTGGGAATTATTGATTTGAATAAATAAGATCATAAGATTTTATTCTTGCGTACTTGATTTTCTTGCTGTTGATCTCTTCAAATTCTAACCTTGGTAATCTGGTTAACCTTCTCCAAAAGGTGATGATAGATCCTGATGCACCTAGCCCAAGCAATCCAACCAAAAGAGAGTACTTGCACTGGTGAGCCCCAACTCTATTTATTATCTGTTCTGATATTTTTTGAATTATCCATAACTTTAGTATCAGAATTATCATATAATCACAAAAAGAAGGAAACAGACATGTTTTTGTTGTGAGAAACTTAAAATTCGGCAACTCTCAGGTTTGGCAAGTTATGTACAATCTTTCAAAGAGGCCGTGTAAACTATCTAAAGCGCATGAATACCTAGTTGAAATTAATTTGCCTTCTTTGACAGGGAGAAATTTTATGTTGTCAGATGCATCCACATGCAGTAAGATTAACAACTTTTCGCATGTAAAACTTGTTACTGTTGTCTAATACATTTCTTCTACACTAATAATTTCTTGAAAGGTTTAAAATAATACCTATAGCATAAATGGTTTTTTTTAAAGGAAACATATAACATAAATGTCATTCATGTACTAGAAATGACCAGTTGTACTCTCAGCAATATCAGTGATCTTCTAAAATAAATCATTTAAAAGAATAATTCTAATGAAATTATATTGAAACTCTGTTTCCTAGTCCTCTGGCCCCATGATGTGTGTGTGTGTCTATATATATATGTATATATATATATGTATATATATATGTATATGTGTATATATATATACATTCACATATACATATATAATATATATATATATACCTATACATATATATATACATATACATATACATATACATATATACATATATAATACATATACATATATACATATATATATACATATATATATATACATATATATGTATATATATATACATATATATGTATATATATATACATATATATGTATATATATATACATATATATGTATATATATATACATATATATGTATATATATATACATATATATGTATATATATATACATATATATGTATATATATATACATATATATGTATATATATATATATATATATATATATATATATATATATATATATATAAATGATCAAGGAAATGATGGTAGATAGGAAGTTACCTCTTCGCAAACTAACGAAAGAATAGGTCTTAGAGACGTGCGCCAAAAGGAGAATGAAGTTATATGCCTTTCTTCATCACCAAACACACTGATTCCATGTGTCTGATTAACCATCTGATCCACTTGAGATCTATTTGATCAAGTCTACAAAGATTCCTTCACATGGGCACATGTAATATAGAAGAATATAGTACTTAAACAAGAAATAATATTAGTGTGAGATTTATACTTGATGCTAAACTAGCTAAGCCCACTCTTTATGAATATGTTAAAGATGAGAAGAAAGACATAGAAGAAAAGAGAAACATACAGTAATCTTTTTCAGCTTTAAACAAACAGTACTTTGTACATAACTTTACCTAGATCATTCAACACTCTTAGCACGATCTTTTATAGAGAAACATCAAATGGGGCATCTGATATTCTTTTGAATTGAGTTACTTGTGTTATTTCCTTAAACAAAATAGATATCTTCCAAATCAGGTAATGTAAGAGTTTAATCAAATCATTAAGTTAATACATGTGATGCTTTAGCCGACCCCTTATAGCATAAACAAGGTCTATAATAACACTTCCAACCCATCCATATTACATATAATATAGAACAGTTTTTCAATAATAAGTACCTAAATAACAAAGCCTTAATATAAAATTATAATTCTCCTAGTCACATGAATTAGTTTTATTGGAACAATCAGGGATCTGAAATATTTCTACCAAGTCATTTACAGGCCAGGCAGGTGCATTATGCCAATATGCTCCACTTAAACAAATGAAATGTGTGGGTGAGTGGAGATTGCATTATTGTGAACATGCATGAGCAAGAACTGATCATCATATGATGATTCTTTCAGGTTGGTGACAGACATCCCAGAGACAACCAATGCAAGTTTTGGTAAGTCGTAACACTATAAATTTGTTGCTCAGTATTTCTTCTTTTAATTGTCAGTCATTTGTAAACAAAGAGCTTATACCTCTTGAGTGACATAATCATACATCAGCTCCTTAACAAGTTTGCATCAGGAAATGTAATCCACTAGAGGAAAGATTATGATGTACGTCTCTGACCCTAGAATTTTTCATATTTTTTCAGGAAATGAAATTGTCTCCTATGAAAGTCCGCAACCAACAGCTGGGATTCACCGATTTGTGTTTGTGCTATTTAGGCAGACAGTCCGACAAACCATATATGCACCTGGATGGCGCCAGAACTTCAATACCAGGGACTTTGCGGCACTTTATAACCTTGGACCACCTGTTGCAGCATGTACTTCAACTGCCAAAGAGAGAATGGTTGTGGTGGTAGAAGGTAGAAACCTTTACGCTAATAAAAATAGCAAATCTAGTCTCTCTTATCTGATGCATTCATTAACAGGGACATTCACCATCAAAATTTAAAATCCAAGTCACATTTTATTGTTCCCTTTCATTGGATTTGATCAATGATACTTAAATAGTGACCGTATATTGAGAAACAAGACCCAAAATCTTTACCCTCCTAGTACATGTTCCTTCTTTAATTTCGACTCCCCCCCCCCCCCCCCCAAACCCCTTCCCTCCTCCCTCCGGGGGTTGGTCCATGCATGTTGATCACATCTAGTGAAGGACAGCAGATTCTTCATGTAAAACCATTGACACATTATTCACCCAAAATTCCCTTTATTTTTTCTGCGACATCTTGTTTATTAACACCTTGTGTTTATCAAAAAGCAAAGAAAACCGTGAACACAGTTTGGGTAATCATTATTGATTTAAGTCTATCAGAATATTCAGTACTCTTATTGATTATTTTTTAAGGGAAACTCTTATTGATTTATAAGAAAAGAGTTTGGATTCCTAAAGATTATCTTGAATATCCTTTGTGGAGTGGGTTTTTTTTAATATAAATCATTTTTTCCATTTACTGTTTAAGTTTGAGACCATGTATCTCATTTGCAATTAGCAGCCTCTTACATGTAATATCATAGTACTATAAACTCTAATCTAAAGCTAAAATAAAACTTTTAACTCTTTAATCTGCTATGAGAATGTCGTAGGGTCTCAGAAGGAAGAGGTAAACTGAGAAAAACTTGATCGATCAAGACAGGACTAGATCAATACTAGGAAGAAAAATAACTGAAAGTTCAGATATTTAATCCACGATGAAAAAGTCAATGTAGACATGATAGTTCTAAGACTGGATACATGATACATGATTAGGAAAACAATCAATCTCTGATTCAGAAAAGGTCAACTAAAGACAAAAAGTAAATTCGTCTTGTAGACAAGTGTGCAAATCAAGAATAAAGGATGTTGATTATTAGCTGTTCCTAGAACCTAAGGACCAGAGCAAATTTCTCTTATATTTTCAAGATAAGATCCATAATTTTCAAGACTATACAAGCCACCCATAAGAAATGACACATATGAAAAACAATATGGCAACCTGAGGGGGTGTTGAATAGGGTTTGCAATCAATTTATAGTAATTTATACCCAACTTTGATTGGATGAAATAATATAGCTATAATAACAAGTAAAGTAACAACAATATAACATCTATAAGTAGTTAAAATAGAGAGAGTAAGAGAGATAGAGTAATGAAAGTCGACACAAGATGTCTAGTGGTTCGGCCACCAATCGGCATATTCCACTACCTAGGGGCCTTTTTCCTAGTATTTCAAATCAATCTTCTATTGGTTGTACTAACCCACTTTTCAAGTGTAAGGACTCGGGGCATCATCCCAAAAGACTAGCCTTCTAGATGGAGTAGCCCAAATTCTTATATACCCAAGACCATCCCCTTGTCTAGCCAATGTGAAATTATTTGTTTACACAAATCTTAACAATCCCCCTCAAACAAAGAGTCTGAACTTGCATCTTAATCGCTGTGCTGCGATGCACTGCACTGTGCTTTTTCACTTGCACCTGTGCCTGCGCCTGCGTCCTTTTCAGTGCACTGCACTACACGGTGCCTTTCACTGCACCTGTGCCAGTGTCTGTGCCTGCGCTTTTTTCGCTGCGCTGCATTGTGCCTTTCACTGCACCTGTGCGTGCGATTGCGCCCGGGACTACGCCATCCACTCTTGGGGGATTTTTCACACATGACTAAGTTTGGGACATGGCTCTGATATCATTTGTAAGGGCTCGGGGCACCATCCCAAAAGACTAGCCTTCTAGGTGGAGTAGTCCAAATCCTTATATACCCAAGACCATCCCCTTGTCTAGCCAATGTGGGACTATTTGTTTGCACAAATCTTAACATCAAGTAGTTGAATTTTTACACAACAAGTTTTCACAAGGTGAATTTGTTCTCTAATAAGATGAGAACCACTTAAGTACAAATCAGAAAGAAAGATTATAACTTTGAGGCTCTACTAGTAAGAAGAATCAAGATCAAATTTGACTCAGTACTATAGATCTAGATGTATGAAAATCAAGATGAAAGCGTGGATCTAGAATCTATAAGAACTTTGGAAGAGATTGAGAATGAAGAGTAAAAAGTGTAAAACAATTTCTCAATCAAAAGCTTGAAACCATAAGTGAATCCTTCTCTTGAATCTTTGAATAGAAAGATGAATAAGCTTGTAAATTTTTTACTTAAGATCTCTTTGAGTGATTTTTAGTTTTCCAAAAGTTGTTAAAAGAGTAAAACAAACTAGTATATACAGATAGGAGAAGATAAGATTAGGTGAAAAAACTTCAGTACAAAAATTCAAGTTCAAATCTTCTCAATTTTAAATCTATGCTCTTTCGATCAACTGCTGGAATGTAAGGATCAATCTGTTTACTCAAACAAGCTCAACACAAGTCAAAACATGGGATTAGCGAACGATTTGGTTATCGATCCGTGGGCGAACAGTAAAAATTTCAATGGTCACATTTTTGTTCCATTGATTGACTTGTACTATAGACTCAAATAAAAATTCAAAAGTATCTTCAAAAGTTCCCTCGCTTTTTCAAATTTGTGAAAACCCAAATTGAACTGGCGGTAGATGGCAAAAAACTCAAAACTGAATTTCTGCAGTTGAGCAATCGATCTGAGCCTAACAAAGAGTACGGGTTGGCGCTCTGGCATCAGCGGACGAAGTATATCACACGGGCAGTCGATCAGCGTCTAACCCGAGAGCACTTAGCTCTAGAGAACGAAGTAGATCAAACTACCAGTTGATCCGCGTTCTGCCCGAGAGCACTGAATTCTGGCAGACGATACAGATCGAATTGGCGGTCGATCGCGTCCAGCCAGAGAGCACTGAGCTCCGGTGAACGAAGTGGATCAAAATAAAGGTCGATCCGTTTGCGTTAATCTACTGCAATACATTTGAATCAAGCCATTGGGTCGACCCGCGTGACTTGGTGGTCTATCCAAAAACCCATTCTCACAAAAATTGATTTAAATACTTTTGAAAAAAAATATGAGAAAATTTGTAAAAATTTCAATAGACATAAAATTAACAAGCATAAACCCAAATAAATATTTTAAATGCAATTTGAAGATTTTCAGCAATTCAATAAAACATAGAGGGAATACATACTTGACTTCAATTTAAAATGTATACGCACAAGTATGAAATTGCAATCTAGTGCCAAATTAAGTTCTTGCCTTAGTTCTTCTTATCTTATAATATTTTTAAGTAGATTTAACAATTTTTGGCTTATCACTCTAACTTCAATAGATTTTGCAATCTTTGTCCTTTTCGCTCTAGCTCCAATTGATTTGACTTTATAAATTGAGTAACTTGAGCTATATATTTGCTACCACCTTCTTTATGTGATTTGTAATTTGAGGTCTAATCTATCCAACCTCCATATAATATAAGTGCTTTGACCTAATCATAACACAAGAAACTACAATAGAAATTGTTAGTGCATAAGTAGCTTAATTAGTAGTCATCATCAAACTAAAACACAATAGGGCTAACAACATATATTCTCTTGATGATTTCTAGTTTATTAATATGACTAAAAATGAAGCTGAAATAATCTGTCCTCGTGCAGGATGGTCAAATTATCTTGAATATGTCTGTTCATTAACTAATTGTGTAGAAACTCATTATTTTGTTCTTTTATGGATGTTAGGTACCGACCAGGAAGCAGCTGGTTCTGATGAAGTGTTGTGAAGTTCTAATGGTTAGGACATCGTCTCTTTAGATTTAGTGGGAGTCAAAAAGTGCAGGATTGCCAAAATCAATGATAGTTTCTTCCTCTTTTCTGGTTGAGATTTCACTGCATGCAAAAGTTTGTCTAGTTCTTCTGCTTCCTCCTCCTCCTCCTCCTCCTCCTCCTCCTTTTCTTCTTCTCCTTCTTGATTGTGTGCCTAAGATCATACATATCATGTATGTTTTCTTGAAAAAAAATTATGCACTTAAGGAACTATGATGTAACAGTCATGTGACTGCAGTTTTAAAATAATGAAATGTGTTTAAGGGAGAAGCATTGTACGAGTTTAAGTTTAGAGCAATAAATATTGTGGAGATATAGCTTCAGTTATATCTGTTATAACCAGTAACTACACAATAAGATCATTTTTTTTAAAGCAATTGCAATTATTTATCACTAGGAAGAGAAGAAAGCATAATAAGAATACAAGTTGCGGCATAATTTATAAAACTCTTCATTTCAGAACTCCTATGAACCGAACAACAATTACACAATACATCATGCTAGAGGGGAGAGTTGGAGAAAATAGATATAAAAATGCTACTCTTAAGACAGTCCAACAAAAGCTCACCTGTAACAAGCCGTCTTTGTTCTCGGTCCAAGGTACCAAAAGCAAACAATGGAAACTGGACCATCCCCTGTGCCAAGCAAGTTCTTGATTAGGGAAGATGTCTCCCCACATATTGACACCATAGAAGGAATTAACAGATTCTGAGCGCTGAGTCACCTCTAAGAATCTAACCGCTAACTCTCGACACCTTAATTTCACCTGGAGAATGCCAAGGGGAACAGAAGTTTCTGATCTTGAAAAGATTTGTCAAGCAGATATTATTTGCTTTGGCCAAAAGATGAAGATATATGGGAGTTAAACACCATTCAAAAAATGAACACAACTATTCATTATAAACTGAGACACCACAGAATTACAGGTCATGGGCTTGCAACTGTCTTTCAAGGAAGTACAGCACCATCCAAATTTCCTCCTGTGTGTGGGCATCTCTCCAACCAAGAACTCGTATGAACTTTACCATTCACTTCAATGGCACCCAGTTCCTTCTTTATACCCTTTTTCCTCGACAATCGTTTCACCTTCATCACATCGCCCCACCTGTCTTTCGTCGCAGTGAGAGGAGAACATATACCCCACTATCACAGGGCTCTAGCTCAAGAAGATGGCCTAAAATTTCTTGTGAGAGCTCAATGTTCTTCTGAGCTTTGCAAGCAGTCAACATTGCTCCCAAATAAGCACATCAGCTGTCATCGGCATGCCTTTGACAAGCTTATAAATTTCTTGCAAGAGCCCAGCCCTACAAGGAAGATCAACCATGCAGCCATAGTGCTCTATTCTTGGGAAATTATAAGTTCTGGTCATAACACTGAAAAGATGACGACCTTCCTCTGCCAAGGTAGAATGATAACATGCGCCGAGTATCGCTATGAAGGTCACATCATTTGGGTTGATACCCAATCTAATCATCTGATCAAAGTAATCTAGGGCATCCCTACCACGCCCATGCATAGCTTGTCCCCCTATAAGCGCATTCCATGAGAAAAAGTTCTTGTATGGCATCTCATCAAAAGTACCCAGTGCCGTCTCTAAACACCCACACTTCGCATACATGTCAACTATAGCAGTGCCTATATGAACATCCCACTCAATGCCCTTACTATGTATGTACTCATGTGTTGTGAAAGCCACACTCATGTGTTGTGAAAGCCACTCAACAAGAGAGGACACCGAGATGGCTTGACAGCGAAAGTGAAAAAGCGATCTACCTCTAGCTAGCAATAAAGACTATCACCACAAAACACAAGAACACCATATTTAACGTGGTTCGGCAAGAATGCCTGTTGAGAAAACGAAGAATTAAAATATGAATCTTTGAGCTAAATTAAGGCGATATCCGTTGATAGAATTAACCGAATAATGGCTGGAGTGTGTTCTCCTTCCATTGGGGATGAACGTGGCATATTTACATGTTTAATTCCGTTTTAAAATGAATGAGATATTCAAATCTAAAAGTTTGCCTAATTCAAAAGCTAAAGGGAACTAAAGGTATCCAAAAGCATTAAGTCCCACATTGGATATGGGATGAACAATTGAAATGTATAAATAGAAGAAAATGGGAACAGAGGGCGTGCCCTTTGGGTACTTGGAGTTTTCGCGCGCGATTGGTGGGAAGCCATGCCCACACGCGCGTGGGTTCAGGCTCGGATCCAACACGACCCAGTTCTTTCTGAACCGGACCACACGAATTTGGTGCTACAAGCGGGTCTTGACCCGCTCCGCTACCTGCCCATTGCACTGCAACGGTTGGAATGAACTGCTACAGTGTCTGAAACAGTTGCAACGATTCAGACAGAAACTGTCGCAACTGTTCTTGGACGACTCTGCCCTCCAACGAACTCCCAGAAGCGCTATAAGTAGCGCTCTTTTCTGTGATTCTAAACACACTGAAAACATTCTCTTCTCTCCCTCTGAACTGATTTCGGATTTTTGGAGGAAAATCTGAAAAAGAGATTCGGTCTGAATAATCCTCCAAAGTTAAGGCAAATATTCTCACTGGAATTTATCTTCTTCCTGCTGCATTGAAATCCTGTGAAAGTACTGATTAACTACGCTTCGACCGTACGATGATTTGATAGTGCTATCCACATACCGTGAATGAGTGTTGTATTTTGGGAGACTAACGTCCAATAACCCGTTAGTACTGAAACGGGGAACGTAATTGTCTTAAGGAGATTCGTTATATGTGTACCTTACTCTAATTGTTGTATAAGTGAACAACATTCTTTATACAAGGGTCATATTGAAATATTTATGCTCATAAATATTAGTGTAGATTGAGACTGCTTAATACTAGTCTATTGTTGTTTAACCAAGGAAGGTAATTAAAAGGTGGTTATGTAATTAAGGAACGTTCTACTGAACGAAAAATCTCGCACCTGATATTCACCGACCTAACCAATTAGATCGGTGATATTGATTAGTTGTCAGATCGATTCCTGCACCTAATAATCTCAAGACAATTATCGTTCTTGAAGTTACTTATTTCTGTTCTGTTTGAATTATAGAAGATGTCTAAAACTAATCAAGACTATACCAGTAAGACACAAAACATGTAAATTTAGATATTGGTGCATGCTCCACTTCCTAACCCGAAGCCGGAGAAGCCAGAAAATTTTGATGGCACTGAATTCAAAAGGTGGCAATAGAAGGTACTCTTCTAATTGACCACTCTACATTTGGCCAAATTCCTGTAAGAGGATCCACCAGAACTGATCGGGACTCAGTCCTTGCAGTTGATGCATGGACGTAAGGTGACTTCCTTTACCGAAACTATATCCTAAATGGACTAGATGACTCTCTTTATAATGTTTACAGTCCAATCACAACGGCAAAGAAGATATGGGCAAGTCATGATAAGAAGTACAAGACTGAAGATGTCGGTACCTAGAAGTTCGTCGTGGGACGATTTCTAATTGTCTTAAGGAAATTTGCTACATGCGTGTTGGCCCAAGAGGTTACACTCTCTTGTTTTGTGTTTTGATGATGACAAACCAAATAAGAGCTACTTGGTACTAATGAATTTGTTCAAGATAAGTTTCAGGTTTTGTACCATGTTTGGAGACCATTGGCTTAGCTTTTGCAAGAACTTCTAAGTTTCACATAACAAGGAAGGCAAATTGCACAATCAAGGAAGGATCATAGAAGAGAAGGCACTAGCAAGGCATTGGATAGCTCAAAGACTTGAAGATTGCTCAAAAAGTATTTTATCATTGTATTTTTAGTTTTATAGTTTGTTAAAGAATAGTGGATAGGTTTGAAGCTCTATCACACACGTTTTTGCGCACATGTTTATTCCAAAATGTTTTCTTATAATTTATACAAAAACATTTTGTTTACAAGATTTGGCCTACAGATATATATTTGTGTTTTATACAAATCTATGTTCAAAACTATTTTTATCAAAATCAAAATCCCCTTTTATTTTCTCTTCAAAATCCTGTTTTTTGACCTGAGCCAGTCGACCGAACGGTCGACCGGACCTATGACAGGTTTGGCCGGTCGACCGTCCCGGTCGACCGTGCCTCTGGCTGTGCACGTATCTGTGTGCACGTTGTATCGGTCGACCGACCGGTCGACCGACTGTAAGCAACTTTGCTCTCGGTAGATTGGGTCGACCGGGCGGTCGACCGCTGGCCTGCAACGGTCACATTTTTGAACTTGCGGTCGACCGACCGGTCGACCGATAGAGCCGTTTGAACAGTAACGGGCATTTTTTTTTGAGCTGTTTATTTTTTTCTTTTCTCACTTAAGTGAGTTTAAATGACCTGTTTTGGGTTTAATACATTCTGATTAGCCTTAAAAATGTTTTATCTTCTAAACCTATCCCTCTCCTATAAATAGGGGTGTTTGGGGAGAGATTGGTTCACCTAATTATTACAAGAAAAATTCAAAAGTTTAAGGCATTCAAAAGAGCTTGGTTTTTGGTTTTTGTGCTGAAATTCTCTCTCATTTTCTGAAGTGTTTTTCAAAAGAACTCTTTGATTTCATTTTCTTTTCTCCTTGCACACAAGAGCTTCATTCCTACTCATTGTTCTCTAAGGACCTTTTGTAAGGGAAGAGACAATTGAAAGAGAGAGTTTGTGGTCTTTTGACTACTCAGAAATTCCTTGTACTTGAGATTGTGGAGTTGGGTACTCCATTGTATTTGTGATCTTTGTGATAGTGGAAGTAGCTAGAATCCTTCTGGGGAAGGCGGGGAGTAGAGCTGGGTGCTCGAACCTCGATAACATATCTTGGTGTTTGCGATTGGTTTACTTTTCCTTGTCATTACTTATTGCTTGAGATTGTCATTGCCATATTCATTTTCATTCATTTTGTCAATCATTATCCCATACAATAAGGTTGCATTGCGCACCTCTAACTCATTTTACGAGGAAGCCGGAGGAAAGAGTTCAGAGCCCTTAATAGGGAATTCGGCTCTTAGTCTTGTTTTGGGAGATTGTTGCATTACATTTGCATCATAATTTTTTTTTAAATTGCTCATTGATTAGCATCATCACCTATTCACCCCCCCCTCTAGGTGATTTTCAATTGGTATCAGAGCTTGGACTCTAGGTTTTGGCTTAACATCCATAGAGAGATCCTTAAAATTTGCTAATCAACATTTCTCATTTCATTCATTCATCACTAGTAAACATGGCCGATAACATTAAATCCCCACCTAAATTTGATGGACTCAACTCCCTATTTGGAAGGTTAGGATGACTATCTTTTTGCAATCATTAGGTAGTTTAGTGGCTAAGTCCTTGACCAAACCCTATGTAGCACCCGATAGTGATGAGAGCACATGGACCGACTTTAACTTTAGAGAATATGAGGCTAACTCCAAGGCCCAAAACTCCCTTTTAACCGCCTTGAATGAGGATGACCTTACACGGGTAATTCATTGCCAATCCGCCTATGAGATTTGGCAACACTTATTGGTCATACATGAAGGGACTTCACAAGTCAAGAGAGCTAAGATAGATCTCTTGAGGTCTCAATATGAATCATTTAAAATGCTTGATGATGAATCTATTGATTGTATGATTACTAGATTCACTAAAATCACCAATGGTCTTTCTTCCTTAGGTGACGTCATCTCCAACGATCAAAAGGTGCGCAAAGTGATTCGGGCTCTTCCTCCATCTTGGGAGATAAAGGCCACCACCTTGAAGGAATCGAACGACAAAGATGAGATGGACATCATTAGTTCATTGGGAACCTAAAAACCCATGAGATGGAGAAGAAAGCAAGAGAAGAGGCCGCTCCAACAAAGAAGAAGTCCTTAGCTTTCAAGTCTTCATCCACTCTTGAAGACGAAGACGATGAAGAAGATGAAGAAGAAGATGAGGAGCTCTCACTCCTTGTGCGAAATGTCAAAAGGATGTACCGGAGGAACAAGCTCAACTTCCGGAGAAAATTTGAAGGCAAAGAGGAGAGAAAAATATATGCTACAATTGCCGAAAGCCCGGACACATCATGGCGGATTGCCCGGAGTTCAAGAAGAAGATGACCTCCTCCTTCAAGCCAAAGAAATCGGAAGAAAAGAAAGCGTATAAGGCAACTTGGGATTCGGAAAGCGAGTCCGAGGAAGAGACGGATGTAGCAAATATGTGTTTCATGGCAAACACACCTAAGGTAACCCCTCAACCCCTTGATGATGAAGATGATGAATTAAGTAAGGAAGTTCTTGTACATGCTTTGTTGAACTTTCTGAAACTTATGACAATAAGAAAATTGAATGCTTTAAATTACAAAAGGAAGTTGCTTTTCTTAAAAATCAACTTGCTATGGTTTCCAAAGAAAAAGATGATATTTCTTCCAACCTCATTTCTATTCAAAATGAATTCAGTGCCTACAAGGTTTCTTGTAAGGCTAAATTTTCTATTGTTGATGAAAAAGAAATTTCTTCTTTAAAAACAAATGGTTGATTTCGAGAAAGTTTTGAAAGATTGTGCTTTTAACACTAAGAAACTTGAGGAAAAATTTTCTAAAAAGCACACATCACATGCTAAGATTCCTCATGCTCACTCTACACCCAACACTTCTCATGCTCATGCTCACAAAGCTCATGCTCACAAATCACACACCCATTATGCTTTTAAATATGGTAGAGTATATAGATGCACATATTGTGGTAAAAATGGACATTTAGCTAAGTTTTGTTATGATCAATTAAATAGATCCAATAATCTTGTTTGGGTTCATGACTCTAACCCTCAAGGACCCAAGAAAATATGGGTACCAAAATCAAGTCCTAAATTGTTTGATGTAGGTACACACCAAGGCTCCAAGACGTAGGGAGCGGTGGTACCTTGATAGTGGTTATTCAAGACACATGACGTGGGATATCAACAACTTTACAACCCTATCAAGGTACATGGAAGGTGGCTCCGTCACCTTCAGGGATGACTCCAAAGGGACTATCATCGGTATAGAGATTGAACCATTAGGTGAAGACATGAGAGACTATCTTGAAGGACTCACCGCTCAAGAAGAAAAGCAAGAATCTATTGGTGATGTTCAAGAGGATAAAGAGGAAAGCTCTCAACCGCTTCCTAAAGCTTGGAGATACGCTACAAATCATCCTAAGGAGCTCATCTTGGGTGATGCATCTAAAGGAGTCACAACGCGCTCCAAACTCCATGACCTATGTGGTACTTTGCTTTCATTTCTCATTTTGAACCCAAAGGCATTCTCGAAGCCGAGACGGACCCATATTGGTTGCTTGCCATGCAAGAGGAACTCAATCAATTTGAGCGCAACCAAGTTTGGCACCTTGTTCCTAAACCCCACGATAGACCAATAATTGGTACTAAGTGGATCTTTAGAAACAAGATGGATGAGTCCGGAAATGTCATTAGGAATAAAGCTAGGTTAGTGGCCCAAGGTTACACTCAAGTTGAAGGAATTGACTTTGAGGAGACCTTTGCACCCGTAGCACGGCTTGAAGCCATACGGATGACACTAGCTTTTGCATCTTTCAAAAATTTTAAACTTTTTCAAATGGATGTGAAAAGTGCATTTTTGAATGGTTTTATTAATGAAGAAGTTTATGTTTCTCAACCTCCCGGTTTTGTTGATCATGTTCATCCCGATTTGTTTTTAAACTTGATAAAGCTTTATATGGATTGAAACAAGCTCCTAGAGCTTGTATGAAAGGCTTTCTAGTTTCTTATTTCAAATGATTTTATTAAAGGCAAAGTAGACACCACTCTATTCACTAAGCATGTTGATAATGATATATTAATTGTACAAATTATGTTGATGATATAATTTTTGGTTCTACTAATGAGCTTTTGTGCAAGGATTTTGAAAAAGTAATGCAACTTGAGTTTGAAATGTCTTCAATGGGTGAGCTCAATTTCTTCCTTGGACTCCAAGTCAAGCAATTGCAAAACGGGACGTTCATAAGTCAAGCCAAGTACGCAAAGGAACTTGTAAAGAAGTTTGGACTGAAGGCTCAAAGACTTGCAACACTCCCATGGCAATTACAACCAAGCTTGATAAAGATGACCAAGGTAAAAATGTTGATATTAAATTATATAGAAGCATGATAGGAAGTCTTTTATATTTAACGGCAAGTAGGCCGGATATCATGTTTAGTGTGGTCTTTGTGCTAGATTTCAATCGTGTCCTAAAGAGTCCCATCTTATTGCGGTAAAAACGCATTATTCGTTATATTAAGGGCACTATTGGGATGGGTCTATGGTATCCGAAAACCGGAGATTTCTCAATGACGAGTTATTCGGATGCCGACTAGGCGGGTTGTAGAGTAGATAGAAAGAGTACTAGTGGGACATGTCAATTTCTTGGTAATTGTCTTGTTTCATGGTCCTCTAGGAAACAAAATTCCGTAGCACTCTCAACCGCCGAGGCGGAGTATGTTGCCGCAGGGGCTTGTTGTGCACAAGTCCTTTGGATGAAACATACTCTCCTTGATTTTGATTTGCATTTGATCATATAAAAATATTTTGTGATAATACTAGTACTATACACATGACTAAGAATGCAAATCAACATAGTAACACCAAGCACATTGAGATTAGATATCACTTTCTTAGAGATCATTTTGAGAAAGGAGATATAGATATTGATTATGTTTCCACGGATTTACAACTAGCCGATATTTTCACAAAACCACTTGATTTTGCTAGATTCTCGTTTATTTGTGGAGAACTTAATGTTTGTGTTATTGAATAGACATGTTTTTCATAACCCTTTTGATGTATGACAAAAAGGGGGAAAATAAGTTTACATGGGACAAAAATAAGTTCATTTGGTCTTGGTTCCATATGAATTTATATGTTTTGGTTTTATGTGTTTTTGTTATGAGTCTTGTGTTTTATGAATTTGAGAACTCTTGTATTTTGTGTTTATTGGTATTGTTTCAATTTGGTTTCAATTGGCATCAAGAGTATGTTTTTGTGTTTTTAATATGAGTCTTGTGTTTATGAATTTGAGAACTCTTGTATTTTGTGTTTATTGGTATTGTTTCAATTGGTTTCAATTGGCATCAAGAGTATGTTTTTGTGTTTTTAATAAATTCTTGTGTTTTTTCATATAGCATAAATATAGCATAATTTGAGGGGGAGTTCTTCTCCTCCCCATATTTTTGTCTATAGCCTATTTGTTTTGTCATCATCAAAAAGGGGGAGATTGTTGGCCCAAGAGGTTACACTCTCTTGTTTGTGTTTTGATGATGACAAACCAAATAAGAGCTACTTGGTACTAATGAATTTGTTCAAGATAAATTTCAGGTTTTGTACCATGTTTGGAGACCATTGGCTTAGCTTTTGCAAGAACTTCTAAGTTTCACATAGCAAGGAAGGCAAATTGCACAATCAAGGAAGGATCATAGAAGAGAAGGCACTAGCAAGGCATTGGATGGCTCAAAGACTTGAAGATTGCTCAAAAAGTATTTTATCATTGTATTTTTAGTTTTATAGTTTGTTAAAGAATAGTGGATAGGTTTGAAGCTCTATCACACACGTTTTTGCGCACATGTTTATTCCAAAATGTTTTCTTATAATTTATACAAAAACATTTTGTTTACAGATTTGGCCTACAGATATATATTTGTGTTTTATACAAATCTATGTTCAAAACTATTTTATCAAAATCAAAATCCCCTTTTATTTTCTCTTCAAAATCCTGTTTTTGACCTGAGCAGTCGACCGAACGGTCGACCGGACCTATGACAGGTTTGGCCGGTCGACCGTCCCAGTCGACCGTGCCTCTGGCTGTGCACGTATCTGTGTGCACGTTGTATCGGTCGACCGACCGGTCGACCGACTGTAAGCAACTTTGCTCTCGGTTAGATTGGGTCGACCGGGCGGTCGACCGCTGGCCTGCAACGGTCACATTTTTGAACTTGCGGTCGACCGACCGGTCGACCGACAGAGCCGTTTGAACAGTAACGGGCATTTTTTTTTTCTGAGCTGTTTATTTTTTTCTTTTTCTCACTTAAGTGAGTTTAAATGACCTGTTTTGGGTTTAATACATTCTGATTAGCCTTAAAAATGTTTTATCTTCTAACCCTAGCCCTCTCCTAAAATAGGGGTGTTTGGGGAGAGATTGGTTCACCTAATTATTACAAGAAAAATTCAAAAGTTTAAGGCCTTCAAAAGAGCTTGGTTTTTGTTTTTGTGCTGAAATCTCTCTCATTTTCTGAAGTGTTTTTCAAAAGAACTCTTTGATTTCATTTTCTTTTCTCCTTGCACACAAGAGCTTCATTCCTACTCATTGTTCTCTAAGGACTTTTGTAAGGGAAGAGACAATTGAAAGAGAGAGTTTGTGGTCTTTTGACTACTCAGAAATTCCTTGTACTTGAGATTGTGGAGTTGGGTACTCCATTGTATTTGTGATCTTTGTGATAGTGGAAGTAGCTAGAATCCTTCTGGGGAAGGC